>JAPQNM010000016.1:13091561-13111561 GCA_029783475.1 Metacarcinus magister | reverse complement strand
TAATATATGAAGATCACGTATTAAGAAGGACTTGCTCCACAAATTGTTTTATGTACCACTCTGTTGTACAATGTGTGCATGAAATAATAGGCTTATTTAAGTTAGAAAGAGTTATTAGGGATAATGTTGCTCAGTCATGGACTTGGCCAAATACTCTACCCAGATTGATGTTTGAAATGTACTATTTGCTTACACTGGTAATTCACTCCACCACTGTGATATATCATTGTGATTTAGAAGGGGGGGAGGAGGGTAAAGCCATTCAAGATATTCCACCTCGGGAAAACTCTCAAGTACCCGTGAGAAGGGGACATGACACCTGCAAAGACAACAAATAGCTTACACCTTTTTATGGCAATGGACAACTGGTGGGGGAAGATTTAGTTTTTTGAAGCAATCTGAATATTCTAATACTGAACTTAGTAAGCCCTGAAAGTGGAGGCTGTTCTGAGCAATGCTCATTGGTGCATTGAGGAGCAGGAGATATCAAACATTGAAAATGGTTGGTAACTTTCGTATAAAATGATTGGGTGATTACCTCCAGCCCCCGGCATCAGCCAACACAGTTTGTCTTACAGTGCATGTTGGGGTCCCGGCATGGCAACTCAAAACTCAACACACACCTGCCACTCATGCAATACTCACTTCCATTCATTCCAAGTATAAGGACACCTTCATAAAATGTTCAATCACACTGATAAAAATGCTTAAGACACCATACACAATATATCAGATGAATAAGACGCATAGACTAATTGTAGAAAAGTAATGTCTCACTTTGCATGTTACAAACTGTTGTGTGATACCAATATACCGTGTCTATAATAACACATTTAGGTACACAATTTTAAACAATGAGACAAAAACATTACTACACTGTATATCACAGTTTAAACCTAATGACCCATTTAGGAATATAATGACAGTCTATCTTTTGACATACATAATACAGATATACAGATAAACAATCATAATCTTCTGATGAATGCTGCCAGCCATTCCGCTAACTTTTCTAGGAACATAAAGCACAATAATCAAAGGAATAGGAGTAAAGATTTCTTTAGCTTGATAATTTTATCAGAAATTGAATAGTCCTACTTTGAATTATGAATCAGGACCTGCATGTCTCTCCTGTAAGAAGTGTAGCCCAGACAACCAATCATGAAGTCAGTCTCATGGAGATAATATTTAAGAATAATCTTTGGTACAAAATTTACCTAAATAATTAATAAAGGTGACTGAGTGTTGTCCATTTAATTTATAAATCAAACTAAGTTTTAACACAATAATACAAAATTCACATATGTACAGTGCATCTCCACTACATTGGACCAACTGAGGTTCCTTTGCTCTGTTTTTATAACAAAGTCAGATTCTCAGTCAAGTTCAAGACATGAAGAATGGAACTTGCTGAACATTGGACCAACATTTACTTTCATTAGTTGAGTAGGGCAATGCATGAGGCAGAAAGAACGTGCCACATGCTGGATCTGTATTTGGAATACTGCATGCCTGTAGTCCAGTCAGTATTGAAGCTAATAAGGTAAGTCTGATATAGTGGAGTTTCACTGTACAATCGCCACATATCCACCACTTATCGGTTACTGGTAAATAAGGACTAACAATTACAGTAAAACCTCACTTTAGCAGAAAAGGGTTATCCCATGAAAACATTTAAAGGTGTATTTTTAGTGTTATACTTTGCTTTCTTGGATACAATTTTATTTTCCGTAGATGGGATATTATCTAAACTTTGACCAAAAGTTTTAACTTGTTTTGACATTAATTAATGAGGCACAGTCCTGATCTACCTTAGATTATGGAAACAAAACATCTAAGGTAGAGAAGCAGAATGCTTTAGTGTAAAGCACACATTACAACACAAGTGTTTGGTCCAATAACTGAGACCAACACGTCCAAGACCATAAACCTTGACAAGCTACAGTACAAGTCCTTGTTATGACAGCAAGTTGTCCTGTAAGATGAGGAGCCCTCCCAAGCAATCTTTGGCGTAAGACCAGTAGTATTAAATTAGTGATAAAATAGGGTTTAACTGTATTATGTCTGCCTTTACACAAAGTTCTTGGCATGTGACTACTTTCTTCATTGAAAGTTTGTAATGTAAACACTGATAATGTATATATCAAGCTAGAGAGTGTGGACAAGTCTCTTCTATGTTGGTACCACTAGCTGACCTCTCCTTTCTCAATATTGGATAAGAGGGGAAAGGAGACAGAAACCTAGAGAAAAGATGAACAATCTACATATTACAGTTTATAACATACCAGAATATCTATGCTTAGAGCACAAAGTTCTGCTGAGGGGAACCAACAGCTGCGGCACACTTGTCCTCTCCTTGTTAAGATGTTTCCCATATCTACAGATTTACGCCTGAGCCATCCATGTAACTATTTATATACAGACAAAGCTTGATCAGATTCAGGTAACCTTGACCTTGACCCTCTGGCTCTGCAGCTTAATGCCAACATATAGGACGCTTAAAAAATCATGTTACTTCTTTTGGATGTATAAAATCACACTGAATGGCTTGTGTTGAATGGTTCCTACTACATATAATCCTACATTTTACACACAAAAGATACTGGTAGAAAAGCACACTGACAAAATGAGACACACTACATTTCCCTAATTACCTCCTACCAACTAGCCAAAATAAAGTCTTAACAATACACTGGACTAGAATGGGCAATTTCGTCCTCGCTGTTTGGAGACTGGGATCATCCATTTTTGAGCCTGCAAGGATTACAATAAGGCCTACTTTCTTGGTTTTCACGCACACAAAAAGAGCATAGGCCTTATTCATAACTTATCCAAGGACCAAAATTGTGCATCTTGTCAAGGTGAACCAATGTGATGAATCTTCCCTTCTATTTATATGCACACAGGGGAGACCTACTGGTGGGTGTGTGTGTACATGTTGGCACAGAGAGAGATGCAGCCTTGTTCCTGCACCAAACTTAGGAGTGCATTGTAGGAGGAGGTGGTGGAAGATGGCAGCAGCCAGACAACAAACTGCTTGCCCGCATGTTATGCAACACTAACAAAATGCATGAAAAAAAAATGTGCATGTATGTATGTATGTATGTATATGTAATTGAACACTGTTAAGGAATATAACTGAAATATGTACATTTGTGCTAGTGTATAGCTTGAGGTCCCTAAATCCAAAGTTCTGAAACATAACCATCTATAAAACTAACCAAACTATACAACGAATAAATAAGTAAAATAAATGAATCATATTTTTTCTAAGGAACTTCATCTTGTATGACTTATTTTCCAATACAACGTATGGTTCAATAACCAACTTCACCAATTCTTAGAATGTGTCTTGACTAAATTCACAGGCAGTTGCTATTCATCCTAATTCATATAAAAAATATCGCCTGCTATGATTCAGATCTAACTTCCTATTTTCAGCTCCCTTTCTTTAGTTTCCTTGATTCATCTCAGGAATTAATTTGAATTAAATAATGTTAATCAACTGACTGAATTGTGGAGGGAAGTCACAAGCACAATACTAACCATGATGACTGTCTAAAAGTAACATTGTAGAACTCTTAAACAGGGAAATACTCAAAATGCCTTTGTACTCATCAGAACAGAACTGCACATGCCACACACCCTCAGGCCTGGGCGAGACTGTGAGGCTCAGGGGATGGTCATTCCAGATTTACACCATTTCTGTTTAAGATATTTCCTCAAAGTCCTTTGTTAAAAATTCCCATGTATTTTTCCTGACAGGCAGGTTACCTGACTGCAAAATCAAGTTTTCAATCTTCATAAAATTATTAACTTAATTTTGTTAATACATATCACTGACATACAGGCAATGAGTTTACGCATGGTAGTTATTGTACAACTGGCTTCTTGTAACAAAGAATGGAAGCGTGATATCTTTCCTATATGTAATTACTGTATATGTATGTATGTATATATACAAAAAGACTTGAGGGAACTCATGTACAGGGCATTAATTGTAAAAATGGCAACTCTGGAGAATTATTTCAGCAAGTAGATTGTGAGCCTGGAACACATTACACAGTCACTCTAGCTTGCCCACCCACACCAGTGCAGGCCACACCACAGACCACAGAGCTGGAGTCTACTGGTCACCCCACCACACGGTGACCGTGTCTTACTCACACCTGGTGCACCTGTGGACTACCAATAGTTCAGTTGGGTTTCTTTGGCTATAAGAAGTGCAAGGATTAATGCCTTCAATTGGTCTCTGTTCAGGTGAGGCCTTTCAATGCCAGCCTCTCACTACCCAGCAAACATTTCTTGTGCTGCACTGATAGCAGATGTCTACTATCATAAGAATTCTAGTTCCTGTATCAAATATTTTATGTTTGTCCATGAGGAGCAAGGTTTCAAACTTCTCCTCCACACTCTTAGTGGCTGCATTGACATGTCACACACATCTTCCTCTCAACTACAGACTTGCTCACTCATCTAGACTATTTCGAGACAAGAAAATCCAATCTAAAAGATGAATTTCTATAGCAGCACTTGCCATTCTCATCATAAATCAGTAAAATATATATTTGTATGTATTATCATATGGAGTCTGTGTTGGCCATTTGGCACGTGATGAGTCAGGGTGAAGGGAGGCTGGAGGCCCGTGCAGGTCCCACAGTCCTCGGCCTCACACCAAGTTGTTGCTGCCATTTGTGAGAGGCTCCAACGACTGTAAATATGGAATGAATATAAGTCACCTTAAAACACGCGATTTGTAATTCAAAAACAAAAAAATGTTGGTATTTTTTCAAGATATTTTTGGTTAACAACTTTAATAAAAGCAACAAATATTAGTGTATACAATTTGATATTCCTACTCTTCATTGCAGTGGCAGTATAAAAAAAGAAAGGCAACAATTTTTTTTGTGAAGAAATATTGAAGCATGAACTTATGAAATTTATTAATGAAACCAACAGACTGAGTATTTGGGTTACAATAATATAAACACTTAACTAATTGCAAAACAAATACAAATTAAATAATATACATCACCACAATCATTACAAAACTAATGAAGTCACCCACAACTACAATAAGTGACACCACAAGCACACCCGATAACACCACAACCAACACCCGATAACACCACAACCAACACCCGATAACACCACAACCAACACCCAATAACACCACAAGCACACCCGATAACACCACAAGCACACCCGATAACACCACAACCAACACCCGATAACACCACAAGCACACCCGATAACACCACAACCAACACCCGATAACACCACAACCAACACCTGATAACACCACAAGCACACCCGATAACACCACAAGCACACCCGATAACACCATAAGCACACCCGATAACACCACAAGCACACCACGACCAACACCTGACACCAAGTACACCTAAACACATTGGTACATCTATGCTTGGAGAGGAAACACAGATGGAGGTAAACAGAATACACCTTGACCATTTGAAACACAATCACCATTGACACGTGCTCAAGAAAGATATACTACTTGTAAATTGCCTTATATATAGTACAAACATGTAGTCTACTTGGCTAGTTTTGATTAGTATTTTGAGTGTATTGATATTAATACTCCAAACTGGCCCATCATTGTGATACTCTCCAACACGTGGCTCACAGAGGTGGCCATCTGCTATCATCATGCTATTTTATTTATAATATTGTTCATCTATTTTTAAAATGAAAAGAAAACTCGCCAAGGGTCGATGAACAAAATTTAGAATCTAAATCTGCTAAGCAAGATGTACCTCATTGCTTTAAAAATAAATACATAATTCATGATCAACTTTTCTATACACTGCAAGAAAACCTTATTCATTATCTTTTCCTATAATACATTGTCTTTCTTACCCAAATTCCCTGAATTGACACAGGACTCTCTTTAAGAACTCATCCCATTAGCATCCACAAGAGTATTTCAACACAACACTTAACTGGTTCCAGGTAGTCAGTCTAACAATTAAGGAAGTGCGTCTCACTGCACACTCTAGGTCATAGGTGTTCTTTCGGATGCATATGTAAGGTGTTACTACAGCAGATCACCCATCTTCATCTCACTCTGTCTTCTACATCTTCCTATGTCACAACTATTTGCATGTCCTCCCTCACCACACCCATAAGCCTCCTCTTCCACTACCTGGCCCCTCCATCCTCAGCATCCTTCTACCCACACACCCCACATCCCTCCTCTGCAAATACCCAAACCATCTCAATATAGTTTGCTTCACTATGTTTCCAAACCTTCCAACCAGTGATGTCCTTCTAATAAATGTATTTCTAATCATGTCTTATCCTCTAATTCATTGGTCCTTTTGTAATTAAACTTCTTATTTGTAATTCATGAACAGATCTACACTGAATATTGACATTTTTTTCTATTTAATACTTCAGGAAACATACACACAGCCTGTCCATACCAAGCGATCATTCTACCCGAGTAAAGAATTAAAATAAAGCTCATAAGACCTGCAAATAAGCATTACAATCAACCCTGTATGTATCAAGAATGCCACAAAAGAATACAAACAAGCTACAAGCACTACATGCAAAAGCAGAACCACAATGTACCTCTGATGTGGCTTACCGTCATTAAAATTTGAGCGTGTTAACCATTGGCTCACAAAGGCCCTAAGGATGGGAGGTGAGAGAAGGTGCGTTAGTGCAGGAAACGTGTGCTTAGTGAGGCTAAAGGCATCAGAATAAATTGGTTAGTGAGCAACAAAAGACCAGACACTCCAGACCACCAATGCCTCACTTAGTTGTAACTGGACTGGTTTGTAATAGTGACATTGTGAACTAAACCTTTCCATAAAGCTTTTTGGTGAGCGGGGTAGTGTAGCGCTCTCTTGTAAACCCTAGCAGATATATGGTCTAATAACTACCTAGCTTTGGGGGGATTATTTAACCTCGTTTTTCATAAAGCATGAGATTAAATATATGATCAAGTCATTACAAATAATTGTAGTAATGATGGCGAAATGCACCAACTTCAATTGATTTGGTCATCTATAGAAAACTGGAAATAAAGATGACAAGAAGAAAATACAAGAGTAGAATAGGTGTTGTGGGTGTAGGAGGATGAACCTGTGTATAATTGTGAAGATAAAGTAATAGAACACAACAGGAGAAAACCAAGAGAAGGAAAGTGAAGGACTGCAACGTGCAAGGAACAGGTGTGTGACAGAAACAGGTAGAGACTCTTCTCCGGTCATCTCACCTTCAAGTTCAAAGGAATATGCCTTAGAACAGATAGTTAATAATTATCAGATGACCTTAACAAGCTTGTCACTTAACGTATGTAAATGATAAAACAGCAGCAGTGAGTTGAGGCTCCATGAGGACACACAATCGTGACAGCCTCACATCACCACCTACACAACACAACAACACCCAGTAGCCTCTGAGCCTGTGTTGCGTGGTGTGGAGGCAGGTGGTGACCCTGGCCACAACACTGGCATGTACTTACGTCTTCTGGGGAGGTGACGCCGTACTGCCGGTGTTGGAACTGGGGCCCTCCCGAGGACGCCCGTGAGCAGGCATTGCGTTGTTGGCCACCCAGGTGGAAGCCATCCTCGGTGGTGGTCTTCTTGTACACCGGGTTGTCGAAGTTCATGCTGTGCACCGATCGCTTGCGGAAGTACCGGTAAATGACGTACGCGAGCTGCTGAGGCACAATTAGGTTACTTTTTGTCTTACTCAATGTTGATGGGACTTTGACCACCCAACACGAACTTATCACTGGCACAAAGTGTGTGCACACGCACGCACAAACATACACAAACAAAATATAGATACGGAGACATGACCACATTAGTGTAGCTCAGGCTCTGCACACTACAACTTTATAGGTAAATACACCCATGGGACAGAAGGTAGTTTGCGTTCTGAGTCTACGCTTGGCTCCTCCATTCCCTTAAGGTTTGTCCTGAACAATTAGTTACTGCTAAGTCAACTTTTCCAGCACTAATACTCACCGCAGACGCCACACACAGCACGCCAAGGGCTGCCAGAATGGCTGCCATGGCCACGCTGCTTTCGGCGCTGTCCCCATCAGTCACACTCTCGTGGGGTGGCGGCTCCTGCATATCTGGCAGCTCAGTGCTGTTCAGCTCCTCTGAAACAAGGGATTCACTATTAATATTGGAGAAACACACAAAACGGGTTTGGACGTCATGCATTCTACAAACTATATTATAGTTATAATATATGTTACCTTTGTGCACCAATACAAGTTTAGTCCAGCAGATCGCTACGCTAACTATTGTGTTTTGTAATCAGATGACACAAAGCAGTCAACGGACTTGCGTTGCTGACTCTATACACGTTGAAAACGAAGTCATTTTATAGTAGTGGCCGCGCCAGTTTGGCAGGATCTCGACCTGGGCCAGCCAGCCAACCACTCAACGAACATTGCACCTCCAACTTTACGTGATCCCGGACTCATCCACAACCTGCCACCACTAACCGATTACACAAGTGCGTCGAATCGATAAAAAGTCAAACCTCACTATCTCAGGTCAAATGTAACACCAATCAACTCTCATGAAAGACGAGTGTGTGCGTTGAGGAAAGTCAAGAAGTCTGCATCAAGCTGCGCCACTCAGCACAGCTACGCAACATATACATTGAAGTGCTGGTGACAACACTCAGGATTTAAAAATGCTCGATATACACGTTATGGAGTTTGCATGATAAATTTTTGCAAGCTGGATGATCAAAGAGTCAGCGACACCACCACCACCACCCCGGCAGCTTGTCTGTTTTGAAAGCAAAGGTCACCAGGAGGAAAAGTTAATGCTACTTCGTTTTTCTTCTCTTTTGCCGCCTTTCCCTCGCCCAACAAGCGTAGCTTTCACTAAATCATACTACTTCACCTTCCTTTCACTCGTTATTACTTCATTCTCCCTCAGGTCTAATTGATGGATATTTGTGTATAAGTACAGGTGTTTCTCAAACTTCCAGCAGCAAGGTGGCGGCCTGACGCGATGCTTCTGAGGAAACATTTTGGCAAGAGCGAGACTTGAGTGCGGCTGGCGGAAGCAGACTTGGAAGGCGGCGGCTGGCGGTCACTTGGCAACCCTCAACATGACAATTGTAACTATTGACCATGAGACTCGAATGATAAGTGATGGAGAACTTCCACATTCCTCTTTCCCTTACAACTTTTCATATATATTCTGTCTCTCTCTCTCTCTCTCTCTCTCTCTCTCTCTCTCTCTCTCTCTCTCTCTCTCTCTCTCTCTCTCTCTCTCTCTCTCGTACACTCAACGATTTTCTCTTCTCTCCCCTTATTTCCTCTTCTCACCCCTTGAACTGGGTACTCCACGCCCGTGCCCCCTGCACCAGAGGACCTCGTGCAGGTGTCCCTCGCGGCTTACCTTAACGAGGCTGGCCAGACCCCGAGGGAATGAGGGGGGAGGGGGGGCAGGTATGAGAGGAAGGGTGGAAGGAGTGGATGATAAGGGAATATTAATAATGGGGAAAGAGGAAAAAAGTTAAGAAAGGAATAATAGATGATAAAGGGAGATGAACAATGGGGAAGTGTGTGTGTGTGTGTGTGTGTGTGTGTGTGTGTGTGTGTGTGTGTGTGTGTTGCAGCATCAGGCAGGGTTGAGGCGCAGCGGCGTGGTCTGTGGTTCTGCTGGCGTGTGGCCCAGTTGGCTTGGTGTGGCCTTTCAGACAAGCCTACTGCTGCTTGGGCGGCGGCGGCGGCGGGGGAGGAAGGGAGGCAAGGGAAGGTGTGTGTGGGGGGGAGGGGGACGAGAATTGGGGATGGAGGGACGCAAGGTTATCATATCACACCGTATCATGATGAAAAGTAGTAGTAGTAGTGGTGATGTCTAGTTAAAAGAGGGAGCGTCATAAGGGCAATATTCCCAACTTCTGTCTCTTCCTCTCTCTCTCTCTCTCTCTCTCTCTCTCTCTCTCTCTCTCCTCTCTCTCTCTCTCTCTCTCTCTCTCATGCAATGTTCATCCGTCTCTTCACTCTGTTTCCTCTCTCCTCTCCACCTCTCCCTTCCTCTCTAACTCCTTCAATTCATCCTTACTGCTTCCATCCACTACTTCTTTAAACATACGTATAAACATACATTCATATATATGTAAAAATACACCTACACATGTATACCTACACATACATACGTTCAAGGCAGGCAAAGGTGGAAAATATTGTATTCCCTCCACTACTTACTTCTCCACTTACTTCTGCTCCACTTATCCTAGTTGACCTTCATGGCGCGTACACACACACACACACACACACACACACACACACACACACACACACACACACACACACACACACACTAGGAGTGATAAATAAATTACTGAGTAAACTCTTCTCTTGCTGGAGGAAGAGGAGGAGACACTAAAGGAGGAGGGATTATCAAACAGGAGACAGAAAGGTGGAAGACAGAGAAAACAGGGAGTGTCTGGCAGGGGGTTATGAGGCCTCTGGAACTGTCACTGATGAAGAGGAAGGAAAACTGGAGAGGGGACGGGAGGGGAGGGAACGGGAGGGAAAGTGGTGGACTGGAGGAGTCTTGGAGGGATGAATGATTAGGTTGGAGGACACCAGAAAGGACAGGAGGAGGAGGATAGCGCTGGGAAAGAGAGCAAAGGTGGCGGGTGGCGGAGATATGGAAGGGGAGAGGACAGGGTGATAAGAGGCAGGGTGAGCGAGGCCGAAGAGGGGAAGGGAAGGTTGAGGGCACAATAAACTTGACGACAACCATCCCTCAAGATAGATTCCCTCACCGGCCACGCCCTCATACACTCCGAACACTTGCAGCAAGAGCTTAGCGTGCAACCTTCCCATAACCATCCTGTCTTCCTCTTCCTCATTCTTTATACCTTTCTTTCTTCTTCTTCCTGCTCCTCCTCCTTTCCCTCTTTTCTTGTTCCACTTTCCACTACATTAAGTTAATGCACCAAGACCTTCGGCAATGAATCTTCCCTTCACTCCACCCAAGGGCAGATCATAACTGGGGCGAGTCAGTGTATCATAACCCCCAACCCTCACACCCCCCAACGCCTTACTTCCTTCCCTCCACGCACCAGCCTCCACCTCACTGTGCCTCCCACGCCGCAGATAAGAACTAGTTTGAGGTAAAGGTTGCAACAGTACCTTTGTTTACCGTTTCATACTTTCCACCTCCTGTCTTTACCGGTCGCTTGCTCACACCCATCACCACCACCACCCTTTCACCGTTCACTGACACACCCATCCACACACGTATACATGCACCTCTTGCTTTGTACTGTACGTGTTTTATATTCACCTCATACTACCCTTGTACGTAAACACTTGCTGCCTATTCATGTACGGATTTGTCTTTCACTTACACACACCTTGCCCATCGACGACATTTTTATTTGATGTGTGTTTGACCAGCAGATACAACGGCCTACACATCCTACCTTTACCTACCTTGACATGCCTTCACTCCCCTCCTAAACACCTATTATCACGCCAAAACAGGTTCTCCTCTCTAATCGTTCAGTTCTACATCGCTCTCACTACATCCTCTCCCCTTTCCCCTTCATTTCTCCTCGTCTACCTTTTGTGAGTCATCTCTCTCTCCCTCCCTCCCCTCCCTTCCCTTCCCTGCCTCACTACCTCACACTAGCCCCTCTCTCACCCCGTCCCTCTATCCACACTTCCTGCGGACTTTTCTCAGCGAGCATGTTGGAAAAAGGCGTCCCGTGAAAGGTCCAGTGCTGGCGGTGGGTGGTAAAGACTCAAAGAGGAACGAAGTAATCTGGTTTAAGCTCGCCTGTGTGTTAGTTCGTCTGCCTTTTGTTTTGTTTCTCCTCCGAGGGTTGGTGGCAGTTCTGGCAGCACTGCGATGAAAAGGTTACGCTTGTGTTGTTGTTGGAGTTATTTGAAGTGGTAATGAAATTGGCAGTTTCCTTTCCTTGGTAATGTTAATGGTAGTCCGGTGGCCATTCTATTATAGTGTCGATCTGATGCTAACACTATGAGCTGGACATTCGCTTTAGTAGCCGCACACACACACACATATATATATATATATATATATATATATATATATATATATATATATATATATATATATATATATATATATACATACGTGTCACCAGTGCTGCGCCATACTATTCCAGTTATCGTATCATCGTAATTATCGAACTCATAAAGAGAGAGAGAGAGAGAGAGAGAGAGAGAGAGAGAGAGAGAGAGAGAGAGAGAGAGAGAGAGAGAGAGAGAGATGCTATCATTCTCTATCTTTCCAACCACTAATGTAACGTATTTTGAAGCAAGATTTTTACGTTAAGATTCGAATTCACAAAACAGAAAGCGCTCTCTCTCTCTCTCTCTCTCTCTCTCTCTCTCTCTCTCTCTCTCTCTCTCTCTCTCTCTCTCTCTCTCTCTCTCTCAGAGCACTAACTGAACGGGGTCACGTGCCATTAAACACTGTCGCTACTAAAGTTTGTATTAAAAGTTGCTTCGTTGACAACACTGAAATCAGCGACTAGGAAGGAAATGCTCGCTCGGGTGTTTTGCTTGATGGGTGTGAAGCGCTTTGAAGCATCGCAGGAAGGGTTCACTCAGTTGGACGCACATCTTTGTGATTCATGATTGAAGTTGATTGAAGTTGATTGCTTGAATTCGAGGCGACGTTACAAATGAATAAGAACGATTGCGCGTTATTGTCGTTACTATTATTACCGCAAGTGGAATGATGTTGAGGTAAAAGATACATAGGTACTACACGAATATGATGATGATGATGATGATGATGATGATGATGATGATGATGATGATGATGATGGAAGGAAGAAAGGGGAGGAGGTAAATGAAAGGTTAAGCTATATAGGAAGACGTGAGCAAAAACCACAACATAAAAAAAATGAGACAAAAATAAAAAAAATAAAAGAATCTTGTGTCGCAGGTACAATGAAGTCCAACCAAGTCATGACAAAAACAGACGAAGCACGCCCATGAATAACTTGTTTTTGTTATTTTGTCATCACCACGATCGTCCTGCAGCTGAGCCTCCAAGGTTAAGTAAGTTATCCTTGCTGGGTATATATTTTCCTCTCTCTAAGACCACCTCGTCCACATGTTCAGCAAAGGAAACGAAAAAGCAGGAAGAGGAATGGTTGACAGCAACGAGGGAGAGCGTCATGGATGGAAAATAGAACTCCCTACACTTTTCTCTCTCTCTCTCTCTCTCTCTCTCTCTCTCTCTCTCTCTAGCGTTGCGCGAAGGAGAAAAGTGAATCGCCAGCAATATCATGTTTGTGATGATCGGCAACATTATCGCGTCCGTTGCCGAGTCAGGGGAGAGAGAGAGAGAGAGAGAGAGAGAGAGAGAGAGAGAGAGAGAGAGAGAGAGAGAGAGAGAGAGAGAGAGAGAGAGAGAGAGAGAGAGAGTCAACGTTGATGGAAAGGAGCGGTGGAGCACCTCTATCCATGGCAATATTAGCACATCCTCTTTCATCAACACCCCTCCCCTCCCCTCCCTCCCTCCTGGACGCCTGAGCACCGTGTTGTCGCCCAGGATCCATTAGCAGCAAACTTTGACCAAATCACATCAGAGGCCTATACGCGCTACCCTATCAACAGCCTCAAGCCCTGACGAACACTACTACTACTACTACTACTACTACTACTACTGCTGCTGCTACTACTACTGCTGCTGCTACTGCTGCTACTACTATTACTACTACTACCAATAATAATGATGATGAAGAGACAGCTCGAATATCGTTTACTCGAGCGTGCTTTAGTATAACTGACAATTAATGACCTTTTACACTCTCTCTCTCTCTCTCTCTCTCTCTCTCTCTCTCTGGATGGAAGTACAAGGTTAAGTGTTTTATGGAGGGATATTAATATGGATGAATGGGAAGATGAGGAACAGGATGACATAGATGAATGGAAAGAGTAGGAAGAGGAGGATGGAAGAGAAGGAAGGAAGGAGCAGCGTTACCAGAACATGACCTGCTCTACCTGCTCCTCACACACACACACACACACTTCCTGGAGGAGTGACGTAACGCAACACACCTGGTGACGTCAGGACTGCGCGGCGATGACTCACTCGTCAGCGCAGATCTAAGTCACCCCCCACCCTCTCCCCCCCCCACACACATACACAGACATACCAGGTAATTATACAGGTGATCATAGGTGTGGGTGGCAGGCGAACACTCTCACTCTCACTCTCTCTCTCTCTCTCTCTCTCTCTCTCTCTCTCTCTCTCTCTCTCTCTCTCTCTTGTTCACCTCGACTTCTAAATACATACATACACACACACACACACCTGACTGATCTTAATTGTCAGGGCAGTCAGGTAGGAGTTCAAGGTGTTTATGGTGATGCTGGTGGTGGTGGTGGTGGTGATGGTGGTGGTGGTGGTGAGGAATGGTGGTGGTGATGAGAGCGATGCCATGCTGCTGGAGTGTTAGTGGTGATGGTGGTGGTGGTGGTGGTGGTGGTGGTGGTGATGCTAGGGGTGGTGTGTGAGTGTACACCTGAATATCAACTACATCAGCACATGACAGAGCGCACACACACATCTCCTTCCTTTACCTCCTCCACACCTCAATCACCACCACCACCACCACCATCCCAGTCTCCTCCTACCCCCCCATCCCCCACCCACATCGCCTCCCTCCACCCTCCACCCTCACGTGACGGACGAACAGCTGGTGGTAGTGGTGGTGGTTGAGTACAAACTTCACCCCGAAAACCCCACAGTCGCATTATTGGCCCACTCAAGAAAAATCGCTTATAAATAGGTAAAACTCTCCTCTCCTCTCCTCTCTCTCTCTCTCTCTCTCTCTCTCTCTCTCTCTCTCTCTCTCTCATTCACTCATGCTCCAAACTTGAGACTTTAACAGACCCCCACACACACACAAAGAGAGAGAGAGAGAGAGAGAGAGAGAGAGAGAGAGAGAGAGAGAGAGAGAGAGAGAACACCACCAATCACCAAAATGTCCTCCTCACATACCTTGAATTAGCAACACAAACGCCACAACTTCAACACAACACAGTCTTACTCACTCACTCACTCACTCACACACCTGCGCTACAGATCTCAAGATAACACTTACCTGTAACATGCAGCGTCATTGCTTCGGGGATGCACGTAAACCGCACACGCAATAATAAAAACAGACACAAAGACAGGCACGTATAACCCAAAGTAGAGAAGCGATCGCGCAAATAACTTCACGAGCACCAGGAAACTTCGGGAGGTGAGCGATAGCACCTGACCCTTTGATGTCTGTCTGTACACTGGCGGCTGGTTGCATCAGCCGCCTTCAGTGGGTGCCAGACAGACTCGTTCTTATCTCGTCGCGCTGCTACCGCCTAGCCGACGAGCCTCCAAGGTTACGCAGTTATCCTTGCCGCATTTATATTTTCCTCTTAGACTATCGCGTCCAGATGTTGGCCAGAGACAGAAAGGAAGGAAGAGGAAGGTTAGACAGCGACGTGGGAAGAATACCGGGGACGGGACGAAAAATAGATTCTCTCTCTCTCTCTCTCTCTCTCTCTCTCTCTCTCTCTCTCTCTACCAAGGTGAAACAAATGACGTAGATAATTGCCGTCGTAAAGGAAAACGTGCCTACTTTTGGGCAGTGTACCCTAGCAGGCTGGCTGGGGGCGACGTGCTGCTGGGTACATTAACTTTTTATCCCTTCACTATCTTCCTCCCTCCAGGTGTAAACAAGACGCACACGAAGGTTACGTATAGGTGACACTAATTAATTAAAACCCCCATTTAGTCCCCTTGCTATTGTTCAACTTGTATTTACATTGCTACAAATGCTCCTCAACACACTCGTATATTGTAACAGTGATGATAATATGTAAGGCGCGACTCATTTTTTTCTTATTATATATACTTTTCATTGGCTAAATACTTATTCGGACTCTCTATCACTATTATACTCTCTCTCTCTCTCTCTCTCTCTCTCTCTCTCTCTCTCTCTCTCTCTCTCTCTCTCTCTCTCTCTCTCTCTGCCATATAACACACCCGACCCCCTACCAACACCCTTTCACTCACCATTCCTGCTCCCAACTCCCCCCTCACCCGACACACACACCCATCATCTTTGCCTCCAGTGCTTCCTCATCACCCCAGCACCTTCTATACCCATCCCTACCTGACCCTCTTTCATCCCTAGAGATCCTTTAAAATATTCTATAGGGTCTCTACTCCTCCCTATTGCACCCTGGGGCCGGACACAGACATCTACGACTCCACCGTCTCGTCTCACCTCGCTACCAGCTACATTTTGAATACAAGTAAGGCCCACACAACTTCCAGCTAAGTTCCCAGACCTCCTTTGAAGATCGACCTCCTACCACATTCCCATTCCCCACGAAACACCTCAAAACTACACACCTCGCTTACCAAATGCCCGGAAAACACAAACCTTGCCAAGAGGGTAAAGATATGAGATCATAAAAAGGATAAAAAGCTACTTCACAAGATAGCCTTAACTATACTGCTATCATCTCCAGGTGAAGTGTACACACGTGCTTGCCTCAACGTATACATTATTCCTACACCCGCGCCGCCACCTCCTCTGGCCAAAATTCACCTTGGCGCGGCGTCCAGAAAGGGAGGGCGTGGGGGAAGGAAGGAGGTGGCGACGCGGTGACCAGCCGGCAACCAACATTCTCCCTCCCTCCCCCTAACTTGTTTTTCCACCCACCCACCCACCCACCCACCCTCCCTCCCTCCCCCTTACCACTAACACCTGCCACCTGCCTGCCCCCTCATTCCCACGGAGAGGGGGGCGAGAGGGGGCGAGGAGCGGGAGAAGGCCATTTACAAAGGATATGAGACGCATTGTTTATCATATTCCTTTATAAAGACTCTCTCTCTCTCTCTCTCTCTCTCCTCTCTCTCTCTCTCTCTCTCTCTCTCTCTCTCTCTCTCTCAGGTTCATGACTGCAGCAGCAAAGAAAATGTCAAGTCGTCTCCCGTTGCAAGGACAGACGTAAGTAACCCTGTGTATGTATCACCGCCACGTGACGAAACCAATGACGCACGGAGAGAAAGAAGAACAAAAAGAAAAAAAAAAAAGAAGTGATCAGCGGCATATCATACGTCACCGCATCGGCACTTCGAATAAATACATCGTAGTAATATAATAATAATAGTACCACAAGCAGCAGCAGATATAGTATAGTAGTTATAGTAGTACGTATATAAGTAATAAGTTTCCGATCACTTCATTGATGTTACCCGGAAGAGATAAGCAGCGAGATAAGGAGTGTATCAATGGTGATAGCAGATAAAGGGAAATGCTTGCTGCAGATACTACGGATACTGTTAACGAACCCTCCTCCTCTCCCCCCTTCCCCTCCCCTTGTTTCCTGTCTTCACTCCATCATATCTACGGGTTAATTCTTTGTCGCTGATTTCTATAACGTGTGTGTGTGTGTGTGTGTGTGTGTGTGTGTGTGTGTGTGTGTGTGTGCGCACCCTGGTATAAATGAGAACAAAGACAAAGAACAGAAGGAATGGTTTAACCTTCACACACACACACACACACACACACACACACACACACACACACACACACCCTTCCGATCTAATAAGACTGAAAAGTGTTAACAAGTAATACTTCAAGGAAAAGATAGTGATAAGGTTTGAATTTTCACTATTTTTCGCAACCACTTTCAATGCAACCACCACCACCACCACTACCGTCAGCGTCAGAACTTCCACTATCGTCTGTAACGTCACCGCTTGCACCACCACCCGCTGTTTGGTGGTTGTGGCATCAGAATGAATACTATTGGCAATACTGCGTGGGAGGAGGGGAAGGATGGGGACGTGGGTGGTGGTGAGGAAAGATGATGAGGTGGTGAGGCCGAAGAAAAATTGGTGTACACACTGGGTAAGAAACACGAGGAGGAGGAAGAGGAGGAGGAGATTGCTACACCAATGCCAATATTTTTTTCAATCCTCCTAATTAATAAATCTGAGACGAATCCATTATTAGAAACCACGAAAAAAAGGCTTACATGCGTTATCAAATACATGTTAACAGTCGATTTCATTATTTTTTTCTTTACAGACAAACCTTGGAATCACTTTTAAAATTATTATGCTCATTATTCCTTGACTGAGAGGATATCAACACACTGCATCCATCTGCTGTGTTTCCTGGCCAACGCATCAATCACTTTGGATCAATGTGTATAGTGTAGTGAATATTCATGAGGGATCAAGGATGTGGCCCCGGTGGCGCCGCGCCCTGCTTGAGGTGAGGTCTGATCCCTCAGGTGACTCAGGTCCCGTGAGGCCAAGGTCAGGGATTAGGTGAGGTAACCCACATACTGATCTTCCTCTCGCCTCACAGGTCATGAAAAATTTTACTGGTCCGGAAGTAAATGAGTGAAACAAAATAAAGAAAGAAAAAAAGAAAAGAAAATGGGTGTTGGTCAAGCAACTATCATGTGACAACACCCGTGGATCTGCAATTGTGTAAAATAACGTTTTCGTTGGCAAGCTGACGGGTCGACTGCCATCCTGTTTACTGCTGCTCCCAGGGTTTACGTAAGTGTCAAAACACTTTACATAACGTGGCTCGCTCATGTGTGTGTGTGTGTGTGTGTGTGTGTGTGTGTGTGTGTGTGTGTGTGTGTGTGTGTGTATGTGTATGTGTGTGTGTGTGTGTGTGTCTAGTTGTAGTATACAGGGCCTGAGTTACATTCGTGTAGTCCTGTCTCTGTATCTATATTTGTCCAGTTTTTCTTCCAGTTGATGTAGTACAGTACATTATTTGCCATTATCACCTCTTCTTTCAGTCCATTCCAAGTAATTATACTTATCAGGGGAAAGCAGTACTTTTTTGGTATCGTTAAAACAAATTCTTTTTTGCAAATTTTTCTTGTGTCCTCTCAAATATCAAGCCTCTCCTTTTCTTTTCATTATTAGATATTTTCTATTCGTTTCCTTCAGGTTGTTCGTCAATCTATACATCGTAATTACGTCTCCTCTTTCATTTAGTGCTGTTAGATGCATTTCTTTTAATCTTCCCTCATAAAGGTCTTCCAAATCTGGCACCATCTTAGTTGCTATTTCCTGTAGGAGATTTAGTCCTACACTCGGTGGTTTTAGTCCTCTCGCCAGTCTTGCTAAGAGCTTGTACTGGCATATTTCTGGCCCTTCCGTGGAATGTATAATTAACGAGTTAATTCAAATTTTCTGCAGTATTCTAAGGTTAACACGATTCTTTTTTACAACTTTTGGGGCATTTTTCTCAGTGAAATAGTGAAATAAACAAGAAAAAACACAACCGGACCGTGTGGTTAGATCGGGCGGTAAAGAGTGACTGCCACTACATGTTTGTTTTGGCGGGAACTTCTCACCACATACACCGTTCACTGTGCCACTTTGCGGATACGTTTTTTTTAAAGCAGCGGACTTTTTCGAATGGTACTTTCAAGTAGTGGATGAAGTCCGTTAAATCGGAAGTGTGTTAAATCGAAGGTCGAGTGTATTCAGCACCAATCTTTCCACACACTAGAGTTACCCTTGTATTGGCTCATTTGGTTTTCAAACATATGCATAATATCATATCTGCAGCTATGATGAAACCTCACTCCCATAAAACATCACAAATGTATATAAATGGGCAGATTCAAACTTGATTCTTGGAACATTAAAATTGAAAGAAAACAAATGTTATATGCAATATTCCTTGATGTGTCATGCTTAGACTGCTAGTAGAGTACACTGCGTCCTTACAAGAGTCCCATGCTTCCCGCACCCAATCATGCTTAAAGAACATGCTTCTCAGATGCACATATCCGTATGTGATCAAATCTAATCAAAGCAAAATAAGTAAAAATCAAACAGAAACCATAATTATGAAGTATTTACCTAAAACACAATATTCCTCGTATTTTAATATAGTATTTAACTATTGAAATAAGAGTATAAAAAATGGGCTCATTTCAGAGGTCCGCT
>JAPQNM010000016.1:13071561-13086561 GCA_029783475.1 Metacarcinus magister | reverse complement strand
CAGGTCAAACAAGATTAGAGTAGGACAGAACTACCATCAGTTTGTTACCCAGTTATCGAGGATGTTTGATTCTTGGGTTGAGTCTTCCTCTGTGGCCAATGTTTATGCTGATTTAAGGGAGTTTATCATCTTTGACCAATTTTTGTCCTCCTTATCAGCAGAAATACGCCTATTCATCAAGGAAAGAAGGCCTACCAAGCTGAAGGAAGCAATACAACTAGTGGATGACTGGGCATCCGCCCACAACGCCTATCCTAAGGTCTCTTCCAACAACCACGTTAAGAAAATCTCCCCTCGATTTGCTACTCCACTCCAGCCTCTACCTTCTCCTGGGAGTCAGACTCCCTCAACCGTGACTTGTCACAATTGTGGGGAAGCAGGACATATACGACCACGCTGTCCCAGGAATCCTCGAGCATTCAAGGATGGAACTACTACCACGCCACCCTATAAGGTTGGATTTTGCTTAGAAGACCATAAAGTGCCTAACTTCTCAGTTACGGGGACTATTAATAGGTCATGGTCTTCCGCTATAATTAGGGATACTGGATGCTCTGGAGTTGTAATTTCTGAGGAAGCCTTGCCAGACATTGACCCATCACTCTGCCCAAAAGTACAAGTTGCTGACTATTTGGGACGCATCGACGAATTTCCTGTCGTTAAGTGTTACTTACGGTGCTCATTTTACACTGGTTGGACAGATGCTGTAAGGGCCCCAATTAAATTTGCTAGTGCTCTAATTGGGAATATTCCCGGAGTACAAGATCCTGATAGTCCTGATTCTCAACTCAGTAATGACAACCATCTTCTCCATAGTGACCATGACCAAGCCACCACTGACTTTTCTTCCCTACAAGATCCTCTGTTGCCTCCTGATGACTCGCTTTCGCCCGGAACTTCCCTCTCCTCTCAAGACAAGGACAACCTCCCTTCTGGATGTCAGCATCTACCACCAGTTGAGTCCTCAACTACTCAAGTGTGTGCTGTGGAGACCAGAGCCGGTCGATCTAAACGGATCCACCCTCTAGTTCTGCCTAAGCTCCATCCTTTGACTGTAACCCCTGATGAGTTTCGTCAACTTCAGGAATCCTGTCCTTCCTTGACGGGTTTACAATCAAAGGCTACCACTCAAGAAGTTGAGAAGGCACGGGATGGTGCCACATACCAGTTCATACATGAGGAAGGCCTCCTGTACCGAAAATGTCTCTCATCGGAGCACCTTCAAAAGGTAAATGGTTTATCCTTGGTTGTTCCCAGCGATTGCCGTCCTGTCATCCTAAGTGTTGCTCACGAAGGTCCTTTGACTGGACATTTCTCCCACCGGAAGACCCAGATGAAGGTCTTGCAAGACTTTTATTGGCCAGGGATGTGTGCAGACATCCGGGATTACTGCCGTTCCTGCGACAAGTGTCAACGTATGTCAGATAAGGGACAGGTACGTCCAGTACCTCTTCAACCGTTACCTGTCGTAACTGAACCCTTCTCCAGAGTTGCCATTAACTTGGTAGATCCCTTGTCTCCACCTTCTTCTGAAGGGCACCGTCACCTTGTAACTTGCATTGATTTCTTCAATGGTTTTCCTCTTAATTACTACTTCTACGGCTACTACTATTACTACTACTATTACTATTATTATTACTACTACTACTACTATTACTATTATTATTATTATTACTACTACTACTATTATTATTACTACTACTTCTATTATTATTATTACTACTACTGCCACTACCATCACATCCATCTCCAGCACTACTACCAGGAAGAGGTTGAGCAGATGTTGAGTCAAGGAATCATCCAACCTTCAACCTCTCCACACTGCTCTCCGGTTATCATGGTCAGGAAGTCCGACGGTACGTATCGGATGGCCATTGATTACAGGTTACTCAACTCAGTTACTATTTTCCATGCTGAACCATCCTGCAGTATTGAGACAGAGCTGCATGAGTTCGTTGGTGCTGAGTTCTTCTCAGAGCTAGATTTGAGTAAGACATATTACCAGGTTCCACTTTCTGCCAAAGCTCGACGCTTCACTGCGTTTCCCACTCACAAGAGCCTGATGGAATTTACTCAGATGCCTTTTGGTCTTGTTACGGCCTGTGCCACTTATATTCGCTTAATGAGGATTGTGCTTGCTGGCTTGGCCAATGTTTCTTTTTATTTTGATAATATTTTTGTGTATTCATCTGATTGGCCCACTCACATCTCTGCCCTCAAGTCTGTTTTAGATAGACTACAACAAAACGGTTTGACTGTCAAACTTAAAAAGTGCCGGTTTGGAGCAGAGTCCATCAACTATCTGGGATTTGTTTTGTCCCTCGACCATCTCCAACCACAAGTTGGCAAGTTGACTGCCATCACCTCCATGACTCCTCCTACCACCAAGAAGTTACTCCGGAGTTTCCTAGGTTTGATATCATTTTATAAAGCTTTCATTCCTCAGGCCTCTGAGCTTACCGGCCCCCTCTCTGACTTGTTGAAGAAGCTGGTACGGGATCCCCTCCAGTGGACTGAAGATCTGCTTGAACGGTTCAAGCTGCTGAAGCAAGCCTTGACTTCGGGACCTATTCTGCATCTTCCGGACCCCAGCCAGACCTTCGTCCTACGTACCGATGCTTCAAACTATGGATTAGGTGCTGTACTCCTACAGTACCATGATGATCGTCCACATCCCATCTCTTACGCCAGCCGGAAACTACTTGATCGGGAACGACGATACTCTAC
This sequence comes from Metacarcinus magister, assembly GCA_029783475.1. Taxonomy (NCBI): domain Eukaryota; kingdom Metazoa; phylum Arthropoda; class Malacostraca; order Decapoda; family Cancridae; genus Metacarcinus; species Metacarcinus magister. The sequence continues at coordinate 13,083,834 of JAPQNM010000016.1, read as the reverse complement.
CATCGAGAGGGAATGCCTGGCCATCGTATTCGGCATTCATAGGTTTGACTTCTATCTTCGAGGTAAGGAATTTATCCTTGAAGTAGACCACAAGCCTCTAATATACCTTCAGAAATTCAAAGGTAAAAATGATAGAGTACTACGATAGGCTTTAGGTCTTCAACCCTATAAATTTAGGGTTGTTCATGTTGCCGGGACAGACAACATTGGAGCCGACCTTCTCAGCCGGCAATAGCTTTTCTTTATTTTGTTTTCCTGCACACCAGTCTTTTACAAGTTTTGTTTCCTGCACTCAAGTATATTATAAGTTTGTTTATGTCTCCTGGTCAGCTGCAGTTCTCCGACATCAGCTGTGCAGCAGATGTTTTAGTGGGGGCATGTGTGAGGAACTGCACCTGCCTCGTCTTCCCCTAATTAGTGGTTGAACTACCACTCTCGTCTGCCGGCGCTTGTTCACCGGCTTCCCCGCCACTACCCCACCCCCTTGTCCAGGGGTAGGGGGGTAGTCTAACCGAACCAAGCTCCACGCCACCGGCTTGGAGAAGGACAGAACGCCTCAGCTCTCACACCTGACAACACCTCACCACCTGCTGCTGGTTTTCAACATTCCGAAGGCATTTCTGGAGACTTGGGCTCCCTTCCAGTGTGCCCTTCAACTGTACCTACACCATTCAACCCTCCCTGCTGTCTGAGGAGCAATCTACGTTGCCGAGTGTTGTTGTCACGCATCTCACCCTCCAGACAGCTGTACAGGGAGTTATTTGGGTGTCATACCCCTGCTCTGGTAATTGTTTATGAGCAGTTCGTCGTTGGTGATTTATTTTGGCTTCTAGCCTATTGTTTGCTATTTGTGTGTGTGTAAATATATTCGGGGTATCATACTCCATGATTTTTCTTCCCCACAACTCTATAAAAAGATAATATTAATTGGTAGTCACCTCGGCCCTGACAGAACAAATCAAATAACAAAATATTGATAAACAAATACATAAATAATATCAAAATCTTTCTTCAACACCAAAAGACAAACTTACTTCCACAGTGTCAGTATCTGTGTTGGTCCAGTAGATGTGGTTGTACAGCCAGTCAACAGCCAACCCATCCACTGTGGTGACATCATTGGAAATCACTACCACCTTCTTGCTGCCTTCATCAATCGGTGCTCTGAGGAGGAAAGGATCTTGTCACCACCAATAACACATACACACGCTCACCACATCTTGATAACAACTGCTGACATAACTTCAACAAGCACTGAGTGGCTGTCTATTAACAATGTTCCTTAGTCCACTGTGAAAAAAATAATAAATATGCACTGCATTCAGCCTGGATGTAGAATATCACACTTAGTTCACACCAATCATTGTTCTACTTGTATTCGTGATATTTCACTACCTAATTTTTTTCCTCTTGTCACATGAAAACGAAAGACCATGATTCTGTTACTGAAACAAATCTCATTTCTGTAATATGCTTTCTAAGAAAGCTTCACTAGTTTACATAATATCCCTGCATAATATAAATAGGAATTACCAGCCTGAAACTTATTTCAATATCAATGCATAATATTTATGATCATGGTTTATTTTTTGCAGTAATTAATCAATACTGTGAAACAATATAAAACACTTAGCTTAAGGCTTATCTTTGATGGTAATGAATCATTACATTTATATAACATGGAAACTCTGAAAACTCTCATCTTACTTATAAATGCGCTTGTCTTTTGCATCTGTCCAAAATATCATGCCAGTCTTGAACACAAAGTCAAGTGCAGTTGCTCCTTTTGTTTTATTCACAATAGCAGTAATCTGGGAAGTGAACAAAAATAAAAAAATTAGTCATATATTGTAATCACAGTACAAAAAATAAATGTTCGGATTGTTGATACTTAGGAATATCTAGATTCAAGAACTATTGTTGTATGGAACATTAAACTAACAATGACAGAAATAAGGGTTCATGCCAAACTTTGTACTGAGGCTTTGCATTGATCACTAGTTGTGTTGTCCTGTCTTGATGCAGAGGTGAAGGGGATTCAAGAGAAGATCACTAATACTTTTGATTAAAACTGCAAAAAGAGCATAAGGTGAAGCAGCTTCACATTCACTTACTTCCTGGTGGTCTAAGGATATTTTGCGGATATCTGTGAAATGAGCAAAGAGGAGGGAGGCGTGTCCTTCCATGGCCTTGCAGCGGCTGTGGTTGTGAGGGTCCCTGGCATAGCCTCGCACACACTCACACTTGAACCCTCCCTTGAAGTTACGGCAAACTTGAGAGCAGACGCCCGGCTCCAAACACTCATCAATGTCTGCAAAGATAATGTAATAATGACCAATTAGCATGTTTTGCCAACACCTTGTCTAGACTTTTGAATAAGATACATTCTACAAAGTGTGTCACATGTAATTCATGGATACTGTTGAGGTCGAGTCACCATGTATCAACAACACATCAATGCTCACCTTCACACTGGGTGCCATTCATCAGCATGAAGCCTTTATTACACTTGCAGAAGTGACCAGCAGGCGTGTCAACACAGACCTGACTGCAGCCACCATTGTAGTTTTCACATTCATTCTTGCCGCAGGTGCCATCAGTGGGCTCATCCTTGGAATTGCCACAATCATCATTGCCATTACAGACCAATGACATAGGTATACAATGGCCACCACAGTCATATTCCTCGGTTTCATTACATGTTGGGGCTGAAAGGAACATTTCATAAAATATAAATGCAACCAGATGTGTTACTGATATAATCTAATTATTTATCATATTTGTATTTTGATTCCCAACTTAGAACCTTTGTGTCTACTGGAAAAAAACATTTATAATCAAATGTTAAATCAGGATGAAATTATAAATATGTTGTTTAGTAAAAAATATTTTAAACCATAAGAAGCAAGTTTGGTAGAACATTATGTGAAAAGTAACCAACACAGGTGGCTCACAGCAATCTTGTTCATCTAATCCGTCAGTGCACTCTGGGAAGCCATTACACTTGAGGTGCTCATTGATGCACGACTTATCCCCACACATGAACATGCCTTCAGGACACTGAGTGAGGCACATTTCCTGTCCCTCATCATCACCTTCCTGACAGTCTGCATCACCATCACACAGCCAATCACGACGGATGCACGTAAACCCTCCTGCACAAGCATACTCGTCCGCACGACAAGTGTTGTTGGGACAAGACTGGAAGAAATTAAAAAAAAAGATAAGAATGAAAATGACATGTGTAACAATATAAGATAGAACAAATTAACCTGCAAATGTTTGCCTTTTTATCAAAACTCTGTGTTAAACAAGAAACAGAAAGTGGGTAACATAAGGTAGATGGACATCTATGAAAGATCTGATGGGAAAAGCAACCATGAAACCAGTTGGAGAATGATGCCATTGACTTAAATCATCCCTAATGAAGGGTTACAACATTAGAAAACATGAACATTAATGTCTTAAGTGATGGCAAAATAAATCATAACTTCACATAATGACAGCATAGTAAATAGAAATGGACAGCAAAGGTTAGAAATGATAAATATCTAAAGTTGATGGACTGCAGAAGTGAGGTGACAGTCAACCCCCACAGTGTCTCTACATGATGATGTCATATTGGATCAAAGACCAAAATCATGAGCAAGTCTGTTTCCTGGTGTAATTAAGGCAAGTACTGAACAGAACACCATTACAGGAAGGACAACCAAAAACTTACACAATACATGAAGTGAAAAAGTGATGTAATTAAGAATGGTACAAGATGACAAGTTAAGTTGAAATAAAAATATAATGTGGAGAAAGTGAAGAGGTAAGGAATGACAACCTTTGAAAACTATTAATACGGTTCATTAAGGGAAACAGGCTAGGAACAATAGATAATAAAAGGCTTGGAGTCAAGTTAGTCAAGCAAACGGTAAATGGTTTTAGTAAACTGATATACCCGTATTATAAGCATTTGAAATATTTCAGCTCAATGTAAAAACACAGAAATGTTACACAAAATGTTAGTTGTAAGTTGTTAGTAAGCACTATTCTATGGACATCACCAGTAACAAGGTGACACATTGAAACCATTACAAACCAAACTCCCCCAAACCCACAAACTATGTAGACACAAAGTGCTTGCACCAAAAGCACCAAGACCAACATGCAGGCGCCTCTTAGGTAGTCCTATGAACTGGAGGCAACCTCAAAGGGAGTTCATTCATATTTGAACAGAGTCATAACACTTCGAAGGTTGATCCAAACATCTACCACAACGCCAGAAAATGATAGTTCAAAGATCTTTAGTCATCATTTTACCACATACAATTTGAATCATGCTTTTAGAGCTGTCAATTAACAAAAAGTCTTTGCAACAATACATAAATGAAAGCTCTGCACATCAACATAATACGGTGCTGAAGTTACAAGCAAAATGCACTTTCTTGACATAACCAATTCATATTTTGCAAAAGTCAAAATGTGGCAAAGTAAAAAGAAAGACAAGTTACTTCCTGATTATATAGCTTCTAATACCTCATTTTGTGGACTCATATTTTTGTTTTCATTAATAACTCCTGGTTCACAAGTGATATTCCAAATTTTCTATGCATCAGAGGGGCCTGCTATTACTACCTATTACTATGGTTGACTACTACAATATTATTTGGGCAACACTGTAGCTATGGTAGAGAGGCAAAATTTTGACAGACAGGATGCAGAAGTACTTATCAGTCCATGTAATGACAACGCTGCCTCTGTGCACGTGCTGCCAGAACCTTCACCAGTCCATGCATCAGCCTCCATCACACCACCTTACATACACCTCAAGTCTCCTTCCACTTGGCTCCAAACAGTTAATTTTATTTTATCTAGTTACTTATTTTCTTGACACTTCCCTGTGTATCTAATGAATGGACACAATTTTTTGTTCACTGTGAAGGACAATGCTTCTTACTACTCCAGATTGATTTACTTCCTCCACCTCCACGTGGGGAATGGCAATTATGTCTCTGATTACTTCTCTCCAAGCATACTTGCATACTGCAGTCCATACAATTATCTAATGTTCCTCATCTACATATTCCTCCTCAACAGCTCCTAATAATATTGTGATGATCTATTTCATACACTTTACCTCTCACCTTTACTCATGCATTATTAACTTTTTATGCATCTTATTTTCATCCATTTTTCCCACCAGACACGGAGCTGAAATCTTAGCTTCATGAAGCCAACTGCTTCTTATCTTCTGACTGAAACTTCATTCCTGACCATTTGACATTAATTGGTTTTGACTTCAATTTCAGCTTTAGTTTTACCTGCCTTGGCTAAAGGTTTCTGATATTATTTTGCTTTTGCTTCAGGAATGAAACCAAAGGATTGATTCAACACCAGGTCTGCTCTCACCCCAAACCACCTTCTTCCCACACTCAACCAGGTCAACTTTATTTTTTATCATGGATAAATTATTCATTCCTTTTCATCGCATACATTGTTATTTACCTATACCCGTGTAGGTGAATTTGTATGTGTACTATATTTGTAAATAAACTATAATTTAAGGAAGTGGGATATTTCTTGACTTGGCTCATCATCAGCCTCTTTGAGTCCACTGCAGGACAAAGGCCTCTCAACCTTCTCCAATCATCTCTATTGGCTGCTCGTCTATTCCAAAGTATAGTAAGAAAAACAGCAACAAAATTGCTGGTAATAATCATAATGAGCAATTGTATCTAACTTTATACAAACTTGACAGAAGAAAAATGTAATATATGATGGAGTCCAATGACATTCAAAGGAAAAAAAATCCAATACTAACTTGTAGAAAATAATAACTGACCGTATTAAAACACCATCCTATCCAAATCCAGCTGTAGCTGATCAAAATTACATCCATTATTTAAAACTAGGAATGACGTAATTGTTTTATAAACTTTTTTTTTTTATAGATAGTTAAGTGAATTTAAAGTGTTGAAGGCAGTCAATGCAAGAATGTGATGATCTGCCTGTTGGTGGTGGTGGTGGTGGAGGCCTCAGGGTTCAAGGGAGGAAAGGTGGAGGTGACCAAGTTTATGTATATCCAGGTTCAAGAGTTTATGTATACCCAGGCTCAAGAGTTTATGTATACCCAGGTTCAAGAGTTTATGTATACCCAGGCTCAAGAGTTTATGTATACCCAGGCTCAAGAGTTTATGTATACCCAGGTTCAAGAGTTTATGTATACCCAGGCTCAAGAGTTTATGTATACCCAGGTTCAAGAGTTTATGTATACCCAGGCTCAAGAGTTTATGTATACCCAGGTTCAAGAGTTTATGTATACCCAGGCTCAAGAGTTTATGTATACCCAGGTTCAAGAGTTCATCAAGGCTAAACTGTTCTTACATGTTCATCTGTCCCGTCTTGACAATCCTTTTCCCCATCACACATCCAATCTTTCTCCAAGCAATGACCATCTCCGCACGCCACCTATACAGCAAAAAAAAAAGAAAGGGAGACAAAATGTTGACAAAGCAGACACACACACAAAAGAAAGGCGGGAGGGTTTAGTTGACAGTTAGTTCCTTGCCAAACTGTCTTACGTGTTCATCTGATCCATCAGTGCAGTGTTGAATGCCATCACAAATCACATGCTTGTTGATGCAAGATGCATCTGGACAAGCAACCTGTTGGATCATGTGAATTATTGTGACTGAAAGGGAATTCTTTTTTTATATCAAAATCATATGAAAATAAACTCATATCTTCAAGCAACTGAAATATGCTGGTGAGGCGACTGATAAAATAAAGTAGTATTGCATCAAAATCTACATATAGGTAGAAAAATGTTAAGTACAGTAGGTTTTCACATTTGGAAACGCATTTACACTGCCTAAACTTTGTGATATTTTAATCATCAAAAGTTGAGTACAACATTCAAAAACCTACTGTACATTATTGTATTCAGATTAAGAATATCAAGATCATAATGTAACATTATGACATTATTTTAGGTAAGACGCAATACTGCTTTTGAACACATACTTTCAAGACGCTTCCTGTACAAAAGAATGACAAGAATATCATTATGTTCTCAGGTAGGCAATGTTCATTATAAAATTCTTTACAAATGCAAGTTAAAGTAAAAGTTATCACATATAGAATTCAACAAGAGCAAAAAGAATGGTTCATTATATCAACCTTATAGAATAGATACTATATATATTTCAAGTAGCAGAGTTTGTTGAGCTGCATCTCTGTCTTGGTGACTCACCTGGTTGATGGAACACGTTCTGTTGGGACATTTGGCTTCGTCCGAGGCATCCTCCTCACCACAGTCATTGTCGCCATCACAGTGCCACCGCTTGGAGATGCACTTCCCTGAGGCACATGTGAACTGCTCTGAGGTGCAGGTTGCATCTGGGGATGGTGTTAGGGAGGGAAGAATTACTATTATGCACATTCAATAGCATCAAACTTTTTCTACTTTTGTGATTGCAACTCACTTTACTCTCATGTGACACTGACTTAAGATTGAATTATTGTGTAAAGAACGTCCTTGCAGGGAAATAATGTTACACAGAAATGCTACGTAACTGCTCTAGACTTATCCTACCTTGAAGTAATATAAGAACTATGAAAACTTCACTCATCAAGCATCCAGTGTTGTAGTGCATAAAGTAAGCTGGTACTGTACTACATATGAAAAATTATCAATTCCATGCATGATCAACATTTCTAAATTCGGAAGTGAGTCAGGAAAAACCTACCTCACAGCATCACCATTAGTTGTATGTAATATTTACAGAGATTGAAAAAAAAGTCAACATCAATGCCCTCATATAATGTTGTGCCTCTTAGCCTGGAGAGGAGAGTCCCTATAGATACGTTATACTGTTGCCCCCAACCCACTCTTCCATCACCCAACATTGTGACTCACTGCAGTTGACCTCGTCGGAGCCGTCCTCACAGTCTGACGCTCCGTCACACACCCAGTTCAGTGGGATGCAATTGGATTTGTTGGTAACACTGTGACAAGTGAACTCATCAGCTTTACACACTATTCCAGCTGCAAGAACCAAGACCATGCAAGTATTAGTGGTGACATGAATAACATTACACTACACTGAAGGTTATTCCTCTACCACACCAGCTCAGTGACCTAAATAACTATGGATAAAGCACAAACAAAAACAGTGGCAACAATGACACTGTCTGGACACTTTTATTTATTTATTTATTTATTTTTTTATCTTTTACCCATAGCGCCGGTAGGCTTCAGGGAGACCTTAGATGGTTGGCCTCTGCCCGTTAGTAGCGCGGGTTAGATTTTTTAAGTGACGCCTTGTTTCTTCTTATTGATAGGCTCATGCTGCCAGCGGAAGCTCCTCGCGCATATAACGTTGCAGTCCCGGTGAGGATGGTGTTATGGCAGCATGTGGGTGATCTTAGGCCACTCGGCGGTAGTAACGTAGAAAAGTGGCCAGCCCGTGCTGAGGCTTGAACGCGGGACCCTGAGCTGGTATGCCCGACCGCTAGCCACTAGACCACCGCCTCCCCATAGAGCAACCAGCATAGACATAACAAAGAACACAAATTGTACTAAAAGTAAATGTGAACATAAACACAATTTGAAATCCTATAGTAAGTAATACATTGCTGTCAAAACTGTAACAGTGTTCAAGAGAAGAGCATATTTGAACTTGGTATGTTCTCTGTTGGTATGTTCTCTCATTACTACTTACTGAAAAAAATGCACTGGCCCGTCCCGCACCGCCACCGACCACTGCTTTCACCCTCACACAATTTGACTGCACACACACAAGGGTAAAGCCAGTGTTGCCTTCCTAACTTTGACCTTATCCTTTGTGAAAAAGTTTCCACAATGCAATATACCATGACCACACAAATTGAGGAGTCTAGAACATTTGCACAAGAATGATTTGGTGGATAGTTTATTAAATCTTCTTCCGTTATTAACAATTTATGTCTCTCTGTCTGTCTGTCTGTAGGTAGCTTTGGGGAATCACGTGAGGACTGATGAAACTTTCCATCCTCGGTTATTCGTTCATAGGCTTGGCACTTCTTGCATTATGTAATATGAAGGTTGACTTATTAAATATATTGGTTTGCGATGTAGCTATTGCTCATTTATGTTTTCTTTCTTCCTTGTGAATAGAGTAACACTTCTCATCTCTTCATATACTCAAAGGTGAGGGTGGTTCCTGCATCAGCGGCTGCCTGGCCTGCACCACAAATTTGGGTGAAGATTGGACTCATGTGGGTTTATCACTTCGTTTTTTTTTTAATGCTCTCTGTTTTCTCCAGAATATGAATAATACAATTACAAGAGACAAATTGCATTTCCTACTCCTTGTACTGCCACCCATTAACAACGGACTTCAGGTGAGTTTAAGTGACGCTCTTACTTTTACCCGGACATTATAACAACACTTCAATAAACTATCCACCGTAACAAGAACAAAAAATGATGAGAAACCCAATGAATTTATCAAAGATACTTAAGGTGGGAAGGCCTTCTGGCCTTCCCATAGTTCTGGTAATACTTCACAACAAATACATAACAACCACCACCATCATCGAAATGTTCTGCAGCCTATCTGGAGGCTTGTATAGCTCATCCAAGCACACCACCAACAGCTGCCTGAGTTTTAATGTTCACACTTCCACAAGTATTCATCTTCCCTTCCTCGAGTGACACAAAAATTGACAAGACCTCAAAACTTAGTGCATAAATAAATAAATCAAATTCCATTTAACACCATTCCTTCCATTCAACACCATTCCTTGACCCTCCCATCACCTGTACACCTTCCCTCCCCCCCCTTGATCACACACACACCCTCACTTACCACACTCTTCCGGATTCTCGTCTGATTTGTCATCGCAGTCTGACTCTCCGTCACACTTCCACCGTTCCGGGATGCACTTGCCACTCTTGCACTGCAGCTCCGTCTCCGAACATGGCTTAGCTGCAGAAAAGAGACATAGGTGAGTTACTTAAAATAAACTAGTTATTCAATTTCATTTACTTCTCTCTCTCTCTCTCTCTCTCTCTCTCTCTCTCTCTCTCTCTCTCTCTCTCTCTCTCTCTTAAAAGTTGCAGCCACTAGTTTCCATTTTTGTAATGAGATTGAGTAGAAAGTTACCTCTGTGTAGGAAACTTGCGGTGGAGTGAAACATGCTTCAAAGAATTTAATGAAGATGCTGGGAATACATAACACTCGATAAGATAAATACAGAGGAGAAGGAAGATGGTACGAAGAATAGTTAACATGGAAGAGAAGTTCACGAAAGTAATTGTACGTGATAAGAAATATAAAAGAAACAGATTTTATTATGGTATTATAGTTTCCACATTAACAAAAGATTTATGATGTGGATTATTTACACCAAAATCTATATATGATGAAGTTGCATAACATCATATACATATTACTTTTTCTTCATCATCATTATTCATTATCTTTATCTTTCCATCACACACTCACAACATAATTAATTCTTTACATTAATTTTACACTGTCCCTGTCTGTCTGTCTGTTTTATACCAAGGATGGATAACACGGTGGCAATGGAGGTAAATCTATATTCATATGAAGATTATACATTCAAACCTCAGATACGGAACAATTTAGTGAAAGATGAAGTATTCTGTAACCCTCATTCCTAGCTATATATGACCTAAATTGTTTATCCCAGTTCAAAGTAAATTATATACCCATCCCTACATGTGCTTCCCTCTTACAACCATTGACGTGCACCTCTCATCCCTTAAAGACTAGCTGGCACACGCACGCACACGCACATACAGGAAGGGGTGGAGGCAGGAGCTACATCGCCAACAGCAGCATCGTCAGGAATGTTGATCCCCTGAAGACCTCACTCATTAAGGCATTATGACGTGGGTTTTCCAGTGACCATCCCTCCCTCTGCCCCTCTTTCCTGTCACGTGATGTGGAGGGGGAGAGGAGAGGGGGAGGAGCCTAAAACCTCAATAAATCAAGAGCGTCCACACTGGGTTCCCTCGTCCCTTTCTCCCTCCTCCAGCAACAAAGATGGACTCTTCCCCAGTTTCCAGATGTGTTTTCCAGCAGCGCTATATTTCCTCCTTCCTCAAGATTTACTCGCCCTCCTTTAACAAGTTAGCCTGTTTCTGGGTCCATATATCCTCGCCAGACTAACTCAACTCCCCCACCTAACTCTGCCTCACGAAATCTTCCATCTCCCTGTTTCACTCCCTTCTCTTTTTCTGTTTGCTTGTCTGTTTGCCCGTCTCTGTCTGTCTCCTAGTCCTCCAGTTACCCTTCCTTTCCCAGTCGTAACCTTTTTACTTTCATCTTCACTACACTATTCTTCCTGTATTCCATCCCTTCCATACCCAACACCATTTTCCTATCTCCCTCCCTTTCAAGGCTATAATCTTAAGGAAGGGAAGGGGATTCGTAGTCTCCCACCCCCTCGCCACACACTGATTGGTTCACTACATCCCTCAACAGCCCAATCAGCTTCCTCTTACTTCAGCACTTCCCGCCAAAAAATGGTAGTAAGAGCGGTGCAACATTAAAACATTTCACCATCAATAGTGAATCAAGTTTTGCTACATGTTTTCAGGCTGTTTTGTTGCACTTTGTTCTGTTCTTGCTTGACCCAAACACACACACACACACACACACACACACACACACACGTAAACATGTGTCGCCCCTCAATCTTGCGTGCCTCCACAAAGAAAAGTCCCTGATCCTCCATTTCGCTGAGTACAAGTGAAACGACTTGTGCGACACTGGAAAATGTGGGCCAAGCGAGGCTTCATATTTTCTCTTCCCTTTCCTGCCACTGCAGATCCACAGCCACCGAAGGGAATCAACGACCGCAAATATTTTACATTCTCCCTCTCTCTCTCTCTCTCTCTCTCTCTCTCTCTCTCTCTCTCTCTCTCTCTGACACAATACCTCAACACCACACTGCTCCTAACTTAAACGAAGAGACAAACATTTCTACATGAACAATACATCACAACAGTTGGACATTCTGCACCACCACCACCACCACGGTACAGTTCCTCATCACTCCCTTGACCATTCCTCTTCCTTTCCCTTCAAACATACTGCAGGGGAGGGAAGGAAAGGGAGCTGCAACCACCACGATTATCTGGGGCACTGAGAGAGAGAGAGAGAGAGAGAGAGAGAGAGAGAGAGAGAGAGAGAGAGAGAGAGAGAGAGAGAGAGAGAGAGCCTAGTGAGTTTACTTGCAGTTTACGTAAGTTGATGTGAGCTGTGTTCC
>JAPQNM010000016.1:13061561-13069061 GCA_029783475.1 Metacarcinus magister | reverse complement strand
TAAAGGAATGACACAAAATATAATGAAGGAAAACAAACAGAATGAATGATTGATGATAACAGCAAAACAGAAAGTGCAGCTGTTACTCTTGGGGAAAGCCGTGACCATGTACTTACAATTCTGACGAGAAAAAAAAAAAAAAATAATAATGATACTACTACTACTACTACTACTACTACTACTACAGTACACTACGGGAATCTGTTTGGGTCTCTCTCTCTCTCTCTCTCTCTCTCTCTCTCTCTCTCTCTCTCTCTCTCTCTCTCTCTCTCTCTCTCTCTCTCTCTCTAAAACGCTGTTGATTGGGTGAGACACAGCGAGAGGGTGAGGACGCTGCTGATTGGCCTAAAAAGGGCGTAGAGAATGTTGATTGGCTAAGAGAAATTGAGAAGGCGTCTGATTGGGTGTTGCTGCTCACTGAATGGCCAATCAGGAGAGATAAACAGTGAGTGTGTTTAAGAAGTTCTACTAATCATATTCTTCCTCTCCTTTACTTCCTTATTTTCCTCCTACTCTCCTTCCTTCCCTCCCTCCCTCGTGTAGAAAATTCTGTCAAGTAGTTTTATTAAGTCCCAACTCACTTCTCTCCTGGGAGGGAAGGAGGGAAGGAGGGAAGGAGAAGAAGAAGGGAAAGAGAAGAAGGATCAATTGCAGAAAAGGAGCGAGGAAAGGAAGGATGGAAGGAGGGAAGAATGAAGGGAGAAAGTATATGGAATGTGGAAGGTAGAAGGAAAGATAGGAGGAAGGATTCTGGGGAGAGAGAGAGAGAGAGAGAGAGAGAGAGAGAGAGAGAGAGAGAGAGAGAGAGAGAGAGAGAGAGAGAGAGAGAGAGAGAGAGAGAAAAAAAGGAAGAAAGGGAGGAAAGCCGCTCTGTTACGAATGAAGATTTTTTTATGGCGTTTACACTCTCTCTCTCTCTCTCTCTCTCTCTCTCTCTCTCTCTCTCTCTCTCTCTCTCTCTCTCTCTCTCTCTGTCTTTCTTTACTTTGGTGTTTTGTTACATTGATTTATGTTACGTTCACTAATTACTACTTCTCATTCTTCCTGTGTGTGTGTGTGTGTGTGTGTGTGTGTGTGTGTGTGTGTGTGTGTGTGGTGTGTGTGTGTGTGTGTCGTCAAGGTGGTCCTGAGTCTGGTCATCGACGTACCACTGATTGCCTGTCCTTGTCTGTCGTGTTTAATAGTTTGTTTCAGTGACCATTCTAGAAACGACCTTCTCTCTCTCTCTCCTCTCTCTCTCTCTCTCTCTCTCTCTCTCTCTCTTTATATTTATACAGAACTACAATGTACAATTCAAGAGTGTGTTACATAGAATTTTTACATAAAATGTAGCACTTTACAGGCTAAAGGTAACATTTTTAGTGTTTCCTATCTAAAAGCCTAACTCCAATACATACATATAACTAAACATAACATGGAAACAAAAGAGGCGCGAAGTAGAGATGAAGAGGAATATAAAAGACCAGGAAGAGAGGGTAAGAAAAATAGAGAACAAAAAGCTCGCCCACTCACCATGTTATTTAACCAATGCTTGTGGACCAGCAGGTGGCTAAGTGCTTGGAAAGTGAGTACTGTGATCCCAGTGCACAAGAAAAATTATAAAACAGCCCTTTCTCTCTCTCTCTCTCTCTCTCTCTCTCTCTCTCTCTCTCTCTGAAACTGCACTAAACCGTCCGTATCCTCCTCCTCTTCCTCTCATTCTAGTTCCAATTTCTCTTCTTCTTCTAACTCCTCCTTCTACTCTCATTCTTCTACCACCACCACCACCACCTCCTACTTCTCCTCCTCCTCCTCCTTCTCCTTCTCCTCCTCCTCCTCTTCCTCCTCCTCCTCCTCCTCCTTCTCCTCCTCCTCCTCCTCCTGCTGCTGCTCATTCCATCAACCTGTCACTTGTTCATATCAACACATAAATAACAGTTCGTGGTATCTTCCTTCCTCACTCTCTCTCATCACTCAACTCTCCCTCCCTCCCTCCCTCCCTCCTTCTCTCCACCTGCCCCAGACCTCTCTTCCTTCCCTCCATTCCTTCCTTGTTTCCTCACACGTCATCACCACAAAGTTATTCCATTCTTACTCTTCTTCTTCCCCTACTTACGATTTTCTCAACTTTTAATTTCAAGCCTCCCCCATCACGTTCCCCTGAGATATTCTTTCCCTTCTACTTCCTCCTCCTTCCGGGTGTTCTCTAGAGGTCGGCAACAGAGGCTGGGAGGTTGAGCAGAGGGAAGGAGATGGGTTGAGGATATCGGAAGGAAGGAAGGAAGGAAGGAAGGAAGGAAAGGAGGAATGTTGAAAGTCACTGAGTAGGAAACAAAGGTCGATTTTGTGGTCATCGAAATACTAATCTACAATTTTCCGGAGGAGGAGGAGGAGGAGGAGGAGGAGGAGGAGGAGGAGGAGGAGAGGAAAATTTGAAAAAAAAGGAGAAATTCAGAGCAAATTTCCTTATTGTGTGTGTGTGTGTGTGTGTGTGTGTGTGTGTGTGTGTGTGTGTGTGTGTGTGTACCATAAGGCCCCGGCGTGCACACAACATAAACAGGCCAAGAAAGGACAACCCATGAGAGGGAAATTGAGTGGAAACGCAGCCATCCTTTCCCTTCCTCCTCCCTCCCCCCCCCCTTCATAATGGCCTCCACTCCTGCCTTCTCTCCCCCACCCCTTGAAATGGCCTCTCCCTGTCCTCCTCTTCTTCTTCATCTTCTTCCTCCTTCTCTAACTTCTATTTTTCCATTATAATTTCTTTTCTTTTTCCTTCTTCTTCTTCTTCTTCTTCTATAATCTCTCTCCTTTTTCACCATTATAGACGGACGTAGGGAGAAGAAAAACTACACACACACACACACACACACACACACACACACACACACACACACACACACACACACACACACACACACACACACACACACACAGCTTCGCATGAACAATAAAAACACGGAAAATATAATACTCAAATTAAAAGAAAAGGCGAAGAGGAAGAGGCAAAGGAAGAGGAAGAGGAAGAGGAAGAGGAGGAAGAGGAGGAGGAAGAAGAGGAGGAGGAGGAAGAGGAGAAGGATATTATACATTCCTTATGGGTGATCAATACAGCAGTTGGTTCGATGGTGATGTTCCCGCATTCCTCTCTCCTTCTCTTCCTTCCTTCATTCCCTTCCCTCCCTCCCTCCCTCCCATCCCCGTTACCTGTCTATTATTCCTTTCTCTCTCTCTCTCTCTCTCTCTCTCTCTCTCTCTCTCTCTCTCTCTCTCTCTCTTTCTTTACTTCACCCCCTCCCCCTCCTCCTCATCCTCCTCCTCACTTTACCGCTATGAACACGTTGGATTAAGTTTGTGAAGTGTTAAGTTATGCTCCAGGATTATTTAAGTCTACCTTTTAAGTTTGTGGACTCGAGTCTAAACGCGGCTAAGATATTTCAAGGTGAAGTTAGTGCATAAAGCAGGGTGCAGGCGGCCCTCTCGGCGGGTCAGGTGTGGTTAATTAAAGGCTGAGCAAAGTTAGAAAAGGTAAGTTGGCTTCTATCACGTGGAGGGAGAGGATGAGGAGAGAGGAGGAGGAGGAGGAGGAGGAGGGGAAGGGAGGGATAATGAAAGAGAAAGATGAGAGGTGGGATGCAGAAGAGGAAAAAACAAAAGAGGATAGTATTAAGAAGTCTAAAAATGAGAGTTATCAACGAAGCTAAAATATTACGATGATTAATGTTCATATAGTCTTGAAAAAATGTGGTTGGTACGAAATACTTTAGATAAAAAAAAAAAGTCTCCCCAACGCAGGGAGATAAAAGACTGTTACTTAAAACTGACAATCAAGAATGTGATTAGACTTTTTAAGCTGACTAGATAAAACCTCATTACCTTCCGCTGTCCACCTCAATAAACCAAACTAGGTTACACCATTGGATAAAACTAACCCTAAATAACCTTGACCAAGAGACTATAGAAAGATACTATATACATTTACCTAATACCCAAATGACCTGTTCTGTTATTTACAATTGTTCAACTGAGTAAACAAGAATGAGGTCAGATAATTGGATGCTCTATATAACTATGAATACCTTTTGTGCCGTGGGTAAAAGGAACTGATATTACGATGTTCAGATGTTAAGCCACTCATCTTATTCCAGGACGAATGAGGTTGTAAGGAATAAGTGAGTGGAGCAGCATTCATAGAGTTGAGTACTGTTTCAAGCCTCAACGGAGCGCAGATCCCATTTTGGCTGAAGGAGAGTAGAGGAGAGAAAGGAAAGAAAGGGATAGAGGATAGTGAGGGAGGACGAAATGGGATTCCGGAGTTATATTAAAAGACAAGAAAGTTCTGAATCCTCAAAGTCGAAAGTTATGGAAAAAGAGTCAGAGTTAAGTCTTTATGATACCACTACTATTCCTCCTCCTACTTCTACTACTTTTATGACTACTACTACTACTACTACTACTACTTCTTTAACGACTACTACTACTACTGCTGCTACTTTTACGACTACTACATATAAACGACGGAGATAATACGCATAACAAACATTATCATCATATTTCCTTTCTTTTCCCTCAACAAATATTACTTCCACGCCTCTTCCTCTTCTTGCTTTTCCTCTTCCTCTTCCTCTTCCTCTTCCTCCTCCTCCTCCTCCTCCTCCTCCTCCTCTAGTCACAAAAAGGCACATCGGCATCCCACTCACCCACAAAAATCTAATAGGAGTATAACACTTTCTTCTTACAACGCGCGCCATTTAACGTTCCCTTTGTTGAGGTATTTCTTTTTCCTCCGCTAAGAAATTAATGAGAGAGAGAGAGAGAGAGAGAGAGAGAGAGAGAGAGAGAGAGAGAGAGAGAGAGAGAGAGAGAGAGAGAGAGAGAGAGAGAGAGAGAGAGAGAGAGAGAGAGAGAGAGCGAATCAACAAAGGATATCAAGCGACCATAAACTCTACGGGTCCGCCGCGTCATGTTTCACTAACTAGAAACACTACACTACACAACACAATCTCTCTCTCTCTCTCTCTCTCTCTCTCTCTCTCTCTCTCTCTCTCTCTCTCTCTCTCTCTCTCTACAATGATCACATCGGCCACACAATCGGCATCTTCCCTCCCGATGAAACGCACCATCAACAAAAATGTCGCAAACAGAAACGATCCTCTAAATTATCCTTCATCACGGAGAGAGGGGGGCTTCTCAAGGTCTTTAGGGAGAAGGAAGAGGAGGAGGAGAGGAGAAAGAGGAAGAAGTATAATGACGTTTGTGTCTTTGCTACGTTGGTGTTTCTCTAAATTCTCATTCGTAATAGTTTCGTCTTTTCTCAGCGTTTCTTTCTCTCTTTCTCTTGGTGTTTTCTCGGTTTTGTTTAGTTCCTTCAAAATTTCCCTTTCGTTTTTTGTACCTTATGTTAGGCCTCCCATAGTTTCCTCCAATACCTGAAGTTTCATCAAGCCTTTCCTAGTTATTTCCAGGTATTCTTATTTTGGTTTAATTCTTTTAAGTTTCATCCAATCCATCTTTGTTTAGCTTTCTGTATCCAAATGTTTTCTATTCATGCTTCCAATCGCCTATTATTCCCTGTTGTCTCTTCGCCTCGTTCTCCTTCGACCACTCTCCCGTTTGTGTAAGTTTCCAGAATCGCTGAAGTCCTGGATATCGTTTTCTGTTGCCTTTGGGACCGACCAAGTTTTGTTTTTTAATTGCATCGTTGTGGAAAGTTTCCCATTTATCTACGGTGCAATGGGCTTTTTGAAGGTGTGTGTGTGTGTGTGTGTGTGTGTGTGTGTGTGTGTGTGTGTGTGTGTGTGTGTGTGTGTGTGTGTGTGTGTGTGTGTGTGTGTGTGTGCACGTTTACTAATACATATTATCAAAAAACACGTGTGTATGTAATGTACGTAACAGCTGCTTATATGTATGTATGTGTGTATGTTTGTATGTAAATATTTTTGCATACATCACTGGCGTCGTGCACATGTTTCAAGAAAGGTTCAGTGTTTCATATCACGTACACACACACACACACACACACACACCACCAAGTGAGGCCTGAAGGGTGTATGTTTATGCATCCAAAGAGTTTCCTATTCCGTAAACATCTCGAGGCTCACGTGGACACACCAACAAGCCTGAGTACGTTCCTCTATTTCAAGAGTGTTTCACATTTCTCCAGCGAGTCCAGAAGACCAGTCCAAGCCACTTAGAGAGCGACAGCGAGACCGAGACCGAGACCAAGACCGAGACACAGAGAGAGAGAGAGAGAGAGAGAGAGAGAGAGAGAGAGAGAGAGAGAGAGAGAGAGAGAGAGAGAGAGAGAGAGAGAGAGAGAGAGAGAGAGAGAGAGAGAGAGAGAAAGAGGGTGTGTCGCGGCCAATACTTCTTCCAAGGCTCCTCCCAGTCGTTCCTGCCCAACATTTGCCCGCTGCAGCATTTTCTCGACGTTCAGAGGTAGTGGCGAGAAGCACTTTCAAGTGAGGGGGGGGGGGCAGGAGGAGGAGGAGGAGGAGGAGGAGGAGGAGGAGGAGGAGGAGGAGAAGCTTAGGAGAGTGACGGCGATACTACGAATATTTCTTTTTTTACAGCATTTTTCGAAGGCTGAGTATGACTCTCTCTCTCTCTCTCTCTCTCTCTCTCTCTCTCTCTCTCTCTCTCTCTCTCTCTCTCTCTCTCTCTCTCTCGGCATTTTCAAGTCCATTAGTAGCAGTCCACTTTTTTTGGGACCCTCGCTCTCTTTTCTGGATCTTGGGATCTGAAGCAACATTCTTTTTTTGTTCCTCTACTTTTACTGGGAGGGAGGAAGAGATGGAGTGGAAGTAGTAATCCCCAGTGAACATTTCAATCTACTATCCTATTCCCTCCTTTCACATCCTCCTCCTCCTCCTCCTCCTTCTTCTTCTCCTCCTCCTCTTCCTCCTTCTCATTTTCTCCTTCATGGAAAAAATTTACTCCAAAGTTTGTTTCGCTTCTACTCTTAAAACACTGTTGCTTTTATCATGTTACTGTCTATCTGTCTGTCTTTCTGTCTGTCTGTCTGTCTTTATATCAGGCTTTAACGGCTCTTCCTTCTCTCCACTTAAAACCTAGAAAGGAAGGAGGAATAAACACAACTAAAATGAAGGAGAAAGGGAAAGGAAGATTAGAAAGAAGAAGAAACGAAAAATATAGAATGAGAACTGACAGGGAAAGAAACCATAAGAAATAGGAGCAAGGGGGAAGGGAGGAAAGGGGGAGAGAAAGGAGGACGAAGGAGGAAGGAGGGATCTAGGATGGGAGAGAAAGAAGAGGGAAGAGTCAGGACTGGGAGGGGAACATGAAAGAGAAGAAGGAAGACAGTGGGAGTGAGGGAAGAGGAAGGAAAAAAATCATGATACAAGAGAGAGAGAGAGAGAGAGAGAGAGAGAGAGAGAGAGAGAGAGAGAGAGAGAGAGAGAGAGAGAGAGAGAGAGAGAGAGAGAGAGAGAGAGAGAGAGAGAATGTTTGGGTAGCTATCAGAGTTTCGCAAGTGCGCCTAGAAATAGTGTTTTTCATGCATTA
>JAPQNM010000016.1:13054061-13059061 GCA_029783475.1 Metacarcinus magister | reverse complement strand
ACACACAATGGGGAGGAGGCGCAGATCAATCTCATAGTCTACAAAACCAAGAAAAAATAAGGAGCTGATTTCAGTTACGAACAAAAAATCTTCAATCAAAGTATGCTCTTAATGAAAGGATGAGGAGGAGGAGGAGGAGGAGGAGGAGGAGGAGGAGGAGGAGGAGGAGGAGGAGGAGGAGGAGGAGGAAAAATAAGAAAAAAAGGAAGAGGAGTAGGAACAGCTGGAGCAGGAAAATGGAAAACAAAAATATGGGATGGGAAAGAAATAGAAAAAAAAGAGAAGAAAATAAAAAAGAAGAAGGAATGAAGGCGATAGGAAAAAACCAGGTCACCATCTATCCTTCAGAGTCTCAGGTGCATCCCCTAAACCTACTTGCATGTGTTGATACAGACAACACCAAAGCAAACACCACCAAACACACACACACACACACACACACACACACACACACACACACACACACACACACACACGTTCCTGATAAACCATTGACGCCGAAAATAAGGGTGATTGTTCTTTTTCATGTTATTTCCCTGACGTTATGTTGGTTTTATTTCACCTCCTCCTCCCCCCCCTCCTCCTCCTCCTTCTCCTCTTCCTCCTCTTCTTCCTCCTCCGTCAGTCGCGCTAACCTAACTGATAACATTTTTTTGTATACTTATTAGGTGTTTCCACTGTTAAAAAAAAAAAAAACTAATCACAGGCACTGAAAAAAAGTATTAACATTCATCTTTCACTTCACTGATTCAGTCTTCCATAAAACGAAACAAGAAGAGAGATAGAGAGAGAGAGAGAAGAAAAAAAAAGAAGAGGGAAGCAAGGGAATGGGGTAGCGTAGATCTATGTTTCGTGGGGGGTGATAGTGGTGGTTGTGGGGGAGGGGGGGGGGTAAGGGGAGGAAGGGTGAAGGAGAGGGAAGGGGAGGGGAGGGTGTAGGTAAACTTATTGATATTTACCAAGGCCCCTTACGTCTCGATGGCAAATATCATCCCTGAACCCCGCCTTATGTATCCCTCGACACATGATATCTGGGAGGTGGAAAATGAGGGAAATGTGTGTGTGTGTGTGTGTGTGTGTGTGTGTGTGTGTGTGTGTGTGTGTGTGTGTGTGTGTGTGTGTGTGTGTGTGTGTGCCCGAGGCGTGAGGGTGAGACAAGGACTAGAAAGGCTTGAGACGCCCCCTTCCTTCCTTCCTTCCTTCCTCTGTACCTCTCTCTCTCTCTCTCTCTCTCTCTCTCTCTCTCTCTCTCTGGAATATATTTTGTACATCGATTATTAGTTGTGCCGTGTTTTCCCTCACCTCAACAACCCTAACAGAGGCGAATGTTGTCCCGGTACGCGCGACTCTCACTTACTTAGCAGGTGAAGAAGTAATGAATTATTCTAAGACATACTCACTCCTGCCCGCGTCTGCCACTCCCTCCTGTCTTTGTTACACTTTTTGCTGGTTCTGATGGAAGGTGTGTGTGTGTGTGTGTGTGTGTGTGTGTGTTTCTGTTTTTGTCTGTGTTCATTCCCACAATAAATCTACGCACCCATCTACCCACACCCACACCCACACCCACACCCACACCCACACACCCACACAACCCACACACATAAAGGGAATTCAGATAAGGTGAACAAATAGAAAAATGTTGTTTATTGTAACAGCTCGTATAGAATGTTTGAATCATGAAAGCTGTCAACACACACACACACACACACACACACACACACACACACACACACACACAAACACAAATTCGCTCTGACAGATTAATTACCACGCCGGATGTTGAATGTCTATTGGTGGAAAAGATAACAAATAAAAAAAAAAAAGATAAAAAAAGAGAAAGAGAGAGGGAGAGAAAGAAAATAAACAAAAAAACAAATAATCATGACAGGAAATACTACAGCCTGAGAGAAAATTCAAATACATTATACCACACCACCACCACCACCACCACCTCCATCACCACCTCCTCTCCTTTGAACACAGCATCCCATTGGAGAGAACAAGGTCGGGCAGCATTGAACAGGCAAGGCGGAAATAAAAATAAGGGGAGTTGGCAAAGGGAGGAAACGAAGAGGAGGAAGAGGAAGAGGAGGAAGACGAGGACAACGAACACGAAGAGGAAAACCAAAACACACACACACACACACACACACACACACACAGAGACACACAATTGACAGCACCTCTTCCCAAAGGCATTTCTACCACCACCACCACCACCATTACCACAATTACCACCACCAAAACAACCGCAAGAAAAAACAAACATTACCAACATTACAACGGAAACAGGAGACAACAACAGGAAGAGAAACAGTAATGGGAAGAAGAGCTGGAGTAGGAGAGGCAGGAGAAGGATGAAGAGGAGGAGGAGTAGAGGAGAAACAGAAGCAGGAGCAGCAGGAATGCGAGAAACAGTAACAGCGGCACATTTGAACAGGACAGAGAAACAGAACAGAGTGGTACGCCCTCGAGGGAGAGGCACCAACCCGCTTCTAATTTAATTGGTCTATTTCTCAGGGCGAGGCAGGCTGGGCGGGCGAGAAGGAAGGCCGGAAGGAAGGAAGGAAGGAAGGAAGGAAGGATGGACGGATGGAGAGAGGGAGGGAGGAAGGAAAGATGAAAGGAAGGAAAGGGTAAGATTGAGAAAGGAAGAGGGGAGGCATGAAAAGAAAAAACAAGAAGATAAGGAAGGAAGGAGTGAATGAAGGAAAGAAAAACAAAGGAGGAGGAATGAATGGAGAAAAAACTGGAGATGGAATTTAAGGGGAAGGAAGGAGGAAAATAATGGAAAATGGAAGGGAAACAACATGAATGAAGATGAGAGAAACGAGATGAAAATGATGCGAAGGAGAAGATGAGAAAGTGAGGATGAAGGAAAACAGTGAATGAAAGGAGGAAACAAGAGGAAGTGAAGAAGAAAAATACAAATTAGGTTGATTTAGCGTATACATGTGTAAATGAGACCAATTAAGGCCGAGAGAGAGAGAGAGAGAGAGAGAGAGAGAGAGAGAGAGAGAGAGAGAGAGAGAGAGAGAGAGAGAGAGAGAGAGAGAGAGAGAGAGGCTCCTTTTGAAAACTAATTACTTAGAAATGGACTTACAGAACCATCTTGAGGGCAACACATCATGCCTTAAGTTGCCAGCTCGCCACTTTAATTGAGGGATTTTACGACCTTGTGCTATGAGGAAGAGAACTACGTAGGTCTTGGCACTCTCTCTCTCTCTCTCTCTCTCTCTCTCTCTCTCTCTCTCTCTCTCTCTCTCTCTCTCTCTCTCTCTCTCTCTCTCTCTCTCTCTCTCTCTCTCAGAAACCACAAGTGTCGAAACGCAAAAAAGTGAAGAAGAAAGAGAAGAGAAAACGAAGAGGAGAAGAAAGATGATGAAGGAAGGAAGGACAGACGAACGAAGGAGGAGGAGGAGGAGGAGGAGGAGGAGGAGGAAGGAGGAGGAGGAAGAGGAGGAGGAGGAGGAGGAGGAGGAGGAGGAGGAGGAGGAAGAGGAGGAAGGAACGAAGAGCAAAGAAACCAAGGGGAAAAAAAAAGAAAGGAAGGAAGGAAGAAATAAAGGAAAAGAAAAGGAAAGAAAAAGAAAGAAAAAAAAATTAAAACAGATTAGGAACAAGAAGAAAGAAGACTAAACAAAAAAAACAAAACAAAGGAACAGAGACAATTAACAATAATCTTTAGACACAAACAAATGAACAAACACAGAGACTCGTTGAAGAAGAAGGAGAAGGAGGAGGAGGAGGAGGAGGAGGAGGAGGAGGAGGAGGAGGAGGAGGAGGAGGAGGAGGAGGAGGAGGAGGAGAAGATGAAGGGAAGTGAGAGAGAAGATGTAAAATGGAGAAACTAGGTTGAAAAAAAGAGAGGAAGATGACGAGGGAAAGAAGAAGAAGAAAGAGGAGGAGGAGGAGGAGGAGGAGGAGGAGGAGGAGGAGGAGAGCATTAAGAATAAATAGAGCGAGCGAACTGAGAAAGGATTGGAGATAGAGAAAAAAAAAGGAGAAAGAAGCAAATAACACAAAAAGGAATGAAGGAAGAGCATCAATAAAAGGAGAGAGAGAGAGAGAGAGAGAGAGAGAGAGAGAGAGAGAGAGAGAGAGAGAGAGAGAGAGAGAGAGAGAGAGAGAGAGAGAATTTGCTTCAAAAAAGAGGAAGGAACAGGGAAGAAGGAAAGAGTAAATAATGGAAGGTAAAAAAGAAGGAAGGAAGGAAGGGAATTGAGCATGAGGAAGATGAAGAGGAGGAGAAGGAGGAGGAGGAGGAGGAGGAGGAGGAGGAGGAGGAGGAGGAGGAGGAGGAGGAGGAATATCTCTAAGAGGGTTTAGGTGTAAGAGAGCGAAACAGAATTTGGGGATAAGAAGACAAAGATCCGCCAACGTTATCGAAGGAAGAACGTTTTCAACCACACACACACACACACACACACACACACGTACACACACACGTACACACACACGTACACACACACACACACACACTAATCAGGAAAAAGGGAAAGAAACGAATGTGAATTAAACTTTAATCCTAAAATGTTCCCACACTCTCCTCCTTAATCCACCTTTCCCTTCCTTCCTCAAAGCGAAAGTGAGAACGCCGGCCCTATTACTCTCTCTCTCTCTCTCTCTCTCTCTCTCTCCTTCCTACTTCTCCTCTTCTTTATTTGCAAGGTCACCACCACCATCACTAACACGATATACTTACAAACATATATATAATAAGTATCATTATTATTATTATTATTATTATTATTATTATTATTATTTCCTTGGGCTTTATCATCACGGTCTCTGTTTCCCTCTCCTCTTCCTCCTTCTCGCTTTCCCTTGATTCTCCCTTCCTCTCTTTGATCATATCGCTACTTCCCTCTCCCTGACTTTACTTTCACACCTCTCTCTACCTACCTCTCTCTCTCTACCTCTCTCTCTCTCTCTCTCTCTCTCTCTCTCTCTCTCATATAGAACTTGCTGAATTTTCTACTCCTATGCGATGGCCATAA
>JAPQNM010000016.1:13044061-13051561 GCA_029783475.1 Metacarcinus magister | reverse complement strand
AACCGCTTTCACCCAGCCACCCCCCTCAACAACCTTCACCATTTCATCACCACATCACCCCCCTCCCCATTTCACCGCCTTATCAAACCACCGCACCTCCATCTTCACCCCTTTCACCCACCATTTCACTTCAGCCCACCTACATCACACCTTGCATTCACCCACTCGCCCCTACCCATTCACCACGAAACCCACCAATTCATCCCTTCACCCCTCACTCACCTTCACCTTCACCACCTCATTCACACTCCACCCCCACCGCCTTATTTCAATTCACACCATCACCAGCCAGCCGCACCCACGCCGATTCCTATTTCACCACCCCCCACCCACACCTTCACCCGCCACCCCACTAAACACCTCACCCCACCCCTTTCACCGCTCGTTCACCATTCACCGTTCCCCCCCTCCAAACCACCCAACCCTTCACCATTCACCGCCCCATTTCACCTTACCCTTCATTTCACCCCCCGACACCGGTCCTCCATCACACCAACCGTACGTGTCACTGCCTTCACGCCAACACTCATCCCCAACCCACCCAGCTCATATTTCACCCCACCTATTTCCACCACTCACCCATTCACCTTCACCTACTAATTTCACCCCCACCCCCCCCAACCACCCTTTCACCACCACCTTCAAACTCCCCCCCGACGCAGTCCCCGTCGCACCACCCCTCACCGTTCACCACCTCCGCTTCACACTCCGCACCCTCTCACCCCTGGGTACCTATTTCACCTGTTCGACACCAATTGAAAAAAAATTTCACCGCCCAACCACCGCCCCCCCCAACGCCCATCACCCTATCCAACCACCCCACCACACCGCCCCCGTTCACCTCACCCCATCAACCGCGTTCAAACAGCATCCGCAATTCACTTCACCGCGTCACCCACTTTCCACCGCTCACCCACATCACACCCACCCCCCCTACCACCGCAAACCCCCGACCACCTTCACCCGCTTTCACCCGGCTAATCACCGTTTCACCCCCCTTCACCTACGGTATTTCACCCCTTCAACCCCCTCACCACCTACCAACCTCGAACCGTGCACCCCCACCTTCAACCTCACCACTCACCCCCCCAACCGTTCAACCTTCACACCACTTCAACTTTCACCCCTTTCAAGTATCACCATCACCACAACCCCCGCTGCACCCCACACCCACCTACGACACCTTCACCACGTACTATTTCACGCGCTACCCTTTCACATTCACCCTTTCCTCACCCCATATTTCATCACCACACCTCAAACACCTCACCACTCATTCACACCCACACCACCACCGTCACATTCACCTTCACAACCCCCCCCACCCACCCATTCCACTTTCAACCCGCACCATCACACCCACCTTCACCCACCCCACCATTTCACCTTGTCACCACCCGACCCGTTCACCACACCACTCCGACCGCACCGACCGCTTTCACCACCTACACCACAACCTTCACCCACCCCTACATTTCATTCAACCAACACCCTCTCCCCCAGACTTCACCTATTCACACCCCTTTCACCATCACCGTACCCGCCCCCGTACCTTCACCCCTCCAAGACCTTCCCACAACCACAAGCACTTCTCCCCCCCGCCCTCACCGGGTACCAACTCACCCACCCCCCCCCTCCACCTCCAACCGCACCAACCATCACCCCCAGTTTTCACCACCACCCCGGGACACGCCACCTTCCGTCCACCGCTCCTTTCACACGAGACCCCCTTCACCTTCACAACCACTCACCTTCAACCTCTGTCCAGTTCACCACCGCTTTCACCGCCTTACGCTTCACCCCCAGCCGCACCTTTCACCTTCACCCGAGGTTCACCCACACCCCACCACTCACCTTCCACCTTCAACCCAACCTCCACCATTACACCCCGACTTCAACCGCCTTCACTCACCACTTCACCCATTTCAACCACCACGCTCACCAACACCCCCACCTTCACACCCCAATTCACCCCCCACCTATCACCCCCATCAAATTTCACCCCAAATCCCCTTCAACACGCCCACCCCACCCATTTCATCACCGTCGCTTCCCTTCACACCACACACACCCCCACCACCCCACCCCCACCCTTCCACACTGTCACCCCCTCCACCTTCCCGCCACCCCCACCCTTCACACCCTTCACGCTTTTCAACCCATTCAACCCTTTCACCGCCCCCAAACTCACGCACCACACGTTTCACCCCCGCCCACCGCTCACCTTTCACCACACCTTCACACCGCCTTCACCAACACCTTTTCCTATTTCACCACTCCCTCACCTTTCACAGCACCGGTGGTTCACCCCCCTTCATCACCCACCAACCAAACCCATCATTCACCGACTCACCGCTAGTCACCCTTCACCACCTTCACACCGACACCTTCACCCCACCTCGTTCCTCATTTCCACCGACCTCACATCACCCCCCAACCCACCACGCACCCAGCAGTTTTTCACCATTGCACCCCCCCGCTACCCTGCCTATTTCCCGCAGGCTCCACCATTTCACCATCACCTTTCACCCACTGCACACCCACCTCACCCCCCACCACACCCGCCTACCCCCCACGCCCTATTTCACCCGGTGTTTCACCCTTTCACCATTCATTCACCTTCCCCACCGAACCCGCTCACCCCACCCAGTCACCATCACCCAACCATTTCACCCACCACCCCTTCAATTTCCCCCACTCACCTTCACCCCATTCTATTTCACCATTCACCACACCCCGCATTCACCACACACCACCACCATATTCACCCGACACGCGAACCCCCTCACCCTTCACCCTATTTCACACACCCTTTCACGCCACCCCACCTTTCACCACCTTCACCATCTCACACCACTACACTTTCCAACCACCTTTCACCCGTCCTACACCCACCCCCTCACCATCACTCTTCACCTTTCACCCCCTTATTTCACCCACCCCCCCCCTTTTTTTTTTCCACCCCGCCTACTCTTACCCACACAAACCTATTCCACCACCTACCCACCCACCTATTTCACCCACCAGACATTCATTCACCATCGCACCCCACCCAATGCCCTCACCTTCACCCACCACCTCACACCCGCAACATTTCGCACCGTATCCACCGTGATAATGATGCACCTATACGTTCAACCCCTTCACCGACATTTTCACCGGCACCATCACGCAACCAGACATTTCACCCACACCCAATCCTTTTCACCATTTCATCACCACCCCTCACCCCCCGCCCCCGCACCCGTCCCCCCGCGATTCACCGGCTCTTTTCACCCCCCTCACCCCTCTTCACCCCCCCATTTCACCCCCCCTTTCACCTCGTTCACCACACCCACACCTACCCACCCTCACCCCACACTATTCATTCAATTTCACCACGAATTCTTCACAACTCACCACCTTTCACCCACCGCATTCACATCCCCTCCCATCCAACGCCGTCACCATTCACCCACCGCACCCCCCCACTTCACCGCCACCTCCCTTTCACCTCCCTCATTTCATCCTCTCCGTCAACCATTTCAACCCCGGTTCACACCATCACACCCACCACCAGTCACCTCCACACACGCCCGACACCCACCCTTCACCCCTCACCTTCCTGGAATACCACTCCTATTCACCTCCCTCACACATTCAATTCCCCCTTCCCCACACCACCCTCGGTTTCACCCACTAACCTCCACCACCAGCTTCACATCATTTCACCACCTTCACCCACCGCTACACCTCAGAAAAGCACACCAACACCACGCCACCAGATTCACCAACCCCTTTCACCTCACACCTCGAACCAATTTCACCTTTTCACCATTCACCACCCAACACCCCCATTCCGACCTTCACCTATTCCCCCCCACCCAGACAACTTTCACCCCGGAACCTCACCCCCTTCACCTACTCACCCCACCTTCACCACATCGGACCCCAACTTCCCCGACCCACCTCACTTCACCACACCTCGACCCACGCTCTTGTTCACCTACATTTTTCAAACCCGGCCTTCATCACCTCACCACTTCACGGATTCACCTTCACACACCACGCCCGCCCCCTCACCGACCTTCACTTCACCCACTCATTTCACCTCTACCCCCCACCCAAACAACCGCCCCCCCCCACCTATTCACTCACCTTCAACCTACTACTCACCCCCGCCCTTTTCAACCACCCCTTCACACCAACCCATCACCGCCTCCCCCCCACCCCTCATCACCTTCACCCCTAATTTCACCCACCCACCCATTCACCATTCACCGCCACCTGTCACCCATTCACCCACCTCACCCACCCCGTTCAACCCCACACTCTCACCCCCTCCGCCGCCACCCCCTTTCACCACCCCCCAATTTCACCCACCCCCCTTCACCCACTTCACCATTCACACGCCGCCACCCGCCCACCTACCGCACCTATTTTCACCATCCTATTTCACCTTTCAAACCCCGGGTTGTGGGTTAAAACCGGCCAGCACCCGCACCCACCCACCCCTCCACCCCGAACCCCACCACCACCCCCCCTACTACACCCTTCACCCACCTTCACCCTCCCTTTCAACCTCAACCCGGCACCTCAGCACCACACCACGCAACCCCCCACCCCCTCAGCCCTGCTGCATCCGCCCGCCGCACCCTCACGCTTCACACCTTTCACCCCGTTTCAACCATTCATTTCACTACTTTCACTTCACCTTTCACCCCCGCCGCCATACCCCTCCCTTCCACCCCCGGTAACCTCCCTTCACCCGTTCATCCACCCTCTCGCCCCTATTTTCACCCGACCCACCCACCCTTCACCAATTTCACCTCACCCCACCACACCACCACATCACACACGAGTTCCTATTTCAACTTCACCTTCAACCCTATTTCAACCCACCTTCAATTCACCCGACACCCACCTCGCCTTCATCACCCAACCGGCCACCTCACCCACCCTCCCCCCATTCATCAAACCTCACCCAACCACGCACCTTCACCCCTCACCCCACCCTTTTCACAACCATACGCTTTCACCCCACCCCAACCCCACCTTTTCACCTTTCAACCCCGCCCCCACACCTCACCCCTTCACCTTCACCATAAACCGCTCACCCCCTTTCACCACTTCACCACCCCACACCAACCTTCAAGATTTCATTCACCACCCATTCACCTTCCCTATATTCCCTTCTTCATGCACCTCACCACCCATTTCACAACCACCATTCACCTGTCGCCCCCTTTCA
This sequence comes from Metacarcinus magister, assembly GCA_029783475.1. Classification (NCBI taxonomy): domain Eukaryota; kingdom Metazoa; phylum Arthropoda; class Malacostraca; order Decapoda; family Cancridae; genus Metacarcinus; species Metacarcinus magister. The sequence continues at coordinate 13,046,331 of JAPQNM010000016.1, read as the reverse complement.
AACACCCCTCCCTCCGTCACCCTCTCACCCCTCCACCTCAGCACCCACCTTCACTTCAACCCCCATTCACTTCAATTTCACCCACCCACCGACCGCTGTCACCCGATTTCACCCCACCCGGACCCTTCACCCCGACTAGCCTTCAATTTCAATCACCCTTCACCTTCATTCCCATTCACCCCCATTTCACCACCGTCACCCATCCAACCAACCACCATTCACCCACCATCATGGTCACCCCCACCATATCCAAGCCCCCCCTAACCCTTTCCTATTTCACCACCCCCACCACCACCTCGACTCATCCTATTTCATTTCTACCTTCACCAAACTCGCCATACGCACCCACAATATTCACATTTCACCATTCACCCGCTCACACCACACCCCTAGGCCCCGCACCCATTCACCCCCCTTCACCACTCAAACTTCAACCACCAGTTCACCCACCCACACACACCCAACACACCCGAGTTCATTTCACCCCCACACCACACCACATGTTCATTTCACCATCCCATCCCGTCACCTACCCTCCGGCACCCCCCACAACATTCAACCCCCATTTCACCTACCATTCACAACCACCTTCCTCTTGTCACCCCGACGACTCACCTTCACCATTACCTTTCACCCCTGACCCCCTTTCCCTCGCCTTCCAGGGCATTCACCACCATTTCAATCTCACCACCGAATTTCACCCGATTCACAGCCCTTCCACCTTTCACCCAGATTTCACCACACCCCCGCCCCAACCACCAATCACCCTTCCTATTTCAATTCTACACCGCTTCACCGACCTGCACCCCCCTATTTTCACCGCCGATTCATCACCCCCCGCCCTTCACCCGCGCACACCCGAACCGCCAACCATTCACGGCAACCACCTGTCCCCCCGCACAGTTCACCAACCCACCCTGCCTTCACCAAAAGCGTTTCACCCTCCTTCGACCCAACCTTTCCACCCCAAACCTGCCCACGCACCCCCTCTCCTAATTCAATTTCACCTTCACCATTTCACGCCACCGCCACCGGACCAACACCCCATTCAACCCCTTCAACCCAACCCATTTCACACACCTCAGACGCCCACCGGCACCACCTTCACTTCACCATGACCTTCACCATTTCACCCTACAAAATTCCGCCCGCTCCGCGCATTCACCGATTTTCATTCATCACCCTTCACTTTTCACCCACATCACCCACCCTCGCACCCACCCCGCCACCACACCCTTCATTCACGCACCATTCAATTTCAAGCCAATTCACCCCCATCACCCCCACCAATCCCAACCGCATTCAACCCATCATCCTCCCCTATTCACCTTCACCACCGCCCACCAATCACCGAATTTATTTCACCTTCACACCTTCGACACCCACCCATTCATCACACCCTCACACCCCCACCCCACCCCCCCTTCACCCATTTCACCGCCCAGATCACCCCCCAACCTCCCAACCTTCACACACCTACCACACCCCGCCAACTTCACCCTTTCCCACCGGATCACCTTTTTTCACCCACCACAACCCAGCATCACCCGCCTTCACACCCCCCACGCATTCACCCACCCCTTCACCATCACCCCATTCACCCCACAATTTCACCCCCACACCAAAACAGCCCACCCCACCCCCTTCTTCCCCCACCCCTTCAAACCATTTCACCCCTCACCCTACCCCAGCACCGTACACCCCGGTCATTTCATTCACCCCCCACCACCCCTTTCCCCCTACTCCACCATCAGGACAACACCCCTTTCACCCTCCCAATTCACCCTTCACCACACCCACCCCATTTCCCACCCTTTCCCACCTCCCCTCCCGACACCTACCCTCACCCGACCCTTTCATTCCACCTGCCCCCCCCACCACCCAGCAAACCCCCCCCCACCACCTCACTCATTACCCACTTCACCGATTCACCACCCTTTCACACCATTTCAACCACAAACTTTCACCCTTCATCCCCACCTTCACCCCCACCCTCACCGCCGACACCACCCCATCACCCCTCACCTTTCACCGCAGATTTCACCCGCTTCACACCCCCGCCTTTTCACGCAACCGCCATTTCCACCCCCACTCCCCCCCACTACACCCCACCTTCACCCCACCTTCACCAGACTTCAACCTATTTTCACCTCACACACCTTTCACCGCCCCCACGAACCCTATTCATCACCCCCCCACCCCCCCGCCATCCCCTACTGTTCACCTCTCCACCATTCACCGAGCGGATTACGTGTTGCTTCACAGATGCG
>JAPQNM010000016.1:13039919-13043961 GCA_029783475.1 Metacarcinus magister | reverse complement strand
AAGTTTCAGAATTATTCACACACCAAGTTGAAGTGCTATCTGGAAGCACCACAATGTTACGTTCACACCTGCAGAACACTTGGCGTCACCTGGAAAATGAACGTTACTTTTTGACAAATATGCGACGGCGGCGACAGAGACACACACACACACACACACACACACACACACACACACACACACACACACACACACACACACACACACATACACACACATGTACGTACACTCTCAGGTCTGGCACAGGTAAATCCTTTTTATGGTTCAATTAATTAAGTTTTCCCACAATACTGTCACGTAATATGATTATGTACACATCAAGACTGTAACTATTTATCTGATAAGTGTACTACTACTACTACTACTACTACTACTACTACTACTACTACTACTACTACTACTACTACTACTACTACTACTAAATGTTCGAGTTTTAATTGGACCACAGCAAACCACCACCCATCACCACCACCATCACCACCATCTATCATCACCATCACCAACACCCATTACTTTTTATCATCATCTATCGTCCCTTAGCACCACACATCACCCCTCACGCACTCATCACTCTCCTGTCCCACCCATCACTCACCATCACTCACCATCACTCACCATCACCAACCAGGCCGTGAATTAAAAAATGAGGTAGGTAAAACTGAGAAAAATATATCGTTTAATTCAGTATATGGGTAAATTTTAGCCATAATCAGTGGATCTTTTTACACTGCTACTACTACTACTACTACTACTACTACTACTACTACTACTACTACTATTACTACTACTACTACTACTACAAAAACTCAAAACAATCTACGTAACTTGACGGAAACTAAAATGATATGTCAGATGGAGAGAAAAAAAAAATTTGTCACACGTCACTTACATCATTCTTGAGAAACATTGAAGGTTATGCAGCAGCGATGACGGAGTGAGGTGAGTGAGTGGGTGAGTGAGTGAGTGAGTGAGTGAGTGAGTAAGTGAGTGAGTGGAAATGAATCATGAGTGTCAGGCGTTTACTTCTTTTTTATGGTGAATGGAGAAAAAATCCTCTTTAGAAAGGGTGAGTTGGTGGTGGAACGAGGTGAGTCTTTATCTTTATGGGTAGAATAAGTTTAAGATAGGAAGGGAAGGAAGGGAAGGAAGAAAAGAAGGAAGGAAGGGAAGGAAGAGAAGGAGGGTATAAGAAGGAAGGAAAGGAAGGAAGGCAGGGAGGAAGGAAGGAGAGAGGAAGGAAGGAAGGAGAGAAGGAAGGAAGGAGGATATAAGATGGAAGGAAGGTTTAGGAAGCAGAGGTTTGTGATGGAAAGGTAAAGAAATGAAGACAAAGGAGAGCCGGCAAACTATTCAAGGCTTTGTGAGGGAGTGGAAAATCTGCCTTCACACACACACACACACACACACACACACACACACACACACACACACACACACACACACACACACACAGGTAGATTTTTTGCCTTCCTGTGGGCCAATCAGATGTTTCCTTTTCGCTCTGCCAAATACATGAACCAATCGCAGCACATCCCATGCCAACGAATCAGCCAATCAGAACGTTTGCAGGTACGAGAATGGGAAGAGAGGGGAGAAAAGGCTCTTAGAAACCTTTGAGAGAGAGAGAGAGAGAGAGAGAGAGAGAGAGAGAGAGAGAGAGAGAGAGAGAGAGAGAGAGAGAGAGAGAGAGAGAGAGAGAGAGAGAGAGAGAGAGAGAGAGAGAGAGAGAGAGAGAGTCATCACACAACCCTATATTTAAACAGTAATCTCTCTCTTCAAGTGTCTAGAAATACCTCCACATCCTCATATACTTTCAATCACTTTCATAATTACTATTGAAGAGGAATATTTGAGCTAAATGATGGTCAAATATATCATCATTAACTTACCTAACCCTCACCTTTCACGGCCCATTCCTCAAAATGATCACTAACTTAAGGAGAGTTAAGGATGATTCTTGAAACAGTAACTACATATATTTTCAGTTTTTCACCCTAACAATAAGTCTTTAAAAGTATTATAGTCTACTGTATAGATGAAGATAAGAAAAAGTGATCTGTTTACCTCACGTATTTGCACTGGGACGGAAGGCAGCCGGTAACCTTGAATTTCTTCCTTTTCAGGTGTTTTTCTAAGGTAACTTGAGCACAGGTGAGCCCAGGGGTATTTTTCCGAGACTGTATAACACACCCACCCACACACCTACCCACACACACACAACCACACACACACACACACACACACACACACACACACCACACACACACACACACACACACACACACACACACAACCACACACACACACACACACACACACACACACCACACACACACACACACACACACTCGCTCGCTAACTCCATCTTTGTTTTTTCATGAACGGACGTAAGTGATGCATTGTCCCGTATACCTTAGACTACGAAGTTAAGGTAAGTTAGTTGAAGTTCGATAAAGTAAAATTAGGGTAGAGTAGAAAGGTTATATACATTTTTAGGTCGGAGTGAAATGAGATAGTCGTGTTCTTGAAGGGAAGAGACAGAGTGTGTGGGAGCCTCTCTCGGAAAAGTTTAAAAATAAAAAAGGTGGGCGGGGGATTCTTCGTAAGCGGGTGAAAAATTTCCTAGAGCCGTGGTAAGAACAAAACTTATTTGTGGAAGGACGAAAACCTGCTTCTGTCTATAGGTGTTGGAAAGGCGTAAAGGTTTTCATTAAGTGTAGGTTGTAAGGTGTGTGTATGTGTGTAAAAACGAAAGGGAAAAAAAGAGAGAGAGAGAGAGAGAGAGAGAGAGAGAGAGAGAGAGAGAGAGAGAGAGAGAGAGAGAGAGAGAGAGAGAGAGAGAGAGAGAGAGAGAGAGAGAGAGAGAGAGAGAGAGAGGAGAGAGAGAGAGAGAGAGAGAGAGAGAGAGAGAGAGAGAGAGAGAGAGAGAGAGAAAAAAAAAAAAGAGTCTACAATATTACAACATACATACCACACACATACGCTAAGAAAAAAGATACACACGTAAGCAAAAACACACATGTAACAAAAACATACACACACACACACTTCGCACACATACACACACATAAAAAAAAAAAATAATAAAAAAATAAAAAATAAAAAATCACATGATGTATAAATTTAAAAAAATGTCTAAACTGAAAATATATAAATAAATCATAAAAATTAGAGAGCAAATAAAAAAAAATATATATCTTATGCATTTAGATACAAAAATATCATCATCACTACACCATCACCACCATCATCACCACGATAAACAAATAATAAACAAATAAAACCTTCAGGATAAATATAATAATAATACACAAAAAAAAAAAGTAAATACATAAAACAAGTGAAAAGAGCACTGCGCATTAGAACACCTCCATAACACCATCGAGTGAGTGACCCGCGCTAGGCAAGGCGTGACTAGCAGTGTATGGACGGGACTTACGCTGTGAGGAGAGGACAAGGTGTAGAACCTAACACGACAAGGGGGGAGGGGTAAGGACAGGGAAACAAAGGATCAAGGACAAACAGGTAGGATCAGGGGAAAAAAAGAAGGAAAATAAACACACACACACACACACACACACACACGTAGGATTAGGTAACGAGATGTGTTCAGGTAGGATGAAAAGGATGCTACATGGAGGATGAGTAGGAAAACAAAGGATCAGATGAAGGATGAAATAGGAAAACAAAAGAATCAGGGAATAGGATCAGATAGCAAGGCAGAGGATCCCATCACACAACAAAGGATCAGGCAGGTAAGGTACGAGAGGAAAGGATCAATAGGTAAAGAGAGACAGACCAACACACAATCATAGATATTAAAGAGGAAACCAAACTATAGGAAAACAACAACAATGAAAACAACAACAACACAACTCAGGACAGCCAGACACAAAACAACAACAACAACAACACTGCCACAAACACAATTACTGCTAGAACGTTACAACAATAGCAACACAAACACACAAACAGGTAGATATAAAAAAAAAAGTGTCCCCCCAAAATACAATTACTTTCCTGGTAAATGAAAACGAACAGA
>JAPQNM010000016.1:13032419-13037419 GCA_029783475.1 Metacarcinus magister | reverse complement strand
TGAAAATGGATAATTACTGACTTAACTCTATAGCATTAATGGATAAATAGTTACAAGAATGTTTCATGTGTACCCAATCACCTACCAGACTGGGTCAGATGGGCGTGACCACTGATCTCGATGGGCTGAGCTGCAGGGCTGAGTTGAGGGCATCTGACTTTCATGATACATAATACACAAACTGATCATAGTAATGTAATGTATATGTGAGGGCATTAATTTTGTTTTAGTGTTTTACGCCCTAAACTGACACTGCGAAACCTAAATAGGAATACAAGAGAAAAAGTTGTTAAATGCCTCAGTGTACCGTAGCTTTTACTAGTACTTTTGCTGCTGCTTCTTTTACTATAGAAACAAATAAAAAACAATAATTCCACTTAAAGCTGAAGTCGTATTAGGTTAAGTGACTCTCGCTAATACATCGTGAACCATATGAAATACAACTGCAAATGTATGCGAGGATAATAAGCAATTCGAGAAATGTATTTATGGTTCGAATATTTATCTCACCCTCGGTTCAAAGCGTCATACAGTAGTGCGTTGCCTTGTTTTCCTTCCTTCCTTACCCAGCATTGAAAAGAAAAAAATGTTATGAAGAATAGTGATCATAGTGATGTGGGTGGATGATGAGATGTAAGTACTTTTGATCTGAGTCTTGAAACGGCGCCAAGTCAGGGCTTGTCGACGGTTCAACACATGTCTCGGGGTTGGGGAAGGGGGGGAGTAGAGGAATTACACTCGTGACCAGTTATAATGCGAACACCTGAATCATGCTATCACCCACAAAAATAAATGAATAACTTAATAAATAATCAAATGAAAAAGATAGAAAAAGAAAAGCGGTGTACGTTATCACACCAGACCTAATGTAATGTTGTATGTTTATGTATGTTTATAACGTGTGTGTGTTTGTACAAAGAAGTCCAAACACACAGGAATGAGAAGATGCAAAGACGTATTCATAGTGAAATAATCGGAACAGAAAAATAAAATAAGCTAATACAAGCAGACTGAGATGATGTTAAAGATGATAAAGATAATGATGATGATGATGATGATGATGATGATGATGATGATGATGATGATGATGATGATGATGATAAAAATATCGGTGGTTACGATGATGAAATAATAATGATAATGATAATGACGATGATGACTGTTGTAGTGATGACCGTATGTGTGTATCGTGTAGGTTAAAACACACACACACACACACACACACACACACACACACACACACACACACACACACACACACACACCACACACACACACACACACAAAAGCAACATTTACTACATATACAACCAAGTCTATCATTACGTACATACACATATATGAACGTGTAGTGTTATGTGCATGCGTGTGTGTGTGTGGAGACATACATGCACCTCTATAATGCTTACTCTGCACTGACAACTTAACGAGTGAATTGCGACAACATGTAAAAGCGCACGCACGCACACACACACACACACACACACACACACAGACACACACACACACATAGCGGACCACTTTCTCCTCCAATCACAGGGCCAGGAGAATCGCGCCATCCTAGCCTCAGCCAATCACGACCCGCCAAGCAGCCAAGCCCACTGTCATTCTTTTTTCCTCCTCTTCGCCACAAAACGAGACCATATTTTCTTTTCTTCGCTCCAGCAAGTAGATAAAAGGGTCAAATAATGCCGTGAGGGCTGACAAAGGGAAGGAAAATGGATAATGATAGCTACCAAATAGCCCGAGAAATAGTAATATCGAGTGGCGCCATTTAGACGTCACGAAACAAGTGTGATTGCGGTGAAGAAGAGGAGGAGGAGGAGGAGAAGGAGGAGGAGGAGGAAAGGTGAGAAGGAGAAGAAGTAGAGTACAAAAGCTTTAATGAATGAAAATGTATAACTTGAGTACAGGAGAAAGACTGGCACAAGAGCGAGAGCGAGAGAGAGAGAGAGAGAGAGAGAGAGAGAGAGAGAGAGAGAGAGAGAGAGAGAGAGAGAGAGAGAGAGAGAGAGAGAGAGAGAGTGGGGGAGGGGAGGAGGGGTACGGTGGTGGGAAAGCAGGGAAGTAACTGAATAGGGAGAGGCTATACAGGCAGGTAAGAAGGGAGGGAGGGGAAGGGAGGGAGGGGAAGGGAAGGAGGGAGGGGAAGGTATGGAGGGAAGGGAAGGGAAGGGAAGGAGGGAGGGGATGGGAAGGTAAATTGGTGCTTCATCTCACGTGGATAATCGTTGAGGAATGTTAATAATCGTAATTAAATATTTATCTCAGTATAATATTTTAACTTCATTACTACCACTACTACTACTACTACTACTACTACTACTACTACTACTACTACTACTACTACTACTACTACTACTACTACTATTACTACTACTACTACTACTACTAATAATAATACTAATAATAATGCTACTATAACTACTACTATTACTACAAATTAACGATGCTAGTCAATAACCACTAACAATAAGTGTTGCAAACGTTCCTCCTGTTCGGTGAAGAGAGCAGCGTTACCATTTACTTACTGTTCAAGATGAGCTGCTTACTTATTAGGACGGCAGGTGTTGTCTTACCTGTGGGGGGAGAATGTCAGTAATTAAAGGTGAATTTAGCACACACATACTCACACACACACACACACACACACACACACACACACACACACACACACACACACACACACACACACACACCACACACAACAACTGAGATAAGTTAGTCAATACATTTCAATTGAATAATTCATAAATACAAGTTTAATATATACATAAAAAAAAAGATGAAAAAAAAAAGAAGAAAAAATGGCACTAACTGCAGCAACAACTTTCTCCTGGACTTAATTAGTGCAGCCAACTGTTAACTTATTCATAAAAAAAAATGGTCACTTTAAATAATTACATCATACTTCTTTTCTTTTTTTTCTTTCCTACATTACTGCAATAAAAGAAGAAGGAATTTTTCTTATTACGAGTTAAGAAGTGAGATTTGGTGAAGTGAATGTTGAAGGAAGTTTTGTGTTTAGACTTGAAGCATTGATTTCCTTTACTGATTGAGAGAGAGAGAGAGAGAGAGAGAGAGAGAGAGAGAGAGAGAGAGAGAGAGAGAGAGAGAGAGAGAGAGAGAGAGAGAGAGAGAGAGAGAGAGAGAGAGAGAGAGAGAGAGAGAGAGAGAAAGAGAGAAAGAGAGAGAAGAGAGAGAGAGAGAGAGAGAGAGAGATTATTCAGTACAGTTTAATCTATCTTCCTCCTTATAGATATTGCACTTCTGTCAAGGGAAACATATTGGCATTGAATTTATGATCTCTGTGGTGTGTGTGTGTGTGTGTGTGTGTGTGTGTGTGTGTGTGTGTGTGTGTGTGTGTGTGTGTGTGTGTGTGTGTGTGTGTTTCTAAGTTGTATTCTCTGACTACAATATTAATTTTCATTAACTTCAAAAGCGTATCTTTTGAATATTCAAACCTACTTGACCTGCATCTACTATGAATCTCTCTCTCTCTCTCTCTCTCTCTCTCTCTCTCTCTCTCTCTCTCTCTCTCTCTCTCTCTCTCGCAAGGAGTGCAGGAAGAGGGTATCCTAGGGCAGGTAACTCACTTTACGGGGGAGAATACAATTAAGTGTGTGTGTGTGTGTGTGGTGTGTGTGTGTGTGTGTGTGTGTGTGTGTGTGTGTGTGTGTGTGTGTGTGTGCATGTGTTCACAATACCAGAACATAAATAAACAAAAGGGGGAACATCCTTGACAGCCTCACATCACATTTTTTTGTATCTCCCTTCAGTTGGATGATGACTTTGAAATTCTATTCGTCTTTCCCAGAAAAAAAAGAGAGAAAAAAAACCCAACAGAGGTGACGCTCCAGTCCTATCACACTTTCAGTTGTTTTATAAAGACACTCACTATGCAACACACGTCTACATGCACTCAACAACGGAAGGGAAACTACAATGCATGACTGTCTGTACCCTAAACACACACACACACACACACACACACACACACACACACACACACACACACACACACACACACACACACACACACACTGTTGGCGTTGAAGGGCGTTCAAGACAGGAATAAAAGAAACATTTAAAAAAAGAGTTGAGAAAAGAAGTGTTTGGAGGACAAGGGAAAAAAAAAACGATTAAAAAAAAACAGGAATGAAAAGGGGAAAAAATATCTCAACAGGTGTGTTTGAAGGACAAGAGTAAAGAACCATTTTTAAAACAGGAGGAAACAAAGCCCTTAAAAGACAGGAGAGGAAGAAGAGGACGAAAAAATGAGGTAAAGAAGCATTTGAACAAGAGAAAATTTAATCGATCAGGCCGGAAAAAAAATGTGTTGTGTGCATGTGTGTGTGTGTGTGTGTGTGTGTGTGTGTGTGTGTGTGTGTGTGTGTGTGTGTGTGTGTGTGTGTGTGTGTGTGTGTGTGTGTGTGTGTACCTTGCCGCTCAGAGTGACTAATGAAGCCGAGCAGGTGACGAGGAGGCGCGGAACTTAAGTCATTAGGATCACGTCACCTCAGAAAGACCACCACCACCACCACCACCACCACCACCACCACTACCTGCCGCTGCGCCCTGCTTACTACCGAACACCTGCCTGCTGGTGGGGGGGGGGAAGGGGATATAGAGTGCAAAGGGGGTAGGGGGCAGGGGAAGGGGCAGCAGGGATATGGTTCTTGGCCAGACGCGGATCTCCTGTCAATCAAGGTAGCAGAATCCGGGTCTTGGTCAAGGATGTAACTTGATATTTTTGATACTAATGTGTACTTTTATAACAACCTCGAGTCACTATCTCTCTCTCTCTCTCTCTCTCTCTCTCTCTCTCTCTCTCTCTCTCTCTCTCTCTCTCTCTCTCTCTCTCTCTCTCTCTCTCTCTCTCTCTCTCTCCTTTCACTAATGCTTCATACTGATCGTTCCCACAAGTAACAATGCATTAAGGTCATTCGTGGTGATTTGATTGTTGTTAGTAAGTCATTGAAGCCTAATCACCAGGACTA
>JAPQNM010000016.1:13014919-13027419 GCA_029783475.1 Metacarcinus magister | reverse complement strand
CTCTTCGTCACGCCCTCCAACCTTATCAACAACGGCGTAGGCGTGGGCGGGGAGGGAGGGGGAGGGAAGGGTGGGCGTGCAGGGGCTGTAGCGGTCAAGTTTTTTCACGTTACTTCCTCCTTCCACCGTAACAGAATGCGTTATGTAATTATGTAACTATGGTGCACGAGAGAGAGAGAGAGAGAGAGAGAGAGAGAGAGAGAGAGAGAGAGAGAGAGAGAGAGAGAGAGAGAGAGAGAGAGAGAGAGAGAGAGAGATAATTACCGTGATACATGACATCTGAATCCTGGCAATACAGTATCCACTTAAGTATCATCACGTTCATTGCCGCTACATACAGTCACGGGCCAAACAAGTAAACAAAACACACTCGCTGCCTCTTACGTCTTCTTTCCTTCCTTCCTTCCTTCCTTCAAGCTGATCTAACATTACAAAATCCACCATTATATTAATACACTTTCCTCCATCACCATCACCATAACGGAAACTCACAAAAAAAAATATTACTTCATTCTCTCCACTTTGCTTCCATCTCGAATCCATTTTTTTTCTCTTTTTCCTGCACTTCCACCCCTCAACGCGGCTCTCATTCCGTGCCTCGAGGGTGGTGGTGGTGGTGGTGGTGGTGGTGGTGGTGGTGGTGGTGGTGGTGGTGGTGGTGGTGGTGGTGGTGGTGGTGGTGGTGGTGGTGGTGGTCTGGAGACGCCCCTGAGCTGCACACCCTTAAGGAAAATAGCTTCCTCGCACCGGGTGACCCAAACATAAAACTGAAACATAAAACTTTGCCCCGAATTTGCCTGAGAAAACCCTTCTGACCACGACGCTTAAACCCTGCTTGTTCACTTCAGTCTTCCCCTAAACAACACTCACTCTCTCTCTCTCTCTCTCTCTCTCTCTCTCTCTCTCTCTCTCTCTCTTCTCCTAGTTCCTTCCAGCCCACCTAATTACTTGAAGCCACATTACCACATTGAACTGCCGCCAGCCACACCAGCGCCACCTAGGACTCATCAGACGCCTAACAAACGCGACATCTGGTGGCTCTCAAAACTCCACGGGATCTTTCCTCTCATCTCAGTTCCCTCGCGCCACTTCCTCCAGCTCAACACTCCCCTCAACGCGTCCCTCGGGGCTTGCAGGAGTGGAGGGAAGGGCCCACAGCAGTCTCCTCTAAGACACCATGTATTCCAGACTGCTTCAGGAACGAGGCTCTTTAACTTTAGGTATAAAAGCACTCCTTTCTCCCATTTACCACGCTTTGCTCTGCTCTGTACTGTACTGGGTTTCCTCTTACTGTATTACTACTACTACTACTACTACTACTACTACTACTACTATTTCCATCTCCTCCTCCTCCTCCTCCAATACACTTTTTTCCGCCACCACCACCAGCAAAAGGATAACAATCTTCACAAATCTCAAAACTATACTCAGGTTTGTCATAAATACTATATGGACTTTGTTATTTGTTTTGATGGTCTGGTTCTCCCTCTCTCTCTCTCTCTCTCTCTCTCTCTCTCTCTCTCTCTCTCTCTCTCTCTCTCTCTCTCTCTCTCTCTCTCTCTCTCTCTCTCTCTCTCTCTCTCCTTTCCCTTGTTTGGGTTTTCCCCTGTGGTGGTTTTCCAATATGTATCTCACGTAAATTGGCTTAGTTGGTCCTCCTCCTCCTCCTCCTCCTCCTCCTCTTATCGTTCTCCTCCAGACAGAATGCGACAGCTTGTTCCCCGTGTGTGTGTGTGTGTGTGTGTGTGTGTGTGTGTGTGTGTGTGTGTGTGTGTGTGTGTGTGTGTGTGTGTGTGTGTGTGTGTGTGTGTGTGTGTGTGTTAAATTGAATTACATGTGACTCATACTTGAATTTCAGTAAACAATATAATATACAGTCGTGGAGACAAGTAATCACCTATCCTTCACCCCCCACCCCCAACCCGCACATCACCCACTGATGACTTGCCAGCAGAAAGGGAGCCAGCCTGAGGTAGGCGGGATCGGAGGATAGGTGATTACTTGTGTCTACGACTGTACATGTATTTGAACTCAGGGTAAAAATGTGCTACTTACTTGTACTAACATTTGAACAACATGTACTCGATAATTTAACAGTAGGTTTGAGTACATTTCTGAACAACAAAAATAACAGTGGTGTCCGAGGTTAAAACATGGTAAGGGATTATCAAAGGTGTAAGGCAATGCTGGGTGACAGGTGAGGTGAGGTGAGGTGGCCTTGAGTCATGTCTGATGATTGAGGTTATGTTTGACTATAAATACAAGTGCATGACATGACCTTCCCTTTGGTTAGACAGTGTTGTCACTTGTTATTGTGAGTCATTTTGTGAGTGACAGGATGAATTAAATCTTGCATCCTGTCACTCACTCGTATATCCTATGTAGATATAAGTGTCTTGTGACTCACTATTAGTAGAACAGCCTCGTTAGCTTCAGTACATCTGTCGTTCTGAGTTCTTCCTTTGTACTCCTTTGTATTATTCTAGTATATAAATATATTCAGAATTTCCAGTACATAAAACACAACTGAAAGGCTGAATAATGATACTACACGTTAATGTTACTTTGTGTTACCGCATTATAACAAGTCAGATAATTTTATGACATTTAAAAATCATTGTGAACATGGACTAAACTGCTACATAATATACAATACTTAAAAAAAAACCCCCAGTAATAATAGTAACTGTAGTTGAGTTTCTGTGAAGTTCAGTAATATTTGTACGTAGACTCAATGCAAACTAAAACATATCACTTGTACTCTTCCCTGGATTTGAGGTTTCCTAATTTGTATTTGTATGTGTGTATGTGCTTGTGTCTGTGTATGTGTCTGTCTCTGTGCATGGCTGTAGAATAAAATCACAGCAGCCACAGAGTACAATTGACACACCACCACCAACAGTAACAATGCAAACAAAAGCAACAGAAGAAATAACGAAGCTCGTCACGAATTATTGATGCAAATGGACGGATCAAAGGCACACAATAACACGAAGAGAGAGAGAGAGAGAGAGAGAGAGAGAGAGAGAGAGAGAGAGAGAGAGAGAGAGAGAGAGAGAGGCAGAGAGAGAGAGAGAGAGAGAGAGAGAGAGAGAGAGAGAGAGAGAGAGAGAGAGAGAGATAATAAAAGTAAAACAAAACTATATCATATGAAACTTTAGATAAATGGATGAATGAATGAGCTAATAAATGTATAAATAATTCATAGAAAAACAAACGAAAGAATAAACGAAGGGATAAAAAAGAAAGAGAAAATGAAGTAACAAATAACAAATACAACAAAATAAAAGAACAAATGAATAAAAAAAAACAATAATGAATAAAGGAAGCGAAGACGGATGAAATGTATGAATGAAAAAATGAATGAACGAAAAAATGAACGCACGAATGAATAAATAAATGAATGAAGGGAATGGAGAAAGAAAGAAATGCATGATGAATGAATGAAAGAAATGTATGATGAATGAATGAATAAATGAATGAACAGCAGCAGCGTGAGTCCCTGAACACAAATACCGTTCATAAAAAGGTAATGATGTAATGAGGCAGGTGAGGTAATGAGGCAGGTAACTCCACTCACTATTAGGCTTACGTAATTAACAGGTATTGATGATACACATAATGAGCACAGTGGCAACGCGCCAAATGGTCAATGCTTTAACTTAAGAGAGTTTTGTGTGACTGACTGACTGACTGACTGACTCTCTCTCACACTCTCTCTCTCTCTCTCTCTCTCTCTCTCTCTCTCTCTCTCTCTCTCTCTCTCTCTCTCTCTCTCTCTCTCTCTCTCCACATCATCAGGAGAGTAATTATAGAGGAGCAGGAAGAAGAGGAGGAGGAGAAGGAGGTCAGGAGAGAAAGAACTGAGGGAAGAAGTGGGACGGAAGGAAAGTAAAGAGAAAGGTAAAGAAGTGAAAGAGAAGAGGAGGAAGAGGAAGAAGAAGGGGAGGAAAAAGAGAAAGAGAAAGAGAGAGAGAGAGAGAGAGAGAGAGAGAGAGAGAGAGAGAGAGAGAGAGAGAGAGATAGAGAGAGAGAGAGAGAGAGAGAGAGAGAGAGAGAGAGAGAGAGATTTATAGTTATCAAAGTAAACACAATACAACTCAGTCATACATCAATATTTCCCTAATAATTTCCAGCAATAAATTCATCTCCTTGTTTGCTTTTTATTATTATTGTTTATGTATTTGTTTGAATGAGTGTTTGTTTGTTTGTTTGTTTGTTTGTTTGTTTGTTTGTATTTCATTTCAGGGTCTGGAGTATTTGGAAGGAAATTCAATATAACTTTTAAATTCTCTAAGGGAGGGAAATGAGGGAGAATGAAGGGAGAATGAAGGGAAAAGGAAAGGGAAGGGAGAAGGAATGAAGGGAATTGAGGGGTGACAGAAAAGAGAGAGAGGGAATGAAAAGGGAATGAAGAGGGAAAGGGAGAAGGATGAAAGAAGGAAGGGATAGAGAGTGAAAGTAGAATGAGTAAGTGGGAAATGAATGAAAGTAGGAAGAATGGAAGGAAGGAAGGAAGGAAGGAAAGAATAAATAAATGAATGAATAAATGGATGAATGAATGAAGGAAGGAAGGAAGAGAGAATGTGTGATAGATTGGTGAGAGAGGCCAAAGGTTGGAGGTCAACTCTGATCTCTCTCTCTCTCTCTCTCTCTCTCTCTCTCTCTCTCTCTCTCTCTCTCTCTCTCTCTCTCTCTCTCTCTCTCTCTCTCTCTCTCTCTCTCTCTCTCTCAGCCCAATCAATCCCAAACTTCCTCTCTCATTCCCTATTCTCCACCAACACAATCCTTCCCCCCCCCACCAATCCCTATGCACCCAATCCATCAATGAGAGACCAGTAGGAGGGAGCGCCGCCCCACCTAACAGGATTTACCTAAGGGGAGGGGCAGAGGAGGAGGAGGAGGAGGAGGAGGAAGAGGAAGTGAAGGGGAGGAAGAGGAAAAGTGGAAGGCAGTGACCTGTTCTTCTATTACTGACTTTCCTGATGCACTACGAACTGAACCTAACCTAACCTAACCTGACCTGACCTGACCTGACCTAACCTGACCTGACCTGACCTGACCTGACCTTACCTGTCAAAAATCTGCTGAGAGAGAGAGAGAGAGAGAGAGAGAGAGAGAGAGAGAGAGAGAGAGAGAGAGAGAGAGAGAGAGAGAGAGAGAGAGAGAGAGAGTGTATAAGAACTGTTCGAGGGAGTGAGTCAGTGAGTGAAAGGTTGAATAAATAAATAGAAGGGACGGGAGCAGCTGTGTGGCTCTGCATACATAATGTTTGAATGTGTTAATAATGCGTTGATGCTTAGCGTTTGCAATTCAAGGCGTGACGTATTCATTAGAGTGAGGGGGAGGGGAGGCAGGGACGGAATAGTAAGGGGAGACAACGATATATATAGAGAGAGAGAGTGAGGGGAGAGATGAAGAGGGAATATTATTTTGCATTGAAATTCCCTGGTCATCACATAGTCAGTGAGGCAGAAATAGTTAAATAGCAACCTTCACTACTGCTATTATCGTGGTGGTAATGGGAGGGAGACACACACAACACACACACACACACACACACACACACACACACACACACACACACACAACTCCCTCGGATACTACTACACCCAACACCGTGACTTTAACATGAACGTTCGGTGTTGTTGAATATTTGACTCCCTTGGCTGTTCAGTGGTGTACTCTGTTTGGTGTTTGATGCAACGGGAAACTATTGGATCTTATTGTATTTTGTTTAACTGATACATATATACTACTACTACTACTACTACTACTACTACTACTACTACTACTACTACTACTACTACTACTACTACTACTACTATATTATGGAACGTTGCCCGAAGAAAAACAAATAAGGTTAAAAATGTTGATTCCACTACACACAAACCAAAAACATCATATAAAAAAAACATTGCAAACACTCGAACATTCATTATTATATCAAGTGTTTTCATATCAGCTAACTCTAATATCTCATCACTGCACGCGCGTGGGGAGACATCTAAACGTAAGCCATTTACTAATAGAGATTATCTTTTAATACTCCACGAGGTGCTTGCCATAGGAGGAAGAAATTCATACGAGTTTTCCTTAATATATTTCAACATTTCAATTTCATAAACATTCGTCACAAAATAAGGGAGACATTTCCCTTATATATACAAAAATAACAATTCAAACCTTATAGTTTTACCCTTACATTAACCTTGACTGAATACATAATATTACCAAAAAACTGAGCTCAATATATTAAAGTATGGCTGGAAAATAAGGTAGATTTTGTAGGTATAGTTTCCCGTCCCTGTAGCACCTCAAATATCTACCTGAAGTGTAATTGTCACCACTAATAATAATAATAATAATAATAATAATAATAATAATAATAATAACATAAATGGAATATTAGAAGCAAATCCTTTAGACTATCATGAAATTCGAAGCTTCACAAACCTCAAATTCTAAACCAAACACACCTCAATTTCTAAGCATCACACCAACCTCACTCCACGTTTTAACACTGCTGGAAGAACAATGAAAACAGCACCAATCCATTGAGCTCCTCACTGGCACCTATAACGCTAACATACCTTAACTTAACTTAACACGAATCACCTGGATCAGCACTGGACAAAGGCAGCTCACCGTTAAACAATGTAATGGTAAAGCAGACTCAAGCAGGATCAAGGAGGAATCAAGATACTCACATCAAAGGAGAGACTGAGTTGGTACTGTTCTTTCTTAATCTCTCTCTCTCTCTCTCTCTCTCTCTCTCTCTCTCTCTCTCTCTCTCTCTCTCTCTCTCTCTCTCTCTCTCTCTCTCTCTCTCTCTCATTTCGGAGTTATATTGAGTCGTGACAAGTTTGGAACAAGTCGTGTCAGTTGATGCAAATAAAACAACTACTAGAGTTTCTTTTTATAAACCCACGATCTTACCCCGTCCTCTCTCTCTCTCTCTCTCTCTCTCTCTCTCTCTCTCTCTCTCTCTCTCTCTCTCTCTCTCTCTCTCTCTCTCTCTCTCTCTCTTGTTGACTTGTTACGTATGATCTCACCTCTTCCCTAATATCCTCCTGTTAATCCTTCCTCTGTCTTCTTCTTCCTCTTTTATCCTCTGTTTCTCTCTCTATTCCTCCTCCTCTCTTCCTATTCTTCCTGGCTGGCAATGGCAATGTTCTCTCCCATTCTCTCTCATAAAGACGATGTAACGAGAGAGAGAGAGAGAGAGAGAGAGAGAGAGAGAGAGAGAGAGAGAGAGAGAGAGAGAGAGAGAGAGAGAGAGAGAGAGAGAGAGAGAGAGAGAGAGAGAGAGAGAGAGAGAGAGAGAGAGAGAGAGAGAGAGAGCGCGTGTGTCTGTGTGTAATACAACTCTACGGATTATGACTTTCATGATTCACTTACAACCACCACCACCACCACCATCACCACCACCACCACCACCACCACCACCACCACCACCACCACTACCAAGTCAACAAGTCTTAGATGCATACAAATGTGTATTTATAAACCCGAAATTGTGTTGACTTTCATTAGAGTGCAAAATAAAAATACTGAGTGGATTATACACACACACACACACACACACACATACACACACACACACACACACACACACACACACACACACACACACACACACACACACACACACACACACACACACATACACCTGACATATACTACGTCATCCAAACGCATAAAACAAACGAGGAATCAAACAAGAATGGAACACAAAATGACACAACGAATCGCGTGGTAAACGGAGAACAACAAACAAACAAACAAACAAACAAACAAAGTAAAAAAAAAAAAGTAAAAGGAAATAAACAGAACAAACATACAAACACTGATAAGGAAACAAAAGCAAGACAAAGTTCTCATAAAACAGGAAACAAAAGCGAATCAGATGAACAAATAAGAATAGAAAAAAAGAAGTATTAAGATAAGGTTTAAGAGCAAGAACTGAGAGAGAGAGAGAGAGAGAGAGAGAGAGAGAGAGAGAGAGAGAGAGAGAGAGAGAGAGAGAGAGAGAGAGAGAGAGAGAGAGAGAGAGAGAGAGATACACAACATACACACACAAACTGAACCCAACAAAAAACGGGAATCAGGAGTAGAGAGAGAATAGGAGTGACAATTATCGTAGACTCTTTCATGCCCTGGCAAGCGTAAGTATTTATTCAGCAAGGCAGTGTGTAGGATATGACTGAAACAGGTGTATTATTTGTACCTGGTGAATAATGAGTAAAGGTGGAAAGGTCACACC
Source organism: Metacarcinus magister (assembly GCA_029783475.1). Lineage (NCBI taxonomy): Eukaryota > Metazoa > Arthropoda > Malacostraca > Decapoda > Cancridae > Metacarcinus > Metacarcinus magister. Next base: position 13,019,153 of record JAPQNM010000016.1, on the reverse strand, counting down.
GAAGGAAGGAGGAGAAGGAACAAGAGGAGGAACAAGAGGTAGAGAATTAATAATCGAGGTGAGGTTGGAGTTGTAAATGAATAACCGGTTGTACATTTATAGTGACTTAGGTTTCTATATAATATTAAGTGATTATTAGTCATAGCAATTACCAGGAAATAAAAAAAGCAGATGAAAGTTAAAAGTCTCGATTGACTATTAGACTATTAGACCCTAAATTAATACGTTAAAACGAACAACAAACACACAAACACACACACAAACAGCTAAATCAACAAACCAGCCCCAGGGATACAAAAAAAAGTCAAACAGCATCAAACAGCTAATGCGATATGTATGTATATTTTTGCACTGGAAAAAAAAATGCTAGGAAAAAAATGGGTCAGTGCGTGGCGTAGAAAATTGCATGCAATGACCCAGGGACTTGATTACTGTGTGTGTGTGTGTGTGTGTGTGTGTGTGTGTGTGTGTGTGTGTGTGTGTGTGTGTGTGTGTGTGTGTGTGTACAAAAGATGGTAGGTATGAAAAACGTACCTGACCACTAAAATTACATGCCATGCCAAACCCGTCCACTTGAGTCTTTATAAAACTGTCCAAAACATCGAAATAGTTTCCCATAAAGACATCGAAACAGAAAACCAATTTACTCTTGAACGCGAGCGAGAAAACAGATGGATCACAAAATGTTTAAAGGCATATTGAAGCATTTTTATACAATATTTGAGGTTGTCAGTTTCTGAGAATGCAATAAGGTGAGAATTTTCTACATATTCATTCTATACCCTAACGATGTGTATTTGAGGTTAGAGTCATAAATATTGATGGTATTATTATTCCCCTTTCGTGTAGTATTCATTCTCTCTCTCTCTTATGTTGATTGTACACATCTGGCTGTAGTTGAAAAGAAATGAACTGTTTCTTTACGTAATTTTCACTCAGGCCAACATAACACGTTTCTATGCAATGCACGCGCGATGAAATTTCCTTTAGTCGTCCCATCAAAAAAAGGTTCGATCTCCATTTTCTACACAGTTAGTTTTCTCGTTTTCTGTGAAGCTTATTAGTACGCCTTCTTCGTGTTCTGTTTTTTCCCGTTGGTTATTACCGTTGCAGGGAATGGAAAACTGTTACATTGGGTCCTGATGGTTATGTAATATTACTGAAGCACACGCACTCAAAAACACACACACACACACACACACACACACACACACACACACACACACACACACACACACACACACACACACACACACACACTTTCATTTCAAACCGTACATCACTTTGAAATAACTCGATGCACACAACAAAACGAGAAAAAAAAACCTGGGTACTTTTCCAATTTTACTCTTGTGTTGTACAGAGGACGAGGACGAGGACGAGGACGAGGACGAGGACGAGGACGAGGACGAGGACAAGGACAAGGGCGTCAGTATCCTTGGTGCCATCCTACATGTCCCTCCACCACCACCCATTACTGAGTCTCGTGTTCTTCATTCCGTTTTCTTTCACCCTCCAGCTTGGGTTCCCTTGTACCAAACTGTCACTCATTGCAGGGCAGACTGGCACATCTATCCCCTTTACCTTGCACTAGAGAGTATTGTTGACATAGAGAATACTGGATGTACTAACAGATCGCTTTGTATATTGTTGACATTGATAATACTGGATCGCTTTTTTTTTAATGCGGAATTTCTATATAACTAGTGAATTCAAATTTTTTTTCATACCATTGTGGGAAGAAAAATAGTAGTATAATAATAGATCGCTTTGTTAATGTGAAATTTCTATACAACCAGTGAGTGTATGATTTTTTATTTATTTTTAAAGTCACTGTGTCATTAAAAATCATATTATTTTTCGTACCAAAAATATAAAGGAACACAATTTAAATAACGTCGAAAAAATAGTTAGATTTCCTTATTTTTTAATCAACCTGTTTACGATAATTCAATATTTCAATGTTGACAATAGTTAGTTAGTACAAGTGAACTGTGTGTGTGTGTGTGTGTGTGTGTGTGTGTGTGTGTGTGTGTGTGTGTGTGTGTGTGTGTGTGTGTATTTAGCGGTCAGTAATTACGATACACTGACCGCTTGATTAGAGAAAGAGAGAAAGAGTGAAAGAGAGCGAGAGAGAATTAAAAGAGAAAGAAAGAAAGAGAAAAAGAGAGAGTGACGTTAAATAACCGATGCTATGTGCCATCACGTTAAACTTCATCACCATCACCACCATCATCACCACCACCATTGTCCTGCAAACGATAATGGTGTTCTGTTGTCCAATAGAAGAGGAGGAGGAGGAGGAGGAGGAGGAGGAGGAGGAGGAAGAGGAGGAGGAGGAAGGAGAAGCGAGAACCAGGTTAGGAAAAAGGGAGAAAGAGAAAGGGAGGTTGGGAATTGGGAAAAAAAAAGAGAGAGAAGCAGAACAGAGGGCGAGGAGAGGTGGGAGAGACAATAGTGCAGCAGGAAGGGAAGGGAAGAAGAAGATAGGAAGGAGGAAGGAAAAAATGCGAAACAGGAGAGAGATAAAAAAAGGAGGAGATGCAGGGTACGAGAGAGGGGAATGGAGAAAGAGAAAGAGAAAGAGAAAGAGAGAGAGAGAGAGAGAGAGAGAGAGAGAGAGAGAGAGAGAGAGAGAGAGAGAGAGAGAGAGAGAGAGAGAGAGAGAGAGAGAGAGAGAGATAATGAAGGAAGTGCCACATACTCATTATATGCAACGTAATATATTGCGGTGAGTCAAAATATTTACTCTGTCAAGAAGAAAACAAAATAATAATAATAATAAGAAGAAGAAAAAGAAGAAGAAGAAGAAGAAGAAGAGAAGAAGAAGAAGGAGGAGGAGGAAGAGGAGAAAATATAGGAACAAAACAGTGATTTTGTAACTTTCATTCTTTTTGTTATCACACACACACACACACACACACACACACACACACACACACACACACACACACACACACATGACGTCGGTTGTCGTGCCTGGAGTGAGTCGCCAGCCTCGTGTACACACATTCAAGGTTGCAGGCTTGGTGTGAGCGTGTGAAGGGCAAGACGCAAGAGTAAATGTTGACCAAGAAACTCATCCCAGGATACAGAGGAAGACTAACCTATACCATTCAAAGAAATAATAATAATAAAAAAAAATAAGAACAATTAAACCAGCCTGAGAAATTTGGTGTTGTAGAAAGTATTGACGAATGAAACTTTACACATAGAAAGAGGAAATGATGGAAACTTTCAAGATATAGAATACAAAGGGAAACTAACGGACAAAAGGAAGGTAGGAAGGTAAGGACGGAAACTAGAGAACATTGTGGGAAGGCTCACAGATATCTTAAGTAAGTAAAGAGAAGGAGAAGACAAAGAGACGCAAGGAAGGAGGAGAGACAGAAACTATAGAAAAAGTGTGGAAAGACTGAGAAGGAGAAAGAGAAAGGGAAAGAAATACATAAATCATAGAAACAGGACTAAGAATAAACAGAAACCAAGGTATAACAAGCCAGGCAAGCATCTCAAGGCCACAGAAGGAGGATGATGAGGAGGAGGAGAAGGAGGAAGAGGAAGAGGAAGAGGAAGAGGAGGAGGAGGAGGAGAAGCAGGAGAAGAAGGAGGAAGAGGATGTGCTCAAAGTTAAACCAAACACGGAAACGTAACAAACACAAAACAATTGCCTCCCACGAACCTAAAAATAAGGAGCGAGGAAACAGATGAGGGCGTGGAGGCAGACATGAAAGGCGCTACGTGGAAGTGAAAAGGGTTGTAAAAGGATTATGAGAGGGTTAAGGAAGGGTCAGGAAGGAGTTATGAATGAAGTGTGAAGTGTTGGAAGTTAGGCAACACGAGATAACAGGGAAGGTTGAGGGTTTGTGTTTTAATTAAGAAAACGTCCAAAACCAAGCGTATGTGAGAGGCAAATTGTGGATAGATAGTGAAAGATTGACTGTGGATAGATAGTGGAAGACTGATTGGGTGTGTAATACTGAAGCAAGATAGAATAACAGAGTAACTATAAATATAAACATTCTGTAAATTCAATAGAATATTACCAACACTTCCTTCCTTCCTTCCCACACTCCCTCCTTCCCTTCCCTTCACCGTTGCATCGTCCCACGTCACCCACTCTCCCTCCAACGCAACACAGTACACGTAAAACCCACCAATCCAATAATGTTTTCTCACTCAGTAAAAAGAAAAAGAGAAAACTGTTTCCTCTCTCTACCGACCTACCTGAGCC
>JAPQNM010000016.1:13002419-13004919 GCA_029783475.1 Metacarcinus magister | reverse complement strand
CTTCATCATCATCATAATCAAAGGAATGTAATGCTGCGTTTTCAAATCTAAATCATAAGTTTTTCATCATCATCATCATCACTGTCCTCATCATCATCATCATCATCATCATCATCATCATCATCATCATCACCATCGCTGCCACAAGTGAGATAACATCGCATCAGTTCCATCAGATGTCTAGTGATCCCTTTGAAAAGCCGCACTTCCCGTCAACACACACCCACACACACACACACACACACACACACACACACACACACACACACACACACACACACACACACACACACCCACACAAACACACACACACACTTGGTGATGGGCTGGGCAGTCATCTCGTCACCACACACTCATCACACTTCGTACTCATTTTAAAGTTTTCCAATCCTACTCATACTCCATCTGTCTACCGCACGGAGGAGGAGGAAGAGAAGGAGTAGGAGGAGGAGGAGGAGGAGGAGGAGGAGGAGGAGGAGGAGGAGGAGGAGGAGGAGGAGGAGGAGGAGGAGGAGGAGGAGGAGGGTCGGTGTTTGAGGCAGATACCTGAGTTGGGAACAGTAATTGTGGGCATCGCGACGAGATGTAATTTGCAAAACTTTCCACGAGAGACTTAATAGTTGTCGTTTCTATGATTATTGGAAGTTAAGTACATCACATTAATATCATTATTGTCATTATCATTCTCATTAACATATATCTATTACATTTTATATTTTGGGCAGACAGAGTGTAATGTATGTGTGTGTGTGTGTGTGTGTGTGTGTGTGTGTGTGTGTGTGTGTGTGTGTGTGTGTGTGTGTGTGTGTGTGTGTGTGTGTGTGTGTGTGTGTGTGTGTGATGTGTGTGTGTTCTAAAAGCCTCGTTTGGTGACAGTTACCTTGTCATCGTGTAATTAGGATGCAAATGATTTAAAAATAAACAACCTCACCTGTTTTGAATAACATAGAGGAGAGAGTGACAAGTTGTAAAATGTCCCCCTACCTCTCTCTCTCTCTCTCTCTCTCTCTCTCTCTCTCTCTCTCTCTCTCTCTCTCTCTCTCTCTCTCTCTCTCTCTCTCTCCCCGCCTCTAACAAATGCTGGTAATGTTTGCACGCTGTGAAGGTTCGGTCCAGTGCATTGCCTCGCTCAGGTGTTAAATATGACCCTGATTCAGAGTATCACCGCCGCTCTCTGTTGATTCAGCGAGTTTTTTCGGCAAAATATTATCGAGTTTGAAATGATTACCTCGACAGTCTCTCTCGGCGGCGTGTTACCTCTACCGTCGTCCTCGCCTCTGTGTCTGCTTTTCATCTTCAGTGTGTCTATAGACCTTGTAGTTTGTCCTCCTCCTCCTCCTCCTCCTCCTCCTCCTCTTCCTGTTGACACATCTGATTTGCACTAGTTTGTGTCGTAAATTCACTCGTTTTTTGGTTTCTATCAATACATTTCATTCATTTGTCAGTAATGTAAAGCAATTAACTTATGAGAACAATATTGCATCGTTTTATGGCTGCTGCATCCCTTTGATCTTGCAATTGATTTTACTCCAGTTTTTTTACACACACACACACACACACACACACACACACACACACACACACACACACGCACACTATGCAAATGGTTATCGGTTGTTTATACGTAGTTTCGTGTGTGTGTGTGTGTGTGTGTGTGTGTGTGTGTGTGTGTGTGTGTGTGTGTGTGTGTGTGTGTGTGTGTGTGTGTGGGAGTGGTGTTACTAGGCAAGGCAGGAACGCTTTGCAATCTAACCCACAGCTTGTCCAGCGGAAACACTGTCTATCACACTTGTTTTTCTTTACACAGCGGGAAAAACAACACCGAAAAGCAACGGGAAAAAGGAAGAGTCGCTCCAAATCAAACTAGAAATAGAGAAAGAAATAGTTTAAAAATGTAAAGTATTTTCCCCTAACACGAGCCTCAGAGGAAGGGTTCAATTGTAATCACGGATGTTGCTTTAAAATTGCTATCCACGTGTGTTGATAGAATGACAAGTAGAGGATGCCAGGTGTAGGTAAAGAGACTCTCGACGCAAATAAAAAAGAGTTGAAATATTTATATACAACTTGGTAAACTGAATCATTTTGTTTTTCTTCAATAAAATAGAATTGAGTGAAGTTCTTTCCTACAATTTTTTTTTCTCGTTTTACTGTACTTTTTTTATCTTCTTCCTTGTATTATTTCGTTTTATGTATTAAGTTTACTGACCTGTATGAGCGATTTTATTTCCTATCAGTTAAACAAAATTTATAATATTTTTGATTATCATTTCTCATTTCACTGAATTTACATTATATATATTTTTTTTCATTTACATTTATATTTCTTTTTCTTTTTGTGTTCTGTTCGATTCGCAGGTCAAGTGTGTGTGTGTGTGTGTGTGTGTGTGTGTGTGTGTGTGTGTGTGTGTGTGTGTGTGTGTGTGTGTGTGTGTGTGTGTGTGTGTGTGTGTGTGTGCGTGCGTGTGTGTTACCTGTCTGGTTTGCACACCTGCGTCCT
>JAPQNM010000016.1:12974919-12984919 GCA_029783475.1 Metacarcinus magister | reverse complement strand
GGCCAACACACCTGTATCCAATTAAGCCTCCCACGTACACAGGTGATCGAGGATATGAAAAGGCTCATCTGTTTCCCATACTACGTGAATATAGTCCCCTTCCCTCCCTCCCATCTCCTCTCCTCTCCCCTCTCCTCTTCCCCCTCTTTCCTCTCCCCCCTCTCCTCTCTCCTACCCTCACCTCACCTCACCTCACCCCATCACGATTTTACCCATAAACCCTGTTGCTGCCACACACACACACACACACACACACACACACACACACACACACACACACACACACACACACACACACACACACACAGTTGATATAGTGTTTTTTTTTTTCATTCTTTTGTGTAAATTTTCTTTTATATAATGTAAAAATGTTCTTATTAATTATTATTTCTGGGTTCATTTTCGTTCTCTTCGCGGATTTCGGTCATCACTCGCTCCTGGAATGAAGGAAATAATTCTCTCTCTCTCTCTCTCTCTCTCTCTCTCTCTCTCTCTCTCTCTCTCTCTCTCTCTCTCTCTCTCTCTCTCTCTCTAACGTGCTTTCCAGGGCATCATCTGGCTGTGTTAATTAAGGCAGCTCATCCCTCTCTCACCTCCACCTGCCTTCCACTCCCTCCCCTCCACCCTTACCCTCACCCCTCTCCCCTCCTCACCCCTTCCTTCATCCCATCTTCTATAAATATCTAAGTCTTCCCTTACTTATCCTTAATCCTACTCCATTTCTCCTCTTTATCCTCACATCCTTGTTTCTTTCCATTCTTCCTTACCTCCTTTCCTTTTTACCTTGTCTTCATCTTCTCTTTTAGCTGCTCTTCCCCTTCCCGGCCCATGCCTTCACCCCCTCACCCCCCCTCCCTTCACCTCCTTACCCCCCTTTCTCTTCTTTTCTGTTCTCTAGTCACGCTTGCAGTACACAAACCCATTTCAAGGCCACTACCACCACCACCACTACCACCACCATCACTACCATCACCACCACCATCACCCAGCCTCCCCTCACCCTTACTTTCATTTCCCTTACCACCGTTACAATCATCTTTTCCACTCCCTCTCTCCTTACCTCCTTTCCCCTCATCTTCCCTCACCCTTCCCTTCCGCCATCTTGCTGCAGGAGCTGAGGCGTCTGTTGCCCCGTCGTTTGTTAAATTTTGTGATTGTGTTGAGCAAGATTATAATTATTAAGTTATTTTACTAATCTTAAATGTCGTCTTTTATTGTCATCGTCGTCGTTTTGCTCCTCCTTCTCCTCCTCTTCCTCTTCCTCTTTCTCTTTATTTTAACTCTTCCTCCTTCTCCTCCTCCTCCTCCTCTTTACTTACAGGACAAGTGAATGGATAAGTAACTCGCTAGATGAGAGAAAGAGAGAAAAAAAAAGAAAAATAGAAAGAGAGAGAAAGAGAGAATATTAAAAGAAATACCATTGACCGCCTCTCAAACCACACACACACACACACACACACACACACACACACACACACACACACACACACACACACACACACACACACACACGGATAAGCTTTGTCTCCTTGCGTTTCAAAAGGATGGCGACCTTCTGCCTTATCTTCCTCCACGTCCAGAGGAGGAGGAGGAGGAGGAGGAGGAGGAGGAGGAGGAGGAGGAGGAGGAGGAAAAATAGATTGTATAAGGAAAGTTTGGTAGGGAAAAAGGGCGAGCGAAAAGGAGAGTAAGGAAAGAAAAAGGGAATTACAAAAAGAGAAAGATAAAAAAGAAAAAGAAAAAAAAAATGAATGGAAAGGTAAAGGTTGAAGAAGAAAAAAAAAAAGAAAGAAAGATAGAATGGAGGACGAAAAATAAAATAAAAGGGGAGGAGAGAAAGAAGAAGAAGAAGAAGAAGAGAGAGGAGGAGGAGGAGGAGGAGGAGGAGGAGGAGGAAGAGGACACGAATTTCAAGATGAATAAAAGAAGAGAGGTAAAGGAAGGACAGGAAGGAAAGACGAGGAAAAAAAGAGAAGAAGAGAGAGAAAGGTTGAGAGGAATGAAAGAGGAAACAAGAAATAAAACAAAATTAAGAAAAGAGAGAGAGAGAGAGAGAGAGAGAGAGAGAGAGAGAGAGAGAGAGAGAGAGAGAGAGAGAGAGAGAGAGAGAGAGAGAGAGAGAGAGAGAGAGAGAGATGAGGAACTGGATGAAAGTAAAGGGAAAGGAAAGCAGAGGAAACAAAAAAGTAAAACAATAAACAAGGAAAGAAAACATTAATAAGGAAGATGGAGAAAGGACAGAAAAAGAAGAAGAGGAGGAGGAGGAGGAGGAGGAGGAGGAGGAGGAGGAGGAGGAGGAGGAAAAAAAGGAAAATATTAGAAGATAAGTGGAGCAAAGGAGGAGGAAGGACAAGATAAGGGAAAGGAATGAGAGAGAGAGAGAGAGAGAGAGAGAGAGAGAGAGAGAGAGAGAGAGAGAGAGAGAGAGAGAGAGAGAGAGAGAGAGAGAGAGAGAGAGAGAGAGAGAGAGAGAGAGAGAGAGAGAGAGAGAGAGAGAGAGAGAGACGAATGAAAGGAGATTATGTGAGAGAGAAAAGTTAGACGGCAGAAGGGGGAAGAGGAGGAGAGGGGAATAAAAGAAGGGAAAAGAGAGACAGAAGAAAAAAGATAGATAAAATAATCTGGGAAACAAGTTAAAGAAAAAGGAGACGAGGTAAAGAAAAAAAATAAAGGATAAAAGAAAGATAAAACTATTAAAAACAAAAATAGAAAGAAGGAAGAGAGAAAACAGAACAAAAAGAAGAGGCAGTAAAGAGGAGTAAGGGAAGAGAGAAAGATGGAAGAAAAAGAAAGGAGAGGAAGGTGAGGGGACGGGGAGGAAGGGGATGGGAGGGGATATGCGAGGAAGGGAGGGGAGAGAAAGTGAGGGGAAGGGAAGGGAAAGGAAGAGAGGAGGGAGAATATGAGTGAAGGGAGGGTGAAGATGAGGGGAGATGAGGGGTTGTGAGGGGAGATGAGGGGAAAAAAGGAGGGGATAAAGAGGATATGATGGGAAGGAAGGGGAGATGAGGGGAAGGGAGATGAGGGGAGGGGAGGGGAGGGGAGGGGAGGGGAGGGGAGGGGAGAGGAGGGGAGGGGAGGGGTGTGTATATTTTTGGCCGAGTGCCCGAGTATCTCACTGAAATGTGACCGTAAACTGAAAGTAAGTTGGCAAGCATCTCTTCCAGGAGGAGGAGGAGGAGGAGGAGGAGGAGGAGGAGGAGGAGGAGGAGGGGAAAGGGTTGTGGGGGAAGGGAAAGACAGGATATCGCCACTCAGGTTCGCAAGAGAGAGAGAGAGAGAGAGAGAGAGAGAGAGAGAGAGAGAGAGAGAGAGAGAGAGAGAGAGAGAGAGAGAGAGAGAGAGAGAGAGAGAGAGAGAGAGAGAGAGAGAGAAGTTATATTTACTTTGTTTATCTAATATTATTCAGATGAGTCTCACCTTTCTCTCTCTCTCTCTCTCTCTCTCTCTCTCTCTCTCTCTCTCTCTCTCTCTCTCTCTCTCTCTCTCTCTCTCTCTCTTTCACACACCATCAAACCTGTCTTTCCATTTTTCTTTATTTTTCTTTAATTCCTCATTTCTTCACCTTCTCTTAGTTATATATTTTCTAATTCTCTCATTTATTCAACCTTTCCTTTTCTTTCCTTCACTCTCTTAACATTATATCCTTTTCTTTCATTTCCTCTCTCATTCATCTCCTTCTCATCCTTCCTCTTCCCTCCTAATTTCTTGGTCTCCTCCTCTCACCTTCTTTTCTCTCCTTCCCTTCTTGTATTACCTTTTCGCTTCTCCAATAACCTCTTCTTCTCCCCTCTTCCCTCATTCCTTGTTTTCTTTCTATACCAATATTGTTTTCCACCTTCTACCCTTTCTTCCTCCTTCCTTCTTCCAAGAGCCACATTCTTTTCCATTATCTTTCCCTTCCTCCCGCCTTCCCTCATCTCCTCTTCCTTTTTCCCCCTTTGTCCCCTTGTCCCCACTATCGGCCACTCCCCGAGAGAGGCTGGTGACCGACAGGGGAAAGAAAGATATTTGATGATAATTAATTTTCTCTTCCACAAATAGGATTGAAGTAGGTTCTGATTTTGAAGTAAACACCGCAAAAAGGAGGAGGAGGAGGAGGAGGAGGAGGAGGAGGAGGAGGAGGAGGAGGAGGAGGAGGAGGAGGAGGAGGAGAGGAGGAGGAGGAGGAGGAGGAGGTTAGGAAGTCCAGGAAAATAAAGGAGGAAGAGCAAGAAAATTAGTTTGATAGACAAGTGAGTGCATTATTTTTTCTTTCTCTCTCTCTCTTTTTTTCTTTCTTCCACTCCGTCAATCTTGATAATTCATATAAAACAACAAGAAAAAAACAACATAAAAAAAATAAGACTTCGTGGAGGTAGATAGACAGACAGACAGACAGGAAAATGTCATGTACAAAATATTTAAATGACAAGAATCAACATTCTCTCTCTCTCTCTCTCTCTCTCTCTCTCTCTCTCTCTCTCTCTCTCTCTCTCTCTCTCTCTCTCTCTCTCTCTCCTTTCTTTCTTCTTTTGTTCCATGTCTTTCTTCTCTCCAGCAGACAGTCAGTATGTCAGTTGGTCTCAGTTGGAAATTGTCATCTTCTCTTCTATTTGTCTCCATTCTCTCTCTCTCTCTCTCTCTCTCTCTCTCTCTCTCTCTCTCTCTCTCTCTCTCTCTCTCTCTCTCTCTCTCTCTCTCTCTCTCTCTTTCTTTCTCTCTCTCTCTTATTTTACCTGGACGTCTTTTTTCTTGCATTTTTGAGAGAAAGAGAGAAAGAGAAAGAAAAAAAGAAGAGAGAAAAGATTAAGATGGGAATAAACACTAAAATCCCAACTCAAACACACACACACCCACACACCCACCCACACACCCACACACCCACCCACACACCCACACCCACACACACACACACACTGAAACACAAAACAACAAAAACAACATCAGAAAACTCAGCAACAACAACAACAACAGGGACAAAGGGGGAAGAACCAGGTCACCCAAGCAGCCAATCATCTCTTCTTAGTCTCCTTTCAAGAACCTCCTTCACTGACAGTCAAAGGAAGGCATTAGGAAGCTTTACCCTGGATGCGTCGCGGCAGGAGGCACCGGGAGCAAGGTACGACTTAGGTACGAGTAAGGTGTGTGAATACCTGGTGAACTAGTGCACCTTTTCATCATAGAAACGTGGTCTTAACTCATTAATCTTAGAGTGAGGCAATGAGAACTAGAACACGAGTGAGTGGGATAAGAGATGAAAAGGGAATTAGATGTGGTAGGATGCTTGTTGGGGTTTAATGTAATGTACAGGGAAATAGACAGATTCACGTGTGCTATAGATGAGACAATCGATGGTATGCTAATGAATAACAGGAAGTATATTTAAAATGATCCTATTGGTTACATATGCAATAATAGTAGTTGCATATCCCCATGAATGATAAATAATTAGATAACAGAATATTGTGGACGTGAATATTTACGGTGAAAAACACAAATACAAACTGAAACAATTATGATGAAGTAATTTTGAATGTGAGTGTTGCAAGATAACACATGTGAATAACACACACAGCAGTAACACACATTATGAGCGTGAAGATTCAATTAAATTATGCATTACGTTCTGGCACAACACTGTTTCACGAATCATAAAACCATAAATTATAATGTTATAATATATATATATATAGAAAGAAAGAAAGAGGATCAACAATACATTAATGAAAAAAAATAACAAACAAAAACTACGAAACGACATCAAACACTTCAAAAACAAACGTGCGGTTATAACAATTCATTTAGTTTCGGAACCCAACAAGAATTACAAATGAAATAACCTTCACTTTGCTGCGTCCACTTTCTACATTGCACTTTTTATTATTCTATTAAAATAGAAACAAACTGTTATTTAGCGTATGTCAAGAGTGAAATATGAAACATGAAACACTACAAAGGTGAGTGAAGGTGAGGCTGCACAACACTACAAAGACCATTACTACAAGACAGGGAAGGAAAGAGTCACCTTGATTGTTCGTTGAAAGTCAAGTCGTGTTAAGAGGAGAGTTATGAAGACTCCTCTGTACATACATAAGGTTGTGAGGGATGGACGACCAATGAAGACTCACCAAACATCGTACTTAACAATGGCGGTGACGATGAGAACAATGTGAGGTTATAGTAATGGAGGAGAGCGTCAGATGAAAGGAATTATGATAGAGTTGTAGTGTTGCATTATGGGTAAGAACAAACAAGTACATGCACGTGATATGGAAGGAGAGTGTTCGACAAAATGTTTTCTAGTCTCAGGTAATGGAGTCCCTTGAGAAATAGTCTTTGGGAGCAAAAAATAATCTGATTAAAATCTATTTCCATAACAAAATTTCATTACTTGATGGAAAAATTTTCAAAGTTGCCGATATGGCGAGACGACTTCAAAGTGATAACATAGGTGATGATGTAACCATAGCGCCACACACACACACACACACACACACACACACACACACACACACACACACACACACACACACACACACACACACACACACACGCTGGAGTACAATACAATTACTCTTACAATATATATAATACAGACAATTTTTCATAATAGCAATGTATTTCTAAAGAAGGTTCCGTCTCGTGCGTTGCGTCTCTACATAAACAGGAATACAACCTTAGCAGACAGGCGTGGTAGTGGTTTGCAGATATTTCCTCTTTAAACACACACGTAATCTACTGAAGCATTACCAGGTAAATAAATTGTATGTGAAGCATGTTTTATTATTTGATACAACATCACTCCAGGGTAATACAGCCATTAAAACACTTTATAAATTCGGACATACACATAAAGTTGAATTCAATGTTGTGACTGGTAATGTTTCCTCCTGTACTGGTATTATGTAGTCAGGATCTGTTCAGTATTTTGCTCCATCGTGTATAAACTCGGATTCTAATTATACCCAAGTCAGGTTGGGGCCGCGACTGTCTTATTGATCCGGGTTCGTAAGGCCAGACATATCCCTTGCTAAGTAACTAGAGGTAAGGAGATGACGTCATTAAACTACCTGGCCGCTGTAACGAGCACTTAGCACAGACTGGGCTCAGACGCGACTCTTAGACTGTCTACAAAGATGCGTGGAATCACCTTCACTTCATTACCAGAGAAGCAGACATATGTTTGACCAACCACTATACCCTCAACCATTAAACACAAATCCAACAACACCGTAATGACACAACAACACAATGGAAACACACCACAACTCCTTGCTGGTCCATTAGAGCACTGATGGCCACACGTCGACAAGGTACAGTTGGGTAGAAACACAATACGTAAACACGCTGAACAGTGTTATCCCGCCGTAGTTGTTGCAGTCCTGACAGTCCTCTTTCCCTTTCCAGACAGGGACGACCAACCCATTTTTGCCTGAATGGATGACTCAAAATACAATATAGGTAACATTTGAAGACATATGAAATGATTTATGGAGGTGCTTTTACAACTCCATAATTGCACTGCTCTCTGTCAACCAATCAGCAGCAGGCAAGTGACAGGTTCAGAGCAGCTCGTCCCTGAATGGGGGGATTTTCATCAGCTTACAGCGGGGCGAGTATAGTTACTTTGATCCCCTTCGTCCACCTTGACTGTACCGCCACAACACTACGCTCACACATATTACTTGACTCGTGTAGTGTTGCTGCGTCTACTGGGGTGTTACGAGGTTACAAAGTGAGGTTAGAAAATGAGGTTAGAATTGGTTTAAAGATGACCTTCTTCACTATCACGAGGTTGAAAGTCAATGAAATGACGCATGCACACAATTTAAGTATTTTTTATCCCCCCTGAACACTTGCTACGCCCATAATATTTTACATGATGAAAGTAATTGGTTACATTGGAAAGGGTAATCAGTAATCCTAACTCCTTTGTATTGTTGGTATCGCCCACCCCTGGATGCTGCTCATTATGGTGAGGGTAATAACCTGTCTGTCTGTTTGTTTGTCTGTCTGCCTGTCTGTTTGTCTGTCTGTCTTTACAACGGGTGGCATTGTAAGGAAGAGCAACGAACTTACACATTTTCCTCACAGAGTTTTTTTTTATATATATTTCAAGTAGTAACAGTCTATGTGTCGCGCAAAGTATTGATGATATATCACAAACAACTTCATGTGATGCCTCGCAGGTGTGTTTAGTTGTGTTAATGATCACACTAAAGGTTTGATGCATTATAGAAAACTTAGACCATTAAAAAAAAAATAAATAAATAAATAAAAAATAAAAAAAAGTCATGTAATAATTCGCACCGTCCCATGATAATTATTTTTCATTAATGTTCATACAATATCAACAAAAAACTTAATCGACAGTTCTTCAGACTCTGCTGTCACCTCGTCAGTGTAGAGGAAAACAAATGGAAATTCATAATTGCATTACTAGAATGAGAATATAATTATACCTCAATTATACTATTATATCATGATAGAATATGATAAAATAATTTCCATATACACATTAACACACACCACCACCACAACCACCACCACCACCACCACCACTCTTTATGGTCAGTACGAAAGATTCTGAAAACTTAGTACATAGTGGACTGAACAAGACAACAGATGGAGGGAACATGTAGTGAACGAATTTAAAAGTGAAAATCCACACACGAAGTAATATAAAATACCACAAACACAAACTAGAAGTAAACAAAACAAATCAGCCAATAACTATCAAACACCAACTGTAAACAGGAAAATAATGAATAAATAAATAAATAAATAAATAAATAAATAAATAAATGATTACACAGATAAACAGACCATCACACACTAACATAAACAACAAAACAGACACACAAAAATAGCAGTAAATAAAATAAAAATAAATAATTCAACCACCACCACCACCACCACCACCACCACCACAAACACAGTCTAATGGAAAAACAATGTCTCATCAGAGTGGAATGAGAGGTAATTGCGGTGATAAAGAAGCGTCAAACAGGTCATCCTCCTGTATAGAGCAATTAATACTGTTATGATTACTCGATCACTGGGAGGAAGGAAGAGAAGGGAAGGGCGGAGGAATCTGGAGGAAGAAAGGAGAGAAAGAAGAGAGAAGGAAGGAAGTGGAGGAACGAAAGGAGAGTAAGAAGAGAGAAGAAAGGAAGTGGAGGAACGAAAGGAGAGTAAGAAGAGAGCAGGAAGGAAGTGTAGGAGTGAAGGAAGGGAGAAGGAAGTGAAGAAGAGAAGGAGGGGGAGAGTTGAAATATGCTGGATGATTCTAGGAAGGAAAGAGGGAAAGGGAGCATAGTGGAGGAGAATGATAAAAGAGAGGAAGACATGGGAAGAACAAGGTGTAAACAAGACAACGTGAAGAGGAAGAAGAGGAGGAAGAGAGAGAGAGAGAGAGAGAGAGAGAGAGAGAAGAGAAGATAGGAAAGGAGATGAAGGAACGAAGGGAGAATCAGAATGACAAAGAGTTAAAAATATACAGAAGAGAACAGAGGAATTACTGAGAAGAGGATTATAAGTGCATGGACGGACACACACACACACACACACACACACACACACACACACACACACACACACACACACACACACACAAGATGGAAATAAAACTACATAATTCTCTACACACTTTTCCTCATATACGTCAGGAACTTGAAAAATGAGCAAACTTGAGGGTGACAACTTAATGCTGCTTCAACTTATCGATTTTCATCCTTCCTTACCTTCACTTACCCTCTTCTTCCCTCTTATTATTTACCTCCTTCCCTCTCTTTCCCTACCCTCTTTCCTCTCCCTCCTTACCTCTTTCCTCTCCTTCCTTAACTTGTCCCCTTTCCTTCCTTACCTTCATTCCTCTCCCTCCTTACTTTCTTCCCTCTCCCTCCTTACCCTCTTCCCTATCCTTCCATACCTACTTTCCTCTCCCTCCTTACCTCTCTTCCTTTTCTTCCCTTACCTCAATACATATAAACATTTATTTGATCGAAAACATACATTC
>JAPQNM010000016.1:12962419-12969919 GCA_029783475.1 Metacarcinus magister | reverse complement strand
CCGCAGCGCTGTGGACGACTTACGACAGGAGGAAAAGCGTAACAGCGTGACACGAGACAAACTCCAACAAACTTTAGCCATTCTAAGAAAATGGCTGCATATTTTACTCTCCAGCGAAAGAATAAAGATTTATGTCCGAGATCCTGAGCAAGTCTCGTGCAATACAAACTTTAGCGACAATTTTACGCTTCAGATTCGTCAATATTTGCGTCGCGCTTCCACTAGTAAAGAAGCGTTATTCAAAGTCAAACCTGGCCTGAAAAACACACCCTCAGCCCCTTCTCCTTCCTTATCCTAATCCAACCCTCCCATGTCAGTCCTACAGCTTAACCTTTACCTTTTTCCTTCTCCTATTTTCGCAGCTTAAGCCTCCCATTTTTTTTTTCTTCCATTCCCAACCTCTTTATCTCCTTCCCTTTCTCCTGTTTCTCCTCCTCTCGACTCCACGACAAAACCTTCCAACTCCACCACCTCTTGACTCGACAGATGAAATCATAATCATCTTCCTCACCCCAGGATCGTTAATGAACTATTCTATTTAATGTTCAGTTTGTTTTGCATATGTATAAAGTATGAGGAAACGTGTTCTTCAAATTAACCACCTACAGTATGGTTAATGTGAGAGAGAGAGAGAGAGAGAGAGAGAGAGAGAGAGAGAGAGAGAGAGAGAGAGAGAGAGAGAGAGAGAGAGAGAGAGAGAGAGAGAGAGAGAGAGAGAGAGAGAGAGAGCAGATAAATACAGTAATTAATGAACAAGACAGGACAGGAAAGGGAAGGAAGAGGTGAAGTGCATTACAGTGAAGGTGGATTGACTGACTGACTGACTGACTGACTGACTGACTGACTGACTGACTGACTGACTAACTGACTGACTGCTGACTAACTGACTAACTGACTAACTGACTGGCAGGTCGGTGTGTTGAGTATGTAAAACACGGCAATCTACACAATACAAATAAGCAATCTATCTTTACAAAACACCTTCCCTTTGCATATTCAAACTCCAACTCTTGTTTTGCTTGACAATTCAACAGACAATAGTAAACACCATTCACACTCTCCCTTGCAAACACCTGTCACTGTATTCCACTATTACATTATTATCTTTATAAATTAAGAGGAACTATTATATATTACACTTTGCCCTTTGCGGCTTCCACTTCACATTTCTGGCCAACAGCTGACTCAGGGCTTACCAACGGTGCAGTGAGTGAGTGCCTGGCCCGGTACGCCTAAGCCCCGCCTCACTTGATCCCCGCACCGTGAGCGGCTTTACTCTCATGGCTTGGGCGTGTAAAGGGAGCGACGGACTGCCTTGAATATCAGCCGCGTGCCCCTAGACTCAGGGACGCACCGAAGGGACACAATGCAGGGGCACTTCAGAGGTTTTTTTTTATATATACAGTAAAAATATGTTGCTCATGTGACGTAGAAGGAATGTTAAGTTAAGGAAAGAAGGTTTGATGTTATAGAGTTCCAGTTATGATTATCAAACGAGGTATTTATTAAAGAGTTTTGTGTAAGTTGCTTCTACCCTTCTGTTCCTCCCTTGCAAGACGCCTCTAAGCCTGTCAGGAGAGTTCATGACCCCTCACACACACACACACACACACACACACACACATACACACACACACACACACATACACACACCTGCCAGAAACGTTACGATCCTCTCCTCTTGCTTGTTTCCTCCACAACAAGAATATTTCCTCTCTTCCTCTCCATCCAAAAAAACAAACCTATTACCTTCCGTCGGCAAACATTCCTTCCTCTCTTCCTCCTCTTCCTCTTCCTCTTCCTCTCACTTCCTGGTAAATCATTCCAGCCTTCCTCTCTAATTTCCCGAGGGGCCAAACGTTGAATTATCTTTTGACTCACACTGACTGACTCTCTCTCTCTCTCTCTCTCTCTCTCTCTCTCTCTCTCTCTCTCTCTCTCTCTCTCTCTCTCTCTCTCTCTCTCTCTCTCTCTCTCTCTCGTTGACCTTCCAATAACAAATCAGTGTGAGATATCCTAGTAGTAGAAGGGTTTAAAGGGGAGGAGGAAGAGGAAGAGAAGGGAAAGGGAAAGTAGAAGGAAGGAAATGTAAGGGAATGTAAATAATGTTATGATAATAAGTTTAAATGAATGTGATAATGAGAAAATAAAAAGGAAATGTTAGTCGACAGAAAATATGAAAAGTATGAAAAGTTGGGGAAATAAAGTTTAAAATGGAAGGAAGAAACGAAGAGGAAAATGAAAACAAAAGTTAAAATATGACGGAATAAAAGAAAAATAGTCACGAGGAAAGATAAAGAAAACAAATAAATAAATGAAACAAAATAATTAAAACTTTCAACGAAGAGAGAGAGAAATAAATAAATATAAGTGAAAGAGAAAAAAAAGAAAAAAAAGGAGAGGAATTCACCGAAAAAAATGTCACGCAATTCCTAATATCCATTAAAAAAATTATCATTTAAAAATCACTAATGAATTTGCACCTGAGTTTGCAGGTGAATTCACACACCTGAGTTTCACCTTCATTTCCCTCATTAGTGCTCCATCGCTCCAATGAAACCTCACACGCCAGTCTGCCTCATTACGGAAAAAATAAATAAATATATATAAATATGAAGAGAATATTCAAGGAAGTATTTAGTAAACACTTCAAGGTATTTTTCTTGACTTTAAGAGATTCTGATGGTTGAGTTACGGCAGAGAGAGAGAGAGAGAGAGAGAGAGAGAGAGAGAGAGAGAGAGAGAGAGAGAGAGAGAGAGAGAGAGAGAGAGAGAGAGGAGAGAGAGAGAGAGAGAGAGAGAGATTAGGGTATTTAGTGCTAGGAAAGTGGTGGAGAAAGACGTAGACAGACGGGAACACACACACACACACACACACACACACACACACACACACACACACACACACACACACACACACACACACACACACACACTCATACACATATACACATACAAGGACACTTAATAAATACTTACATATGAACGTACTCACTGCCCGACAGAGCGTGTCTACATTCGTGTTAAATAGAATAAAAAATGATTAAAAAGGAATAAAAACCTCAGTAATGAAACCAAATTAAATGCAAATCATCACTCGCAAAAAGAAAAGAAAAGAAGAAAAAAAAGCCAAATTTTACACACACTTTCCCAAAAAACTTAATTAACAAATCATTTCACTCTCTTTCCTTTCACTCCTTGACGAACGAAAAAATAAATAAAATAAAAAATAAAAAATACAATAAAAAAAAAACCCACTCCCTAATCACATAACTGCTATACATCGCTAATTACAATAAGAAAAAAAGCCCCACCCCCCTTGAAAAGTGGAGTTACAATTTGCACAGCTCGTTTTCTATGCATCTTTTTGGGTGTCTTTTCGTAGCAGGACCTCGAGCACCGCGTCCAAACTCATTCTTCACTCACCTGGGTAAGTTTTTAGCGTTTCATCTCATGGACCTTCACTAACTTACTCATCGAATATGCAAATTGGCGCCAAAAGTTACTGCGACACCTGGATTATTTTTGGTCTGTGCTTTTGGGGAAATTAGAGAGAAAGAAAGAGAAAGAGAAAGAGAGAGAGAGAGAGAGAGAGAGAGAGAGAGAGAGAGAGAGAGAGAGAGAGAGAGAGAGAGAGAGAGAGAGAGAGAGAGAGAGAGAGAGTAATCAAATTTTCCGTCACGTTCACTATTTCAAATGCAACTTTTTTTCATGGTTTTTAGAAGACTAACTTTACTGTTGTGCAATTTACATCAGCGAGAGAAAGACAAAGAGCGAGAGAGAGAGAGAGAGAGAGAGAGAGAGAGAGAGAGAGAGAGAGAGAGAGAGAGAGAGAGAGAGAGAGAGAGAGAGAGAGAGAGAGAGAGAGAGAGAGAGAAAGTAAAAGATTCATACAGAGGAGTAACTATTGCTCCTCCTCCTCCTCCTCTATTCCCTTTCTTCCACATTCCTTCTTCCCTTTCCCTCCTATACCCTCCCTTTATCCATCTTTTCTTTCCCCCTCCTTCGTACGTCCACTCTCCTTCCATCCTCTGCACAAAAGTTCCTAAAGACACTCGGTAAATCCTTTAACAAACATATATACATTGGAATGCAAACTTTATGCAACTGTGGAAAACAACGAGTAATGTTCCGACGAGAAGAGGAGGAGGAGGAGGAGGAGGAAGAGGAAGAGGAGGAGGAGGAGGAGGAGGAGGAGGAGGAGAGGAGGAGGAGGAAGGGGGGAGATAGGAATGAGGGAGGGAAGGAAGGGAGGAAAAGAGAAGGTGGATGTTTATGAGATGTTTTTGTACTTATTTTCTACCTTATGGATAATGAAAGCGAGAGAAAAAAGAAAGAAAAGGGAGATAGAGAAATAGAGAGAATGTGTGTGTGTGTGTGTGTGTGTGTGTGTGTGTATGTATGTATGTATGTATGTATCACGTCACTCTGATTGGCCGCTACTTGATAACGTCACTCCGCGAAAACAAGCTAAATAAATATAAAAGAAAATATAAATCAAATAAATAAATAAATAAATAAAAGAAAGTCGAACTCAAATAAATCAATAGATAAATCAATAAAAATAAATAGAAATAAAAATAAATAAACAAATAAAAAGCAAACAAATAATTAATACAAATAAACAAATTAAAGTTAAACAACACCAAGCTTAACTGACCAATATATAATTTTTCTGGACTCTTTTTTTTCCCCCTGTTTTTTTCCGCAATGTTTCCTCGCTCCGTCCCAGCGCTGCGCAGACCCGCCGCTACGAACAATAACTGATTACCTTCGTTCTATTATGTGAATAAATTATGCAAATAGATCCACTAACCGAGTCTGGCAGGGGGAGGGAGGCAGGGGAGGGGGTGAGGAGGGAGGGGAGGTAGGAGGCATGAGGCAGGGGGAGTGAGTAGGAGGGGGAGGGAGAGGTAGAGGGAGGGAAGGAGGGAGGCATGTTACACTGGCAGGGAGGGAAGGGGATGTAGGGAAGGTAGGATGATGCAAAAGCAGGGGGAGAGGGGAGCAGGAAGAAAGAGGAATAGAGAGAGGAAGAGAAAGAGGAGAGAATGAAGCGTACAGAGTTGGGGAATTGTGTTGGGGAAGCATTTAAATTTAGCGTCCCCTTGTGTGTGTGTTGGGGCGTGGCCTAGGTGGGGGTGGAGTGGAGTGGAAGGCCTGAGTATTGCGAGAGTGGGGATAGAATGGGTGGAGGACGGTGGGTGAAGGGAATGGCTGGGGGTGGGTGGAACAGTGGGTGAGGGAGTGGTTGGGGGTGGAGGATGGTGTGTGAGGGAGTGGGTGGGGGTGGAGGTACTGAATTAAGTGAGGAGATAATGTAGGATGAGGATGTTAAATGAATAAGAAGGGAATAAGTGGAGGTGGAAGTGGAGGTGAAAAAAAAACTAGTAGGGTGGAGGCTGTAGGTGGAGTACAGAAAATACATATAAGATGAAGTGGAAATACAAGGTTGAATCATAAAAAAAACAGGTGGAAGTGGAGTAGGTGGAGTGAGTTTACCCATCTTATCCATCCACATATAGACAATGCATGAGTATAGAGGAGAAGGAGAGGTAAGTGGAAGGTGGAATGATGTGCTGATTGAAGATACAAATACTAGTCTTAATAATGATGGTATTGGGGTAGTGTGGATACAGAAGTGGAGGCGCAGTGCTGGTGGGATGGATGGATGGGGTGGATGGTAGGGAGGGAGGGAGGGGAGAGAGAAGGAGAGGGACTCGTGGATATAGCTGGTTATTAATATGCTAATATAGATATTCTAATTAAGTCATCCCAACAAAGGAGATTAGGCGGCAAAAAGAAAACGAAGGAAAAGAAAACGAGGAGCTGTAATGTAATAAAGCACGTTAAGAAAAATAAAAAATAAAGAAAATACAGAATAAATACATAGAAATTACAGGAACACAAATAACCAGATAATGAGAATAGAAAAGAAAAATATGGTAGAAAATAAATAGAAAAAAAAAAGTTCGAATGAGGAAATCTGAAATAAAATGCAAATAAAATGGAAAGAAAAAAATACATTACCGAAGAAAATGAGAAAAAGATAAGAAAGCAACGAAAAAAAAAGGCAGAAAAATTTGAGATTAGAAATAAAAAGGGATACAAAAAATCAACACACACACACACACACACACACACACACACACCACACACACACACACACAAGGAACCATTAAATTGACCTGAAACCATCGGTAAATATAATAGAATGAGAGAGAGAGAGAGAGAGAGAGAGAGAGAGAGAGAGAGAGAGAGAGAGATTGAACAGAAAAATATCAATATAAAGAAATACAAAAATAAATAACGAAACAAGGAAAGAGAATCTACAACGTGAACGAAGGAAATAAAGAAAATAAATAAATAAAAGAAAGAAAAATCATTACAAAACGAAATGGAAGAAAGGAAGGAAAAGAGAAGAACGGGTGATAAAGTAAAATAATTGAAAGAGGAGGAAAGGTGCTGCCAGGTGGGTGGTCTGCTTTAGTGAGAGAGAGAGAGAGAGAGAGAGAGAGAGAGAGAGAGAGAGAGAGAGAGAGAGAGAGAGAGAGAGAGAGAGAGAGAGAGAGAGAGAGAGAGAGAGAGAGAGAGAGAGAGATGAACCCTTATCTTTCGTCAACATGATGATGATAATAATAATAATAATGATAATATTGCAGTAATTGTTTCATCATTACTTTCCAGACAAACAAACAGACAGACAGACAGACAGACAGACAGACAGACAGACAGACAGAAATATATAATACCTCAAAAACTACGACTCGAGGGAAAATTTACTTCTTCTTTCCTCTCTTCATATACATATACTTTATTTTTAACAGATTACAGAGAATTAAATTTTTTTCCCCTTTTTTTTTTTTTACATTACAACAAAATAATTATATATACTAAAATTAATTGTTTTTAAATCATATCGTTGAATCAGTAATATATTCTTTATTTCCGTTCGCTTTTCATGATCGTTTTGTTGACAGTCCATTTTCTATGCTTATGACGTCAGAAAACGGAGAGAGAGCGAGAGAGAGAGAGAGAGAGAGAGAGAGAGAGAGAGAGAGAGAGAGAGAGAGAGAGAGAGAGAGAGAGAGAGAGAGAGAGAGAGAGAGAGAGAGAGAGAGAGAGAGGAGATGAGAGAGAGAGAGAGAGAGAGAAAGAGAGAGAGAGAGAGAGAGAGAGAGAGAGAGAGAGATAGAAAGAGAGAGAGAGAGAGAGAGGAGAGAGAGAGAGAGAGAGAGAGAGAGAGAGAGGAGAGAGAGAAGAGAGAGAGAGAGAGAGAGAGAGAGAGAGAGAGAGAGAGAGAAGAGGAGACGAGGCTTAAACCAATTCCTGGCTTTAGGCTTAGCAGGTGGGACTTAATAAAAATCGACATAGCCCTAACTTTTTTTTTATTTGCTGGAACCCATTGACTCACATATATCTTCCCGCCCCCCCTACGCCCGCCCACCCCCCTGTTACACACCACCACCACCACCACCACCACATTCCAAGTCACCATTA
>JAPQNM010000016.1:12942419-12957419 GCA_029783475.1 Metacarcinus magister | reverse complement strand
TATAAATAGAGAGAACGAAAAACAAAGAATAAAAAATAGAAAGCACACACGACATTGAGAAAATACAAATGAAGGATAAATTATTAGCATCCTTAGCATTGGCATCGAGAGAAGAAAGGAAGGAGAAGGAAAAGGAGGAAGGATCAGAGGGGAAGAGGCATCAGCTGCAGGAAGAAGGGATACAAAGGGGGAAGGGACAACACACATCCGAAAAAAAATAATTGGGAAGAGAGAGAGAAAGAGATAGAGAAAGAGAGAGAGAGAGAGAGATATGTGGGTGGGGGGGGTGAGAAGACAGCCATAAGAGGAAGAAGAGGAAGCTAGGCAGACATTGTTATCTTGTTATAATAATTTTTAAAGTTATATTACAAACACTTCACTAATTAGACCTGGGATAGTCGTAGGAGGACGCTCTCTCTCTCTCTCTCTCTATCTCTCTCTCTCTCTCTCTCTCTCTCTCTCTCTCTCTCTCTCTCTCTCTCTCTCTCTGCTATGGTAACTCCGATCAAATACTTATCCTAGTGACATGATCTTCCTGTGACGGTTTTGTTTTCTTTCGCTTCTTCTTCTTCTTCTTCTTCTTCTTCTTCTTCTTCTTCTTCTTCTTCTTCTTCTTCTTCCTATTCTTCTTCCTTCCTTCGATAATAGTAATAAATTTTTTCTTCAACAATTATTTTCTACATTGCCTTGAGCAGCTGTTTTTCCTTCCATCCAATAACGAGAAAGAGAGAGAGAGAGAGAGAGAGAGAGAGAGAGAGAGAGAGAGAGAGAGAGAGAGAGAGAGAGAGAGAGAGAGAGAGAGAGAGAGAGAGAGAGAGAGAGAGAGAGAGAGAGAGAGAGAGAGAGAGAGAGAGAGAGAGAGAGAGAGAGAGAGAGAAAGGTTATTAATCAGCTTCTTGGCCTGATCACCAAATATGAAGAGTAGGAAACGTCACTCACAGTTTAACGTCTTGGTAAAAAAAAAATATTAATGTGAACGTCTGTGATATTATATTTTTTTTTCATTCTCTCTAATTATATACAACATTTTATTATTATTTATTTATTTTTTTTTTTTCTTCTGCAGGAGATAATATTTTGAGTTTGTATAATGTTTAATGACGTATAAAAAAAAACTTACTTATGCATTCATTCTTTTACTGTTTTATTTAATTACATTTGGCGTAATTAGGATGTAGAAATAAAAATTAAATAGATTCTTGAATTTAACTCGGTTTATACACACACACACACACGCAACACACACACACACACACACACACACACACACACACACACACACACACACACACACACACACACACACACACACACAGCGTTAATCAATAAAGAGGAATATTAAAAGTATGGACAAGAGAATTTCATGAAGCGAATGATACTGACAAAGAAATAATTAGACCATGCAACAGGAGGAGAATGGAGGAAGAGGAGGAGGAGGAGGAGGAGGAGGAGGAGGAGGAGGAGGAGGAGGAGGAGGAGGAGGAGGAGGAGGAGGAGGAGGAGAAGGATAATAATAATAATAATAATAATAAGAAGAAGAAGAAGAAAAGAAGAAAACCACCACCTCTAAAAACAACACACAACAGCAAACACTATAAAGAATGTGAAGAAAGAACGATATAAATCATTTTTCACTGCCTTTAATCCTCTCCCACGCCCTTTCCTCTTCACCCTTTGCCCTTTACCTCACCCCCGCGCTCTCATCCCCTTCCCTTCCCTTCCCTTCCCTTCCTACACCCCACCTTCGCCTTCGTCTTCGTACCCTTCAAGAGAAAAGAAAATAAAGACTAAGTTCTCTGAAGACGTGGGTGACTCGAGCGACCTGTTTGTCATTCTGGAAGGTCTTAGTTTCCCCCTCTTTCCCCTCCCCTGTTTCCCCCTCTTTTCCCTTCCCTATTTCCCCTTCCTCCCATTCCTACTTCCCCTCAACACTTTACTTACATTTCCTTTCCAGCTCCACCTCCCCTTCCTCTATGTCCTCTTTTCCCCTTCCCTTTCCCCTTACCATAATATACTTCCATCTTTCCTCCATTTCTTTCCCCTCACCTTCCCTTCCATAACGCACGTCAGGCTCCCACTTCCCTCACTTCCCCTTCATCCTCACTACTTATTAACCAACACTTCTCATTCCTCCTCCTCCTCCTCCTCCTCCTCCTCCTATTTCTCGACATTTTCCTCCTTCCTTTCCTCATTTTTCCGTGTTTCTAGCATTTCCCTTCCTCCCTTCCTCACCAGACTCAGAACACGATAAAAATAATGATAATAATAAAACTTAAACTAAAGAAAATGCATCGCCAGCACCGCCAACAAAGTGGAAAATAAAAATAGAAAACAAAATTGTCTGTCCTGAAACTAGACAATACTTTTCACGCCTGTTTTCTTCTTTCTCTTCTTCTTTCTGCCTCCTAAAGATAATGTATAATAATAATAATAATAATAATAATAATGATAATAGTAATAATAATAATAATAATAATAATAATAATAATAATAATAATAATAAAATAAAGTTTTAAACACACTTTGATACTTTTCTGAACCTTACCCTGTGACGAAGATTATAAAAATTGTAAATAGAAGATGTTTAATATGAGAAAAACAAGAAAAATGCCAGCCAAGGTCGAATGTGTCAAGAAAAGATGAACAAAATATATATACTTGTAATAATTCTGCAATTTTGACGTGTTTATAAATATCTTAGAAGGCCTTAGACAAATAAATAGATAGGTAGGTAGATAGATAAATAGTTAGATACATATATAGATACAGAAAGAAAGAAAGAAAAGAAAGAAAAAGAAAAATAGAAATAGAGACACTTCAGATGGTAAAACAAATATATAAAACCCAAGACGGATGAAAGAACAGACAAACAGACACTAATAAAGCCGCAATACTCGAAAGGTCATTAACAGGTCAGGTCACAGAGGTCACGGAAGCTGCAGTGTGACATGGTGAGGCTGTGTGAGGCTTACAAGTCAAGTAACACTACACAGACGGTGAAAGAGAGACACGCACAGGGAAACGAAAAACAAAAACGAGACACAGGTTACAAAAGTTAATGGAAAAAAAGGAACACGAGAGGATTATTAAAGCCTATTACATGGAATTACGAACACTAGAGAAATAAATAGAAATAAATAGAAAACACATTCAGTCTACCAGCATTATATTACTAATGAGTCGTTAGTAAGAGAAACAAAATACTATATACTAACTAGCCTTTGAACTTTAACACTGATGCCGAGAAATAGTATATATGAAAACAGTATTCCAAGGTAGACATATATACATTTTTTCACAGAATATTCAAGGTACATAAGCCGACTGACAGACAGACTAACTAACTAAACGAATAACGGCAAAGAGGAGAAGGAGACACCGTGCAGCTGACGTGGTCTCACAAAGGGATGGAGAGTGTGTTGAGGAAGTGTTGGTCTCAAACACACTTCAAGAGACCTAACAGAGAAGCTGAACACGCCAGTTTAACACAAGAGTTTCACAAAGTTGATCTCGTCACTACATTCTAAGGGTGACGAAGATATCTCTCTCTCTCTCTCTCTCTCTCTCTCTCTCTCTCTCTCTCTCTCTCTCTCTCTCTCTCTCTCTCTCTCTCTCTCTCTCTCTCGTGATAGCGTCTTGATAATTTACAAAGAAGTGAAAAAGATACTTGAATATTTATACAAAAGATACAAAGCCATTAAAAGGAGTGATAAAAACGTGTAATGAAAGGAGAAAGAGAGAAAGAGAGAGAGCGAGAGACAGAGAGAGAGAGAGAGAGAGAGAGAGAGAGAGAGAGAGAGAGAGAGAGAGAGAGAGAGAGAGAGAGAGAGAGAGAGAGAGAGAGAGAGAGAGAGTTTAATAATAAGTTTTATATCGTTGTTCTTTCGCTTCGAGTAATTTTGGCATTTGTTACACTGTTATTTTCTTTCCACGAAGTCTCTCTCTCTCTCTCTCTCTCTCTCTCTCTCTCTCTCTCTCTCTCTCTCTCTCTCTCTCTCTCTCTCTCTCTCTCTCTCTCTCTCTCTCTCTCCTTTATTCATCAATTATACTTTTTCAACTAAATTTTTCTTAGTTCGTCTTTTGTCTTTATTATTTTTTTTAAGACAACAAAGCGCTTCTATTTTTCCTTCTTTTCCACAATTCAACTTTTTTTTCTTCTTCTTTTTAATCCGATTACTTCGCTTCGTCCAATATTTTTCACCCTTCATTCTTTTTTTTTTTTTTTTCTCCATTCCTCCTCATCTATTTATTCCCACTATTGCCATATTTTTTCCTTCCTCTCTTGGTCCATTTCTTTCCTCCACCTACTCAATCTTTTCCTCCTTCCCACCTTCCCACCTTCCCTCCCTCCTTCACTCCTTCACTCCTTTCCTTCCTCTCTCCTTCCTTCCTTCCTTCCTTTCCTCCCTCACTTTGAAGGTTCTTCCCATCATTGGTTAAGGAAAAAAATCTCTGTTAGGGATTGATCTACTAGTTAAAAAAAATCCCTATTTCTTCAATTATCTTCTTTCGTAATCCCTCAAACAAATCCTTTTCATTTGATTAGCTATTCATCCTAAACCTTCGATACAATTAGACAATCACCGTCTTCCAATCCGCTAATTTGGCTAATCATTATCAGATTATAAACATGAAATGCAGTGACTATCAACTTTCTAGCCTCCAATCACACCCAATCCTCACTCCCACACTTACCAATCACCAATCACCAATCAGGGCCAGCGAAGTGCCAGGCATAAAGGGATCATTAGTCTCTGTCCTTGAGGAAACAGTCTGACCAATGGGAGACGTTCCGAGGCAGGGCGAGGACCAATCACGTGGCACCTTCATGTTCTTGGAAACTTTTAATTCGTCAAGCTCATTACGGAGGAAGCGGGAAGGAGGGAGGAGGGAAGGAGGGAGTGAAGGAGAGAGGGAAGGAGAGAGGGAGGGAAGGAGGGAGGGAAGGAGAGGGAGGGAGATAGATGAAGGAGAGGCAGTGATTAATGAAAGGAAGAAGGAATTAATAAAAAAAATACACTTATTAGGAAGAGGAAGAGAGAAAATTGTGGTGAGGAGAAACACACACACACACACACACACACACACACACACACACACACACACACACACACACACACACACACACACACACACACACAAGAGTTCTGCTACAAATAGTTCACATCGTTCGTGAATTTTTGCATAATTCCCAATTTCTCGGGTCGCTGGTTCGGGGGGGGGAGGGAAGGGGAAGGAGGGAGAGGAAGGAGGTAAAGAGGGGAGGTAAATAGAGAGGGAGAGGGAGGCAGGGAGGGATTAAAAAAATGGCCGCACTTCCCCACCTTTTTCCTCTCCCTTCCTCCCCTCTATTTCCTTTTCCATTCCTGACCCTTCCCTTTTCAGGCTCTTTATCTCCATCCATCCTTTTCCTTCCTCATTTACCTCCCTTCCCTCCTCTATCTACACATTTATCCTTCCCTTCTTGCCCCTCTTCTTCTCCTTTTCCCCCTCCTCCTCCTCCTCTCTTCCCTCCTTCCTTAGCAGTACAGTGAATAATTTTTTCCACCACGTCAAATTGATGAATAAAGTCCTTTGGTTCTTCTTCATTCTGTCTTTTATTTTTATTTCCTTTTTTTTTTTTTGCGCGGTCACAACAATCACATCTGTTGTATGTATGTTTGGTTTATAGTTTTTATCATTATTTCCTTTATATTTTTCTATCTCTTTTTATTATATTTACTTCTCTCTTTACTCTTCACCACCACTACCACCACCACCACCACCACCACCACCACCACCACCACCACACACCACAACCACCACCACCATTACCACTCTCAATATTAACAACAATTTCAAAAGAGTTTAATTTATAGTGTAAATAGGATCTGCCATCAACAAATAAGAGCAAAGAGGGAATTAAATTAAATAAAAGAGCTAGACAAATAGCGAGTAAAGTATAATAACAATAAACATAACAAAAAAAAATGATGAGGAAACCAGGAAGAAAGAAGAAGGAAAGAGGAGAGTAAGAATGAGGAAGGGAAGAGAAAATAAAGAAAGAAAGAAAAAAAAGGGGGTGAGTAAGAAAGAAAGGGAGGAAGAGGAGGGTAAGAAAGAAAGGGAGAGGGAGGATATGAAAGAAAGGGAAGGGGAAAGGGAAGAAAGGGTGAGAGAGGGAGAGAGAAAAGAAAGGGAGAGAGAGAAGATAAGAAAGGGAGGCTAAAAAAGGGAGGGAGGAGGTAAGGCAAAGGGAGCTTAATGAATCCAAATACATTTCCAGTTTGCAAGGAAGCAATTTCAGGCGATGACCCACAGACCGTTTTCACTGACCGAACGCATTTCTCGTTTTCTGTGGTAACGACCCACTTTCTGTTGGGGGGAGAAGGGGAAACTCTCTTATGTTTACCAGACGTGTGGCTATTTTCTTTACCATTGAGAGAGAGAGAGAGAGAGAGAGAGAGAGAGAGAGAGAGAGAGAGAGAGAGAGAGAGAGAGAGAGAGAGAGAGAGAGAGATAAGACAAATTTTATATATCTAAGGAGAAAATATTGTCATTTCTACGAGTCATTCTAGAACCATTTCACTTTTTTGCACTTTTTTTTTTTCCACCACCGAATTTTCTTTTTTTCTTTCGTTCTAAAAGTCCATGTTTATATTTTCATTATTTTGGTACATCTATTTATTTTCTCTTTACTCCAATTTATCTATATTTCTCTCTCTCTCTCTCTCTCTCTCTCTCTCTCTCTCTCTCTCTCTCTCTCTCTCTCTCTCTCTCTCTCTCTCATCTTTCCTCCCTATCAACAAACCTACAGTCTATTGTAATGAACTCTCTCTCTCTCTCTCTCTCTCTCTCTCTCTCTCTCTCTCTCTCTCTCTCTCTCTCTCTCTCTCTCTCTCTCTCTCTCTCTCTCTCTCTCTTGTTTGCTTTTCTCTCCGGTCTCTCTGCCTAACGAGTCTGTCTTACACCCACGTCCCTCACTCTCCCTCTCTCTCTCCCTCTCTCCCTCCCTCTCTCTCTCCCTCTCTCCCTCCCTTTTCCTCTTCTCCCCTCACTGTTACAATCCTCTTATTTACTCTTCCTCCTCTCCCTCCCTCCCCTCTTTCCACTCTTCTCTCTCTCCAGTGCGTGTCCCCTTGACTACTAAGAGTATTAGAGAGAGAGAGAGAGAGAGAGAGAGAGAGAGAGAGAGAGAGAGAGAGAGAGAGAGAGAGAGAGAGAGAGAGAGAGAGAGAGAGAGAGAGAGAGAGAGAGAGAGAGAGAGAGAGAGAGAGAGAATGAGAGAGAGGAGAATATCATATTGAGTCAAGGTAACGCACACACAGACACACACCACACACACACACACACACACACACACACACACACACACACACACACACACACACACACAGTCCATCATTTACCTTGCAGCGCTCATCAGCTCATTAATTAAGTCTAAGTGAAACAAAAGCATAACTCCACCCAGGCTCCCGCTCCCACTTCCCCCTTTTTTTTATATATTTTTTGAACAGCCGAGAATCTACATAAAGGTGTCGACGCAGCCTGTTTAGTAAAGGTTAAAGGTCAGTAGATAGATAGATAGATAGATATACTGATAAGATAGATAGATAGATAAACAGATACGTAAATAGGTACACGAAAATCATAATTATAGATAAGTAGAATATATTGATAAAGAGATAAAGAGGTATTTAAATATATACACGAATAATAATAGACAGATAGATAAAGAGGTACCTTTGTGTAACACTGTGTTGATCCGATCATTCAAAGCTCGTTTACCAAGGATTGATTCTAAGGATGATAATTAGTATTTCGTCTAATAATTTTCCATGATTCTAACTTTCAATTATTTTTTCTTCACGATTCTAACTTTCAATATTTTCTTCTTAGTGAATTTAACTTTCAATTTTATTTTATTTGCTTCTTGATTCTAATTTTTAATATTTTTTTCTCATTCCATGTAACTGAGTGATAATACTTTTTTTTATTATTGTCATTATTATTATTATATTTAATGTGTTGTTAATGGATATAATTCCTCGTAATAACAGGTTTTAATTTTGTGTTTCAAAGGTATAAAGTTTCATTCTTTCACACACACAAACAAAAGAAAAAAAATAAACAAACATTGAAATGCGTTAATCTATTCTGTGATGATTGCTAATGCGAAGTGTTTTGAAAATAATTCGTGGTTATAATCCTGCGAATTTACATCTTCTTTTGTTTCTATTTATATTCCGTGCGTGTGGCAGAGAGTTTTACAGCAAGCCATGCAGACATTTGCAGCAACGTTGAGATATTGCTTGTATTTATTGCACGGCTGGTGTGGATATTTATTGCCGTGCTGTGTATAGTTTCATGACAAGAATCGCAACTCATTTTTCTCGCCACAAAGCTCACGTGCAAAGCTACAGTGTAATGGAAAACTCGGACGCGATGCTCCACTACTCACTCCACGCTCACAAAGGGAAGCAAGCAAGCGTTTCAATGTGGATCTGAAGCACCACCTCACTGATCTACTTCCACTCGTCCACTTTTGTCTGTGTGCTGCTCGCGTGTCCCGTGTTACAAAGGATTTTCGTATTCCATAACAAATATTTGCACAAACCAGCCTCATACGGTTGATTTTTTTTTTCATTGTTACTTTTATTATCTTCCTCCTTTCTTTTTTTTTTGGTTTCCTTTACGACTGTTTGTGTGTGTGTGTTACGTGGTGGAAGATTACATATGTGTGTGTATGTGTGTGTGTGTATATATATGTGTTTTTTTTATATTCTGCTAATGAACTTTATCTGTGTTGTGTTACTTTGTTATAAAAGGTTCGGTCTTTCTCCGTCACTCTTGTGGTAACGACGCCACTTTGTATCCTGTTACATCGACTCTGATCTCCTCGTGTTATTTTTACGTACAACCACGGATATTTTGTTCAATTATTTATATACATTTCTTACGAAGCAATGGCAGGTTGACAGCCTCCACTGCCTCGTTCACTTGTTTTATTCAGCTTTACAAAGGGAAACAATACTTAATAACTCAGATCAATCATGTCACTAACTTTTATCCTAACTTACCAAACATTATCCTTCTGTCTGTCTGATCATCTCACTCCTATACTTAACCTAAGAGGACAAATCTGCTACAGCCTTCAGTAAATAATCTCTTCATTTTAAGACCACATAACCTACAGCATCCAACTCACTTCTTCCTTATCATACGAGAATAATAATAATAGTATGGCATCCAACTCTCATCCAATCATATAAAAAAAGATTATACATAAGATCCAATCACACCTTTTCATGGCATCTAATCCATCAATTTCTACCCAATGAAAAAAATTGAAACAAAAAATGAGACTCAATCAACGTTTTCATGGCATCTAATCCATCAATTTTTATCCAATGAAAACCGACTCAATCACACCTTTTCATGGCATCTCATCCATCAATTTCTACCCAATGAAAATGAAACTCAATCACACTTTTTCTTCTCTCAATCTCATCCATCAACTTCCAACCAATTATTCTACATCTACCTCACCCAGCTGCTTTAACATGGAATAACTTTATACTCCGCCCCTTTATACCGCCACCGGAGGGAGTGAGTCTGACCTGTCCTTGTATAAGTAATGAGGGGTGAAGGGGGGGGAGGCTGGTGTGGGCTGCTGTGACCTTTCCAGTGCAGGTGTTTACAGGTCAAAGGATGCTAATTAACACATGAGACCAGGACAGGTGTGTTTATGTGTTTGTTTGCCTGCTTGTGTGTGTATGTGTGTGTGTGTGTGTGTGTGTGTGTGTGTGTGTGTGTGTGTGTGTGTGTGTGTGTGTGTGTGTGTGTGTGTGTGTGTGTGTGTGTGTGTGTGTCCATCCTCATCTACACAAAAATAAAATAAATTAATTAAAAAAAACAGAGTAGGACAGTAAACAAACATATGCAAATACAAACAAAACAAACAGATAAACAAAAATAGAAACACGTACGATCATCTTCACTGGGTAAATAAAACTGAATTGTGAAGAAAAACAGACAAACAAACAAACACAAACAAACACACAAACAAACACACACGGAAAAACGGAAAAAAAAGGAGAAAGAAAGGAAGAAAAAAAATATCTTAAGCTGTGTGTGTGTGTGTGTGTGTGTGTGTGTGTGTGTGTGTGTGTGTGTGTGTGTGTGTGTGTGTGTGTGTGTGTGCGTGTGCGTGTGTGTGCATATCTTTTGTTAACCGATTTTCTTTAGACTTGAAATATTCGTGCAGAGGAAAGAACGACAGGAGAGAAAGAAAAAAAATAAAGAATAAAAGGAAGAGAAGAGAAAAACGAAGAAGGAAGATGGAGGAAAGGAGGAGAGACGAGGGGAAAACAGAGGTGAGTTTCCTTCGTTTTCTGGAACCACAAGAAGAATGAGCTGGATCAAGGAAATAGAGAATGACTGGAGGAGGAGGAGGAGGAGGAGGAGGAGGAGGAGGAGGAGGAGGAGGAGGAGGAGGAGGAGGAGGAGGAGGAGGAGGCGAGGAAAAGGAATAGGAAAAATTAGAGGGATGAAGAGGAAATGGAGTAGGAGAAGGACATGAAAGGAAAGACAAGAAGGAGGAGAAGGAGAAGGAAGAGGAGGAGGAGGAGGAGGAGGAGGAGGAGGAGGAGGAGGAGGAGGAGGAGGAGGAGGAGGAGGAGGAGGAGGAAAAGAAAAGAAAGAGAAGAAAGGCAAGAACGAGGATAAATAAAAGGAAGAAAGAGAGGAAGAGGAGGATGCAACAGACTAAAAAAAGAAGGAAAGAAGTGAGTGAGTGAGTGAGTGAGTGAGTGAGTGAGTGAGTGAGTGAGTGAGTGAGTGAGTGAGTGAAGAAAGACATAAAACAAGATTCTTAGGTCATGAATACAAAAAGAAAGAAAGGAAGGAAGGAAGGAAGGAAGGAAGAAAACAAGTGAATGATTGAGTAAATGTTCGAAGGGAGGAACAGAGAGGGAATGATGGAAGAGGACGAGGATTGATGGGGAGGGAAGGGAGGGAAGGGAGGGAGGATGGAGAGAGAGAGAGAGAGAGAGAGAGAGACAGGTGGAGGAAAAGTGCATTAGTGGAATTGACTCAGGTGCCCATGAAGAAGGAACGAGCTGTCGGAGGAAGACGACAAGACGAAGAAAAAGTACGGAGGAAAACGAAAGAAAAATGATGATGATGATGATGATGATGATGATGATGATGGATGATGAGATGAGGAGGAATTCAGGAAAATATTATAACGAACAATGAAAAAAATAAAATAAAAAACTTGTAATGTGTTATAATTATATCATTGTTTCATTTTTTTTGTGTGTGAAAATGATACATATTTATTATATTACCCTGATTTTAGTATGATTTTCACTAGGTAAACACACACAAAACAGGTGGAGCACGTGTGTGTGTGTGTGTGTGTGTGTGTGTAAAATAATTGGCGTTAGTGTATGTGCCTATGTATGTATGTATGTATGTATGTATGTATGTATGTATGTATGTATGTATGTATGTGTGTATGTATGTTGTGTTTCCCGCCGCCTGTCTGTGTTCTTGATGTCTATCTGTCTGTTTGTTTATTTATAAGAGAATAATAGATACAGGTAATTGTATAGAGAGAGTTTCTGTTTGATATAGTACGTACACAC
This sequence comes from Metacarcinus magister, assembly GCA_029783475.1. Taxonomy (NCBI): domain Eukaryota; kingdom Metazoa; phylum Arthropoda; class Malacostraca; order Decapoda; family Cancridae; genus Metacarcinus; species Metacarcinus magister. The sequence continues at coordinate 12,945,789 of JAPQNM010000016.1, read as the reverse complement.
ACACACACACACACCCACACACACACACACACACACACACACACACACACGCCTGATCCCAAACCTTCAATCTGGATGAATGGATTTCCCACACAATCCACGGACCACCTGATCTTGCCAAGTCACCCCGATAACCCGCGGCGTGAGAGAAAACGGAAGGGAAGGGAAGGGAAGGGAGAGGCACAGGAATGGAAGGGAAGGGTGGCTAGATGCAAGGTAGGAAGGGAACACAAGGGAGGGAGGGAGGGAGGGAGGGAAATGGGGACTGAAAAGAAGAGTGAGAAGTGACAAGAATTGAAGGAAAGTAGGAAATGGGAAGGAAAGGAGAGTAATTGGGGATAGTGGAAGAAAAGGGAAAGAAAGGATGGAAGGAAGGAAGGAAGGAAGGCAGGAAGGAAGGAAGGTGAGAGGATAGGAAAGTAAATAAGTAAGGTAACAAATGAGATGATAGGGATAGGAAGGGATAGGGAGATAAGAAGAGAGGAACTACAGGAAAAGAAGAGGATTATAGGATAGAGGAAGAGAGAGGAGCAAAGAGCTTATCAATGAAGTAAAGAGAAGTAAGATGAGAATAACTAAACGATGGTAAGGTAAGGAATAGAAGGAGAGGAGGCAGTGAGAGAGGAGGAAGAAGAGGAAGAGGAGGAAGAAGAGGAAGAGGAGGAAGAAGAAGAGGAGGAGGAGGAGGAGGGTCAGGTCACTCCCCTCGCCCCCCTTTAGCCACTCAGCAGTGAAATCGCGATCAGTAAACAGCTGAGAGAGGCACTTCACCTCCTGCCTGTTGGCTCTTCATGAACGAACACGAAACGACCCGTGCACACACCCACACACACACACACACACACACACACACACCCACACACACACACACACACACACACACACATACACACATATATATACACACACAGGATATCGAATGGCGGTGGTTATGGTCAGTCAGGTAGGTGGATGTGATGTGTGTGTGTGTGTGTGTGTGTGTGTGGTGTGTGTGTGTGTGTGTGTGTGTGTGTTGACCCCCCAACCCCCCCCACCAAAAAAAAACACCAAAACACACAGTAAAATAAGTACAGACAGTAGTGAAGTCTCCCCTGCCGCCCACCCACCCACCCACACACCCACACACCCACACATCACCCTTCACTACACACTGACGAGGGGTTTGGGAAGGGGCTCAGGGCAGCATTAACAGAGGCACGGCATACCATCCCTGCCTCGCGTGAGTTGCCTATAACGAACCCGCGACGCCACACACCACTTCCTCCAACAACATTCTCTTCACGCCTCCCGCCTCTAACCGCTCCACCCTCCCCTCTGCCGCCTCCCTCCTTCCTGTACACGAGCCTCCAACCCTCCACCTTCTCTCCGCTTCCCTGCATCTCTAAGCCCCAGCCTCCAAGTGCTTTCTGACGCCCACACGACCTGCATATAATCGATTCATGGCTCCTAGTGACTTGAGCCATAAAATTCAGTGAAGAAATGGCTTTCCCCTCTCTGCTTGCCAAGTGCCTGTGTTCTGTCAACGTTCCACGAGATAAATCCTTCTGCCTTGTCGAGTTGGGAAGCGTCGTGTGTCTTCCCAGGAGTCACACCAGGCCACACAATGCACCACAATGAGCCCCACACACACACACACACACACACACACACATACACGAGCACGAGCCTTTCCTGAGCTTGTCTACTTCGCTATTCTCCGCCCTCCTGGACTTCACCCGCGGCTCAGGCGGATCACAGGACCTCCGCCGCGCCTCCCCCACCGCCGGTACCACCACAGACGACCTGCGGCATTACAAGTTCCCGCCACGAGCGTAAAACGACCCCAAGTTATGGCAGAAGCTGATCTCAGGGACAGGCACAGGCAGGCACCCTTACGATAGTGCCTGATGTAGTGAGAGAGAGAGAGAGAGAGAGAGAGAGAGAGAGAGAGAGAGAGAGAGAGAGAGAGAGAGAGAGAGGAGAGAGAGAGAGATGAGAGAGAGAGAGAGAGAGAGAGAGAGAGAGAGAGAGAGAGAGGGAGAGAGAGAGAGAGAGAGAGAGAGAGAGACGAGAGAGAGAGAGAGAGAGAGAGAGAGAGAGAGAGAGAGAGAGAGAGAGAGAGAGAGAGAGAGAGAGAGAGAGAGAGAGAGAGAGAGAGAGAGAGAGAGAGAGAGAGAGAGAGAGCACCCTACATTGTCTATCCCATTACAGGATAACTTTTAACCTGTACCAGTAATTACATCTGCATCCCCATTATTACTTTGTTTTAATTCCAGGCCGTAACGGTATTGATAACTACCTTACTCAGCTGACTGCAGAGGAAGGGAGGGGAGGGGAGGGAGGTTAGGAAGGAAGGGAAGAGGAGGGGAGGGAAATGAGGAAGGGGGGGTTAGGTTTAGAGGATAATGCCAGCGTTTTTTTCAGTTCGGTATTAAATCGCTTTTAATTAGCGTGGCACAGTTCGGGCGGTGCCATGGTAGGGAGGCACCCACGGCCCACCCTCAGCCCGCCCACCCTCAGCCCGCCCACCCCATCACCCCTTCATCACCCCTTCATCATCACCACCACCATCACCGTCATGGTTACTGCACTAATAACAATTATTGTCTCAGATTCAACAATTAAAAGAAGAAAATAATTGTGCTACTTATTGAAATTATCTCACGTTTAGCTTTAAAGAAAATTTACGACATAATTTACGAGAGCCAGTAAGCACGTGAGGGTTTTATGGATTTATGGAGTAATTATCAAACTTAATTAAGGCCGCAGAAATCATTCTCGGGATATTAAATTTTGTTTTCGGTCAGTTAATTTGCTGATGAATATAAGATGAACTTATTTACGCTGAAGTGTAATTAAACACCGTACGAAACAACAGCTAATAGCAGCTTAGTGGGTTAATCACCATGGTCTGCAGGACAACGCGCTGGACTCGTGATCGTCAGCCATTACCATCCCTCTCTCTGTCAGTGAAAAAATACTTAGTGACCTGAGCAGGGTTCGAACCACTGAACTGTGTGTGTGTGTGTGTGTACGTGTGTGTGTGTGTGTGTGTAGACAAGATTGGTCCGTCGTACACACAGGTAAAGATAAAATACAAGGTGAGATCACACGGTATCTTGGTACAGGAGTTAATTACAGGTGAGTTATGTGGAGCCTTGTCTCTCACCCCAAAGCCTTTACACACCAATTCCTTCCTCTTCCTTTCCTCAACAGTCTGTCCTTGTTTAAATACCCATTCCTAATTCTCTCTTCCTTCCTACCTTCCTCTCCTCTCCTTCCTCAACGTCCTCATCTCATCCTTGCTGTCTAAATACTCATTCCTAATTCTCTCTTCCTTCCTACCTTCCTCTCCTCTCCTTCCTCAACGTCCTCACCTCATCCTTGCTGT
>JAPQNM010000016.1:12922419-12939919 GCA_029783475.1 Metacarcinus magister | reverse complement strand
ACACACACACACACACACACACACACACACACACTGCAGATCAATGAACGAAAATATACAAAAAATATAAAGAAAAACATGAATTCCAATAATTACAACAAAAGAAACAAAATACAAATCACTGAGACGGTGAAAACCCAAGAGGAGGAGGAGGAGGAGGAGGAGGAGGAGGAGGAGGAGGAGGAAGAAGAGGAGGAAGAGGGAGCCGCTAGGCATTACAACCTTAACGTGACCCGCATATATAAATTCATATATAAATTCATACCTACATAAAATACTCTTGTGAACGTTGCTACTTTTCTTCAAAGCCTCGAGTAGTGAGTTTAGGGCAAGAGGAACTTACTGGAGGAGGAGGAGGAGGAGGAGGAGGAGGGAAGAGGAGGAAGGATTAGTATACGTATATATATCTCTGAGGCCAAGATGCGGAACACGGTTTATCGAGGTTCATACAAGCAAGTGATCGTGTTATTATAGCTGACTGCCTTTGTTGACTTAATATCGTTACGTCAGCAGTCAACTCAAGGGCGCCTCACTCCCCCCCTTTATCCCTCCACGTCTACCTCCACCCTTGCACTCTTTTCCACCTCCCACTCCACTTGCCTTCCTGTCCCACCCCAGCCCTGCAACGCCCCGCCCCATTCTCTTGTTTTCCTTCCGATACTGATGGTCGGCGATGGAGGCGTTCTGTTTTAAAGGTGTGTGTGTGTGTGTGTGTGTGTGTGTGTGTGTGTGTGTGTGTGTGTGTGTGTGTGTGTGTGTGTGTGTGTGTGTGTGTGTGTGTGTGTGTGTGTGTGTATTATGATGCAGCGCCCCGTTCATTCAACAACACCGGAAGTACACAATTAACACCGCCGCTGCCGCTTTCACTGCTTTCATATCCTGGATGAAATATTTCCGTTTTTATTTTTTTCCTCTCCCCGCCAAAAAAAAACCAAAAAAAAAAACTAGACACTGTTACATACCAAATCGTGTAACCTAAGAACGTAACACTGAAAAAAACATTAAAACACAACGAAACATCCCTAAAAATGAGACTTCCACACTGCAGTTTTACATAAAGGACAAACAAAAAGAGAGGAAAGAAAACCCATAGGAGTGAATAATACGAGAACACTGTAGAAGGAAAAAGGGACATGAGGGAATAAAGAACAATGTTAATGGAACAATGTAATCTTCATCGGCATATTTTGAAGCCGAGTCCCACGGGTCGTTACTACCTGACGACCTCTCGCGGGCGATAACATAACCCGTAAAGAGGAGGAGGAGGAGGAGGAGGAGGAGGAGGAGAAGGAGGAGGAGGAGGAGGCACTGCGCTAGGTATGGGAACAAAAATGAAAAATGAAAAAAAAAGTATAGAGTGCCACCTACCACCTAATAGCACCTTCACCTGAACGACACCAGGTAATAATACATGACTGAACACCTAAATTGTCGACTCTACTACATGACCTGACGTAACTACGATGCTGTTAATGAAGGTACAAATGTGATGACACCTGCCAATCAGAGCCGAACACCTGTATTCTTATGATGGAGTCGATAATGATTTCACTGTCCCGTCACCTTTACTATTAAGCGAAAGTGGAAGACTAAAAACGAATAATAATAACAGGTGTAATTCTGTAACCATGTAGGCAGTGATTATATGAAGCCTAACCTCACCTCACTTATACAATTAACTCATTTATACAATTGAACCTCGTTAGACACATACAGACATACATACAGACATACATAACCATTGTAACTCTAGCACGTATAGTTATGGGAAGTGATTTTAGGTAATTTCCCTTAAATACCAATGTAAATCTGAACCCAAAAAAACATTAATAATCATCACACGCCAATACAGGTTCAGACGAAGGCATTTAAATGATGGCAGGGACAGGAATCTTCTTGTGCGAGGGAGAGAAAGAGAGAGAGAGTGGACACAGGTAACGAGGGAGGACGAGGCTGTGGAAATGGGTGCAGGTATTAAGATTACTGAGGGTGGAGGTGGAGGGGGGCAAGGGAAGGATAACTTACTTTCAGGATATGATAGAAAAGATGAGGAAAGACTCTCTCTCTCATCAATCCATCTATAAGTCTATCTATCTAACTTTGTGTGTGTGTGTGTGTGTGTGTGTGTGTGTGTGTGTGTGTGTGTGTGTGTGTGTGTGTGTGTGTGTGTGTGTGTGTGTGTGTGTGTGTGTGTGTGTGTGTGTGTTGCAATGAATTAGAAGGGAGGGATGCATCAGTTTAGCCAAGGGGGGCAGGGAGTGGTGTGACAGGGGGGGGGGGTGACAAGGGGGGCGAGGGTGGGGGGCAAGGAGGATGTTGGGATGTAATTATTTTCATAGCGGGGGAGCGAAAAATTATTCCCGAGTGAACAGTAATTTTGAGGACAAATTGAAATAGAGAATTGATGGATGAGGGACACGAGGAGACCCACAGCATTTAAAGGGGATAGTGAGGATGGGATGGAGGATAGAGAGGAGAGGCGATAAGCAAGGTAGATTAAACTGACTTATCTTAACTAACACTGCCTCGCCTTATCAATAGGGAAGAGGAGAACTTTAACTTAGCTTTACTATTTCAAACTTTATCCATTTTTTTTCTCCCTCAATTTCGTCCTCTGCTTTAACTGATATTGGCGTCGGGTTTAATGAGGTAATTATTTATCTTTTTTATAGTTTTCAGCGAGGTATGAATTAAATCCTGTTGGTTACGTAATCGAGAGAGTAAATTTTACTCATCTTTATAATGGCCTGAGTCTTATTTATTGTTGGCCTTCTTAATTATGTTGGTAAAATGAAATGCATTGAAATTTTCCCGGTTCTTTTCACCGGGAAATATTTTAAAATGGCTGCCTGTTTCATGAAGGGGAAAAAAAAATGTGCATTATTTAAATTCTGAAACTCATCTACAGCCATTTCTTTCAACGTCTTTTTTTATGTGATTTGATGAAGTGCAAATGATGTATCTTTGCACATGTAACATAAAGTAGCAATACACTAAAATACGTTACTTATAATAGTATACATGAATAGTTTATATTTACAAGAGGAATATGACATCAAATTAGACTTTAGATATTTTTTCAACCCACACTACCATTACCACTACTACTACTACTACTACTACTACTACTACTACTACTACTACTATTACAACTACAAAATAAAAATGATAGTCACTAACAATAAGTGTTGCAAACGTTCCTCCTGTTCGGTGAAGAGAGCAGCGTTACCATTTACTTACTGTTCAAGATGAGCTGCTTACTTATTAGGACGCCAGGTGTTGTCTTACCTGTGGGGGGAGAATATGACAGTAATTAAAGGTGAATTTAGCACACACACACATACACACACACACACACAAAAAAAAAAAAACGCTTTCCTTCTTTTCGTCTTTTTTCTGATCTTCAATATTACATCACATTCCAAAGTTATCCTCTTCTGTTCTCCTTCCACTTCTATATCTTTTCTCTTCCTCTGACTTTCCACTCTCTTCTTCATTCCTTCCCCTCCTCTCTCTTCTCATACTTCTCTTCCTCTCCCTCGTCCTCCTTTCCTCTCTCTTCCACTTCCTACCCAATCTCTTCATCTTCCTTATTCCCTTCTCTGTATCTATCCTTTGCTATTGCTCTTCTTCCTCTGCTCTGTCCTTCTCTCTTCCTTTTCCTCCTCCCCTTCTTCCTACTTCTTCTTATTTCCCTCAGTCCTTGCACGAACAAAAACAAATGAATGTAGGAAGGAAATGGCAAGTAAAGAAGAGAATCATGATAATACTAATGATAATAATACCGAAGAAGAAGAAGAAGAAAAAAAAAGAGGAAGAGAAAGAAGAAACTTGGTAGATAGATAGATAAATAGATAGATATAACAGATAAAAAAGTAAAAAGGCTAGAATAATCACACCATCCCATCTACCTCACCTCCAACACAAGACTGACTTCCTTCTCTCTCTCCTTGGCTTATCAATTTTACATTACCGACACACTCTCGAGGCCACACCAAAGGGAACACGAGGGAGCCGATGTCAACTATAACCTTCAACTACGTGCTATATATACATGCTGCTCGTCAATCTGGAAGTCAATCAAAGCCAAAAGTTCCGCTAGATAAACCTCGTTATAAGAACAGAAAATGAAAGACCATCAAAGAAGTTTTTTTTTTTTTTGATCTGGTAGTAAGTGTTAAATATTGTGTTACTATTATTATTATTTATTGTTGTTTATTATTATTTATTGTTTTATTTATTACTCTTCACCCACAAGGAGTTCTGTTCTGGTGAAAGTTAAGGAAATAGATGATGATAAAAATAATTCCTTGGTGCGTGTGTGTGTGTGTGTGTGTGTGTGTGTGTGTGTGTGTGTGTGTGTGTGTGTGTGTGTGTGTGTGTGTGTGTGTGTGTGTGTGTGTGTGTGAGTGTGTGTGTGTGTGTGTGTTTTGAGGAAAAAATATATATATGGAGCCTTTTCTTCCACAACTGATGTTTTACTTTTACTAAAAATCGAGAAAAACGAAAAGTGAAACATGGATTGTTGTACAGTTTTGTGAGGCAGCGTGCAACAAATCTTAGTTCCATTTACTTGCAGACCAGCCGTGGGTGTTATCCATTTGATCTCTCTCTCTCTCTCTCTCTCTCTCTCTCTCTCTCTCTCTCTCTCTCTCTCTCTCTCTCTCTCTCTCTCTCTCTCTCTCTCTCTCTCTCTCTCTCTCTCAATTTCCTCGCAAATCGCTCCCAGAAGGTAATCAGATGAACCCGCTAGTCGCCAGATAATTGGATTAAGTTTGATGGGAACTCACTTAGGCACTCTCGAGTTATGGAGAAACAAACAAACAAACATACACACACACACACACCCACACACACCCACACTATACAGAGAAGTAGTAAAAGTAGTAACAGTAGTAGTAGAAATCACAATATCTCAAGCAAGAACAACTACAGTGATACAAAAACTTGCAGGCAGTAGATTAGCAGGAACACCAAGAAGGAAAGAAAGTTAGGAGGTGACGACGCTGCGTGGCTCGTGTTTAGTGTCTCGTGTCTAGTAGTGTCTAGCGTCTCGTGGCTCGTGGCTCGTGGCTCGTGGCTCGTGAGTGTTGCGTCGTGACTGACCAACACAATTCCGAAACCAAAGAATCAGACACACACAAGAGGATCGACCAGAACAGATCTGAGAGGATACGAATAGATGTTATGTTATGAAAAAAGTGAGGACGTATGAGAGAGAGAGAGAGAGAGAGAGAACAGATGGGTCATAAAATAGGTCACAGGTCACAGTTCACGAAGAGGAAAGACACACTGTCCTTACCACGGACCAGGAATAGTGTTCAAAACAGGATGACGAAAATACATTAAGTCATTAGCGCCAATTGCCTTTGCTATGCTATAAAAACAACTTTTAATGATACGTGAATTAAGATCAATTTTCTTAACTATGATAGGAAGAGTAGCCTTTATTGACGTTTTATTATGTATGCCCAGGGTACAATTAACTTTACTGATAAGGTCGATAAGGTCACTATTATTCCAGACTATGTCACAGCAAGCAGCCTTTAGTGATGCTACAGAGGCATAGTCGTATTAACAACTGCTATAGAGATGTTTAACAATGTACTTACTCCCTAGAATCGTCTTTACAGTCATCAAGTTGTAATGCTGATATCCACGCAGGAAAAGTTAACATAAGCGTATACAGGCACACACAGAGAAAGCAGACAGACACAAGGAGAAAGCAGACAGATATAGAGAAAGTGGACAGGGACATAGACAGAAAGCAGACGGAAGCTCGTGGATTCATGAACTCTCAATAGGATCGTAAGTACAAGATGAAGTTATGCAAGGCAGGCCAAGTGCAGCCCAGGATTATTAGGCTTAGATTGTGTTGTGTTGTGTTGTGTTGTGTTGTGTTGTGTTGTGTTGTGTTGTGTTGTGGTGTGGTGTGGTGTGGTGTGGTGTGTTGTGTTGTGTTGTGTTCTGTCTGGATAGCTATCGATCAACGTAACTTGATTTTGTTGTAAATTATGCGTGTTATATGAGATTAATTGTGTGCACTGAAGTAGTTAAATGACATACAGGATTGTTATATGATATGGAAGCGATTGCCAATGAATCGACGAGTTAATGTAGTTTTAATTAGTATCCATTAAATTATAGAAAACGTAACACTGTTCATATATCCCTGTCAATGTACGCAAGGAATACTGACTACAAGCAAATAAATAAATAGATAAATAAACAAATAAATAAATAAAACCTATACACTTCTCTGACACATACATACAGGATCACATCAGACAATATATTTATTTATTTTTTCATATGTTTTTTTTTTATTTATATACAGTTATCTTCCCAAATAAAAAAAAAATAAATAAATAAAACTAAAAGCTCTACATATTACCTTTTGTGGGCATACAGCCATGACCAATTTGTGGAGGTACATTTTCATATATTTGTTCATCCTCTCTCGTGTATATTTTTTTTTTCTTTATATATATATTTTCAAAGCGTTTCAGGTTGAATATTGATAGGTACACGCCCTTCGGTGGCCTCATCTGCTCCAGCATTGATAGCAAATATTTGAACCATTTAAACATAAACACCAAAAAATAATATATAAAATGACGCTGGTTTTTCCCTTTCAAGGCTAAAATTTGAACATGAAAAGTGTCTAATTTGACTTTCTCTTGTAATTCAGCGCACGCAAATATTGATAGCCATGAAAAAAAAAAAAAAATATATACAAGGACGTATAACATTTTTCCAAACGAGTGAACTACCTTATGAATATAGAGTGAGAGCAAGTGAGTGAGTGAGTGAGTGAGTGAGGGTGAGTGAGTGAGTGTGTGAGGGTGTAAGGTGAGAGGGATAAGGGAGGGAGTGAGCAGAAGGTGTAAAATGATCGTTTGAAGGGTGAGGGGAGTGACAGAGTGAGAAATGAGGAGTGAGGGGTGAGTGCAGGTCGTGGGGCGGGTGTGTGTGAGGGTCGTAAAGTGAGCATGACTGGTGGCGGGAACTTAGATGAGGTCGTCATGTGATTTAAGAGCGTGTAAGAGTCATGAGGAGGAGGAGGAGGAGGAGGAGGAGGAGGAGGAGGAGGAGGTCAAGGTGTGGACAGAGGTCATGTTGAGTTACGACCTGAGCCACACAATTCGTATATGTGACCTTAACGTGTGTGTGTGTGTGTGTGTGTGTGTGTGTGTGTGTGTGTGTGTGTGTGTGTGTGTGTGTGTGTGTGTGTGTGTGTGTGTGTTTCAGGTTCTTTGTTTTGGGAGTTTGATTATGTTGGTCTTGGCTGAGAGAGGAAAGTGCTGGCGGGGAGGAGGAGGAGGAGGAGGAGGAGGAGGAGGAGGAGGAGGAGGAGGAGGAGGAGGAGGAGGAGGAGGAGGAAGAGGAGGAGGAGGAAGAGGAGGAGGCGCCGGAAAAAGTGCAAGAGAAAGAAGAAACAGACGAAAATAACAACAAATTGAAAGGCAGAAGACAGAAGCAGACTCAACAAATAGAACTAAACAGTAAATAAAAGTTACAAACAGAGACGAAGAAGAAGAAGAAGAAGAAAAAAAAGAAGACAAAGACGAGAAGCAAAAGAATAAAGTAGAATACATTATCAAACAAGAAGCAAGAAGAAAGAAGTAAGAAGGAAATGTAAATACAAGCGAAGTTACATTCCATTGCCTTTTTCTTACCACCTAAACAAGTCTAAAGAAGAAGAAGAAGAAGAAGAAGTAAGAGAAGAAGAAGAAGAAGAAGAAGAAGAAGAAGAAGAGGAAAAAGAAGAAGATGAAGACGAAAGAGGAGCCATCACGTGACCTGTTCCTTAAGTTCACTGGGGCAGTAAATCAGAGGTCAATGTTTACGTCCCAACCAAGTAGATGTTTTACCTGTGTCCAAGGAGCGTCAAGGAGGCAAGTTTCTCTCATTCTTCCACGCGAGAGAGAGAGAGAGAGAGAGAGAGAGAGAGAGAGAGAGAGAGAGAGAGAGAGAGAGAGAGAGAGAGAGAGAGAGAGAGAGAGAGAGAGAGAGAGTAAAAAGGTTTCAATGGTGGGTGGGATTGCAGTTCAAACTTAATAATACGAGTTGGTTGGTTAGTTTCGTAGTTGATTTATTTATCTTATTTCCATTGGATTACTTGCATTGGAAGGCCGATGTGTGTGTGTGTGTGTGTGTGTGTGTGTGTGTGTGTGTGTGTGTGTGTGTGTGTGTGTGGTGTGGTGTGTAGGGGGGGGGGTAGGGTAAAAGAGGTCAGACGATACGAAACAGTTGTGTAAGCGAAGAAAACGAACACCATTTCAGTACTCTCTCTCTCTCTCTCTCTCTCTCTCTCTCTCTCTCTCTCTCTCTCTCTCTCTCTCTCTCTCTCTCTCTCTCTCTCTCTCAATGCAATCTGGCACGCATCACTGCACGCCCGCCAAGGTGAGGGGACAGTACAGGTGAGAGGCACTTGGCGCAGACTGCAATCAGACCAAGAGCAAGCAGGAGGAGGAGGAGGAGGAGGAGGAGGAGGAGGAGGAGGAGGAGGAGGAGGAGGAGGAGGAGGAGGAGGAGGAAATGCAAGGAGAAGAAGAAAAAAAAGTAATTTGAATTTTAAATAAACCACCACAAAGATAATCATATGTATGGTTTGAGAAAATAAATTGAAATGTAAATTGATCATCCGAGAGCACGAGAGAGAGAGAGAGAGAGAGAGAGAGAGAGAGAGAGAGAGAGAGAGAGAGAGAGAGAGAGAGAGAGAGAGAGAGAGAGAGAGAGAGAGAGAGAGAGACATACACACAAACACACACAAGCAGACAGTCTCACATCACCTCACCTTTTTCAGTATTCATGTAACACTCTGGCTTCGAGAGTGAATTCTACCCAATGCCTATAGGACTCAGGGAGGGACGTGCACCCTTCCAACACCTATACCTGATGCTCTTCTGTCTATCTAACGCTCAGGGAAACAGGGACGAGAGGGAGGGAGACGCATCCACTTGTAACAGATGGGGGAGTCTGCGTGATGGCAAGGTAAGTCACAGGTAGATTAATGGACTTTCCCTCTGGATGTGTATTGTGTTTGATAGAAAAAGAGAGAGAGAGAGAGAGAGAGAGAGAGAGAGAGAGAGAGAGAGAGAGAGAGAGAGAGAGATGATTGAAGGTTAGTATTTCCTCGCAATGGGAAAAACAATCAGAAAAGTCAGCTCAGGAATGATTATATAACCATATTATTGTCGTGGTGGTGGTGGTGGTGGTGGTGGTGGTGGTGGTGGTGGTGGTGGTGGTGGTGGTGGTGGTGGTGGTGGTGGTGGTGGTGGTGGTGGTGGTGGTGGTGGTGGTGGCACACAAACACATCAGGCTTGCAACACACAATCCCCAAGAGTTACTAAGTGCTCTTGTTAATGTCATTTTACCACCACCACCACCACCACCACCACCACCACCACCACCACCACCACCACCACCACCACCACCACCACCACCAAAGAGATGACAGACAGAAAACAAAGAAACAGCAAACACACACACACACACACACACACACACACACACACACACACACACACACACACACACACACACACACACGGGTATGCGAAGTTTCTTTACCAAACGAAAGAAAGTTGAGATAAAAACTTTAACATAACGATAAACTAAGATAAACAAACACCGTATTTGGGAAGGAATGAGAGAACGAGAGAGAGAGAGAGAGAGAGAGAGAGAGAGAGAGAGAGAGAGAGAGAGAGAGAGAGAGAGAGAGAGAGAGAGAGAGAGAGAGAGAGAGAGAGAGAGAGAGAGAGAGAGAGAGAGAGAGAGAGAGAGAGAGAGAGAGAGAGAGAGAGAGAGAGAGAAGATAAAGGAGGTAGGGATGGAGGAAATAATGGAGAAAGGAGGAAAGGAAACACATACATATAGTTCTGTCTCTTTGCCTTTATTGGGTATTTAAACACTCCTCCTCCTTCTCCTCCTCCTCCTCTTCCTCCTCTTCCTCCTCCTCCTCCTCCTCCTCCTTTTAATCGGAATTACTTCGTTAAGAGCATCTTGAAAGCATGGCAGAGAGAGAGAGAGAGAGAGAGAGAGAGAGAGAGAGAGAGAGAGAGAGAGAGAGAGAGAGAGAGAGAGAGAGAGAGAGAGAGAGAGAGAGAGAGAGAGAGAACGTGAACGAAGGGCAGGCAGAAGATGTTTATAACTTTGGCCGAGGGAACAAAAGTTTGTAAGGGTTGCTCATTAGTGCTGCCTCGTGTGACCTCCTGACCTGACCTCATGACCTCTGACCTCTCACCCTCCCAAGACGCAGAGGAAGAGGATTAATAAAATAATAAAGAAACAATAACTGGAACTATATACACAGAGAACAGTCCCAATAACAAGATGGTACATAAGATCATTGTAGCTTAACTTCGTTCTTATTATTACTACCACTACTACTATTATACTTCTACTATTACTATCAATACTACATACTGTCCTTGCTGTTTGTATTCATGTATTCTTGTATAACACTGTCCATCTTCATCCCGGGGCGACAGTGTAATCCCAGTTCAAATAACCTTAACTCGGTACTGTCGTCTTGCCTCACCAATGTAACGAACAATCTTCAAGCAAACGAGGTCGCGACAACTTCTCCTCTTCATCCTCCTCCTCCTCCTCCTCCTGCATTTACTTCTTATCTTCTCCCTCCTCCTCCTCCTCCTCTTCTATCCTATTAACCTCGTCCCTCTGATCCTAAGTAAGTGTGAGTCCTGTAATTTATCCAGTGAATCTTCCTCCGTCATTCTTGAGCCCTGCACGTGCTTGGCTCCTAGACAAGACAACCTCTTACTTCCTCCTCTCCTTCATTGCTGTCTATCTCCTTCCTTTCCTTCCTTCCTCTGTATAACCTTCTTTTGCTCCCATCCTTCCTTCCTTTGTTATTTTATCCTTTCCTTTCCTTCCTTCCTTCCTTTCACTCTCTCCCTTCTTTCCTTCCTTCCGTACCTTCTTTGTTTCCAATCTCCCTCCCTCTGGTTCTTCCTCCTTTCCTACCTCCCTCTCTCCGTGCCTCCTTTCTTTCCTCTCTCACTCTCTCTCTGTGCTTCTCTTTCCTCTCACACTCTCTCTGTACTTCTTTGCTTTCCTCTCTCTCTCTCCTTCCGTACCTCCCTTCCTCCCTGCCGCCGTTTCTGTACCTAAATATAATGTTGAATTGCATTGTGAGTGGCAGCATGGCGTCGCCGCAGAGTTAGTGCAGTGACTCTAGAATTAGATTGTGTGCGGTGAAAGTTAGACGTGACAGTGAAAACACACATGGAAAAAGTCGCGCGCTCGAGTTTCAATTCCACGATGAAAAAAAAAATTCCTTTGTCTTAAAGTTTGTTCTCTTAAGGGTCGCTCTAATTTCCACGACTTCTGGTTCAGTTGACGGAAATAATTTTATATATTTTCAACCCAAGTGCTTCAACCTCCCTCGCCCAGGAAAGGCTACTCGCTTCCCCTTACCAAGCAAAATTAATCTTCTCAAAAGGCGTCTCAAGGCAATATAATTAAACTAAGCCTAAGAAAAGTTGAAGGTAATTGAAGAAAAAAAAAAGGTCTTTGAGATATCCTAAAAAATACCTCCTTAATTAAGTTCTCTCGTCGTAAGATAATAAATAAAACTTCTTTTTTTTATTAATTACACATTACAACACTGCTAAACATAAACTTACGTTACAAAAAAGTCTTAAAGAACAAGATTATGATTCTTTTAAAAGTAAGAACAGAGCAGCACGAGGTAAGGGCTGTTGTGTTGCGTTGCGTTGCGTTGCGTTGCGTTGCGTTGCGTTGCGTTGCGTTGCGTTGCGTTGCGTTGTTGCATTGCGTTGTTGTGTGTTGTGCTGTGTTGTGTTGCTCTCCAAAACAGGATTAGCACGCACAGCCACGCACCGAGAGAGGCCTTAGGGAACAAACAGCAAGGGAAGGGAGAAGGGAACAACAGGGAAGAGCTGGAGGGGCGGTACTGGAAATGGTAGGAGGGAGAGGGGAAGACTTGCAGGGTGACGAGGAGGAGGAGGAGGAGGAGGAGGAGGAGGAGGAGGAGGAGGAGGAGGAGGAGGAGGAGGAGGAGGAGGAGGAGGGTAAGGGCTGACCACTGCAGACCCTCACAAGTACCAACTGCTGTGCCAATCAGAAGTTTGGTAATCAGGCCGGGAAGGCGACCGGCGGAGGTTCAAGACGGTGGCAGTTAGTACCATCAGAGAGAGAGCTACGAAGCCTCACCTCGCCCTTTGTCCTTCCACATCGCCTCCCAGCCACCCACTTACAGGCGATGGTAGTAAGTGTTTCTGTGGCGTTATGGGATGGGTGTGGACATGAAAGGAGAGAGAAAGTGAGAAGAGAAACAGAGGAAGATAGAGAGTACAGCTAAACGTGTATATATTGGATTCATTATCATTATTTTCAAAACAATAACAACTATATTTTTCGTCTAGGCTCTCAATACCTCCCTTCCTGGTATGTACTATATCTTTATATTTCCCTAACTTTAACTCTATTACCTCCCCTTCTACCTACCACTACTTCATTCAATTTCCTCTTCGTTCACCAGCCCTTCAAAATATTCACCCTGTCCCATCTTTTCACTGCATCAATTCCTTTAGCACATCTTTATTTGTGCCTAAAACGACCTCTGACACTACTTCTCTTAACATAACGTAGTATTCCCTTCAATCCTGGACAGCTTTACGTTTTCTTTCACATTTTGATTACTTTCTTCTTTATTTTTCGTATCAGCTTCATCAAATATTCTTTTATCCTTCTTTCCTCCTTCTCCTCCTCTGAAAGCAGCGGTTGTGTGCTTCTTTTCTTCTTTTATTTCTTCTTAATCAGCTTCTTCGCTCCTTCATTCCACACCCTCCACTAGCACTTATACTCCCCTCCTTCCACCACCACCACCACCACCACCACCTGTCTGCCTCATTCCACCCTCTCCTTTCACACAACAATGGGCAGCTCCTTACACGTCTTCCACTTATCTTCCACCTTCTTCTTATCACTATTTACCACTTTTTCTCCATTCTTCGCCCATCTTTGCTTCCTCTTACAGTACAGTTCTCATTTTTTAAACAACACCTATTTTTTTTTAAACTCTTACTTTTTTTTTTTCATCCTAATTTGCATCTTTTCAACAAACAACGAACCACTTACACGCTTGAGACTAATTAGAAGTGCTCAGAGGTGTATTCTGATGTAGCTAATGTTCCTTTTTTTTATTTTATTTAAGTTACAACACACTCACACTTACACTTACACTTACACACACTTTTCCTGCGTCACCCACCTGTGTATCAATGCGTGTCTACCAACTCTTTCTCTGGGCCGTGAACCTCCAGCCGACCGCGTGTATCAGTAAATATTTCTCTTTTTAAACATTGTGTCTCTTTGTAAATACACACGAGAGAGAGAGAGAAAAAAAGAGAGAGAGAGAGCTTAGGGATTTTTTATCTACTTACGAAACACGATTAAAACCTGACAGCACTAGTATGAGAGGAAAGGAAATCAGAGAGAAGCAAGTGAAAAGCATTAAAAAGTAAAGGGGAAAGGAAGGGAAGGGAAGGGAAGGGAATGGAAAGGAAGGAAAGGGAAGGGAAGAGAAGGGGAAGAGGAGGGGAAGGGGAAAGGGAAAGGGAAAGGGAAAGGGGAAGGGGATGGGGAAGGGGGATGGGGGAAGGGTAGTGGGTGAATGTATCAAAGTTCACCCTCTGTTTGTTTACAAGTCGACACACACCTGACCGCCTCCCACGCTTCAGATTTTTGCTTTTTCTGAAAATTCGTTTGTGAAAAATGTTGTTTCGTTGCCAACCTGACAGGGGGAAGAAAGAGAGGAGGAGGAGGAGGAGGAGGAGGAGGAGGAGGAGGAGGAGGAGGAGGAGGAGGAGGAGGAGGAGGAGGAGGAGGAGGAGATAGTGACGGTAGTGTTGAAAAGAAAAAAAGGGAAAAAAAAGGTAAAAAGTCTGTGTGTGTGTGTGTGTGTGTGTGTGTGTGTGTGTGTGTGTGTGTGTGTGTGTGTGTGTGTGTGTGTGTGTGTGTGTGAAGAAGAAAAAACACAAATAAACAAAGTGTGTGAGTGTGTGTGTGTGTGTGTGTTTGGTCACGTGATATGATTGCATTGCCCTTGAGCCAATCAAATCACATCAAGAAAACACACACACACCCACACACACACACACACACACACACACATACACACACACACACACACACACACACACACACACACACACACACACACTGAAACAAAACAAAAAAAAAAGGTCGAGGTGTGTGACTCCTGTTGTAAAAACGACTCCACTTTAACACTCACAAAAAAAAACAACCATAAAACACTAAAACAATAAAACAAACACAAGCATTACAAACACTAATTGTTGACACCGTAAACACAACACAAACACAAACAATAAAACAACAAAACTAACGAATACGAAGATAAAACACACACACACACACACACACACACACACACACACACACACACACACACACACACACACACACACACACACACACACACACACAACAAACACAACAGTACCAAACACCAAGACAACACATCAAATCACCCAAACACGAGGCACTACAAACAAACAAACAAACAAACAGACAAAACCAAACACCAAACATCAAAAACAAACACCACCAAACACCAACAAACAAACAAACGATGCCTACCTGCCCCTGCATTAACACCTGGTGCGTTTTAGTCTAATTGGCATCGGATTAAACACTTTGGCTGCTGCTGATTTGTTCCAGCGATACATGGGGGAAAAAAATATTTGACCTGGTCCTGATTATCTTGTATCCCATCTCCTCTACTCACACCCTCACCCTCACCCTCCCCCCCAACACACCCTCATCCTCCCCCCACACACCCCAACACCCTCACCCTACTTACCTATTCATCTACTCACCCTCCCCACACACACACACACATCTCATCCTGCTTACATATACACACGCAAATGCACTCTTGTACATGCACACTCTACTCCCCCCCCTTCCCCCACAGATATACCTCACCCTCCTGACATACATACACACACACACATGTTCACACTCCAGCACGCACACGCAAATACACTCACATATACACACTCCACACGTTGATACACACATTTACATATACACATGTAGTAAAAGTTCACGCTGGCTGGAAGAAAATAATGATTCAGATTTCGTGGGGAAAAAAAAATATATATATACAGTGTTAACGAAAGACTGAAACGTGGAATGTGTTGTTCATTAAAACACTGAATAAACGAAACATTGAAGAAAACTCATTATAGAAACCCCCCAAAAAAGGAAAATGATAACGACATTCACAACAACAACAATAACTATTACTACTACTACTACTACTACTACTACTACTACTACTACTACTACTACTACTACTAATAATAATACTAATACTAATAATAATAATAATAATAATAATAATAATAATAATAATAATAATAATAATAATAATAATAATAATAATAATAATAATAATAATAATGATAATAATAATAAAAATAATAATACAAGGAAATGAAGCAGAGGAAAAGGGATGCATGAAAATTAAGAATTATGCAAATTAACTCTATTATAAGGCAATAAAGCCAGATATTGGAGAGAGAGAGAGAGAGAGAGAGAGAGAGAGAGAGAGAGAGAGAGAGAGAGAGAGAGAGAGAGAGAGAGAGAGAGAGAGAGAGAGAGATACATACATACATACACAGAGACAGATAAACGGACAAACACAAACAGACACAGACAGAGATGGATGAAAGGATTGAGAAGAGGAGGAAGAAGAGGAGGAAGAAGAGGAGGAAGAAGAGGAGGAAGAACAGGAAAAGGAAAGGAGAAATAAAAAAAATAAATAAATGAAAACAGAGAAAGTCACAAAACAAAATATACTCAATAGTGCGTCTGAGTACACGCACACACACACACACACACACACACACACACACACACACACACACACACACACACACACACACACACACGTATTTAACACACCAGCTTGATCTTCAGAAAAGCAATACACGTCAAACAGATTTATTCATTCCTCCTCCTCCTCTTCCTCCTCCTCCTCCTCCTCCTCCTCCTCCTCCTCCTCCTCCTCCTCCTCCTCCTCCTCTTCCTCCTCCTCCTCCTCCTCCTCCTCCTCCTCGTCCTATCCTCTGTGTGGTGACTTTGATATTTAGATGCAAAGTTTCTGATCTTAGAATGAAGAGGAGGAGGAGGAGGAGGAGGAGGAGGAGGAGGAGGAGGAGGAGGAGGAGGAGGAGGAAAAAGAAGAAGAAGAAGAGAGAGATAAGAGCCAGAAGGTGAAAGGGAAATCAACAAAGAACCTAAAAAAAAAAAAATGAAATATATATTAAAAAACTAAATTCTTTCAAATCTTTCTTTATCCTCTTTTTTTTTATTATTTAGCTCCAAGTGAGATGAAGAGGAAGCAAAGTGAAGGAAATGAACACAAAGGGAAAGGAAGGATTGATTGACGAACGAAGGAAGAATGGAAGGAAGGATAAAGAAAAGGAATAGATAGAGAACAAAAGGAATGATTGACAAACGAAGGAAGAATAGAAGGGAGAAAAAATAGAAAGGGAGAGATAGAGAAATTAAGGTGAGTACATTATGTCCACCAGGTAAGGCTAACAAGTTTATGCTAATTCCTACCTTTAGTGTCTTCTACAGTGAGAGAGAGAGAGAGAGAGAGAGAGAGAGAGAGAGAGAGAGAGAGAGAGAGAGAGAGAGAGAGAGAGAGAGAGAGAGAGAGAGAGAGACAGGTAAGCCATATCTCTGTAACTAATTAAGAAAACTACCTTCCTTTGACACCTTACACAACGTACCAAGGCATTTTTCCAACACACACACACACACACACACACACACACACACACACACACACACACTGACACATGACTCAGGGACACGTACAAGAGAAGGAGAAGGAGGAGGAGAAGGAGAAGGAGGAGGAGGAGGAGGAGGAGGAGGAGGAGGAGGAGGAGGAAACATTGAGGAGCGAGACCCTGCTTGCAATAACCTCTTGAAGCAGGAAATTTCCCTTTATATATTTCCCTTTCCTTCCTCTCCTCAACCCTTTACTTCCCCTTCTTCCTCCCTTTTCCCCATTTCCTCTTTCCCCTTTCCCTTTCTCTTTCCTTACGTGACTATCCTCACATTCCTTCACCCTTCCCTACACCTCCCTTTCCTCACAATTTTTTTTCCCTTCACCCTTTCCTTCATTGCACCTTCGTTTTCCCTCTTCCCCTTCCCCTTCCTTTTCCCCTTCCTTTCCCCTCACAAAGAATGCTGAGTTGGACTGAACCAAAAGGAGCTGAGTCTGCTGGTCTGAAACTAATGTTGGTTCTTAATAACAAGGGGAGAGCAGCAGGGATAGAGAGGCAAGGGGAAGGAAGGGGAGGGAAGGCAGGGGGAAGGCAGGGGGAAGGCAGGAGGAAGGCAGGGGAAGGCAGGGGGAAGCAGGGGAAGGCAGAGGAAGGCAGGGAAAGGCAGGGAAAGGCAG
>JAPQNM010000016.1:12892419-12902419 GCA_029783475.1 Metacarcinus magister | reverse complement strand
ATGCTTCACGCAAATAGAGTTATGTGGCAAAAAAATATATAGCCACGCCATGTCTCCCTCTGGCCCCGAGATGAGCAGGAAATCTTAAAGTCCCTTGTGAGGCTTAAGACACAGTGATGGGGCCTTGGTGCCTCCCGCTGCGTCTCCTGCTGTCATATTCAAGTAAAAATATAAAGGCTGACTCAGACACACACACACACACACACACACACACACACACACACACACACACACACACACACACACACACACACAGACACACACACACAGCACTTAAGTTATTATAGCCTGTGTTTATGGTTATGAGAGAGAGAGAGAGAGAGAGAGAGAGAGAGAGAGAGAGAGAGAGAGAGAGAGAGAGAGAGAGAGAGAGAGAGAGAGAGAGAGAGAGAGAGAGAGAGAGAGAGAGAGAGAGTAGATGAAGCATAAGAAGGTGAAAGAACATATGAATATATAGATATGACGGGAAAAGGGAAATTATTGAAATGATTGAAAGAAATTGAAAGAGAATAGGAGAGATGGAGAAGATGGATGGAAGGAAAAGGAGGAATAGGTAATGGAGGTGTGATGAAATTAATGGAATGTGGAGGGCAGTGGTGATGATGTGACAAATGTTGAGTGGAGGAAGTGATGAGAAGAGTGCGAAGTGAGTGATGAGATTCAGAAGTAAGGAAAAGAGACAGCAATCTGAGACGGAAAGGAAAAATTGGTTAAAGAGAAGAAAAAAAAAGAGAAAAAGAAAAAAGAAAAGAATGGAAGGGAAGAGGAAAGAAGAGGAAACTGAATACCAGGAAGAGAGTGGAGTGGACTGGAGTGGAGAGGAAAACTGAAATAGGAGAGTGTGGGTGAGAGAGGAAGGGAAATAACAGAAAATAATGAAAATTTTAATGTTATTTTTTTACTAATAAATAAAAACAGGACACATCACCACACACACACACATACATAGACAGATACATACATACATACACACACACACATTACATTCCCATTAGCCATTTAAACATCAATATTCCACGCCAGGCTTCACAGGAGACCACGCAGAGCTATGTATAATCAATCAGGTTTAAAAAGTTTGTGTCGCTCTTCCACTTGAAACACTCCCTCTGCTCCTGTTTTCCTTCCCTCGTGTGCTTGGTAACTATTTTATGTACAATTCTAAATGTTATTCTTTTTACCCAACTGTTTTATTTTTCATTGGTAAAAACGTATTCCATTTTTTTTTTTTTAACTATACTGAAATTCTACCTTCCAGTAATATAATGTTTCTCTTTTATCTAATGTTTGTTTAATTTCCTTTCTATCCACGTAACAATTTCAGGATTCAGTCAATATTTTATCGTTCTCTTTGTAATCATGCCAGCACAGGATTCTATATTAAATGTAGTGAAATGGAACGAAGTCTTCTCTTCCCTTTTAATTTCTTCACTATTTCATCACGACACGAATAACAGTTAACACTCTATATTTGAGACCAACTTAAATAATGTAACAGAACATCCACGAACTCTTACTAATATTTCAAGAAACAAGAACGGCATCCATCCCACACGAGACGAGACACACTCAACATATACCTACATATATATCCTCTACGTCCTCTCGCGTCAATAAAGTTAGTTTCATAGATTACAACATTTTCATTAATTCCAGGTAGTTTTTTAATATCTACATGGTATCGCTTCTTTTCCAGCTAGCTTCGGATAGAGGGATAGGTGGGTGGTGAGGAGCCTTCTACTGTTCTATCCTTTCTCTAATGATAATAGTTAGTGTAGTTAAGTGAAATCAAACAATCCTAGTTGGGATCTATAGTTATGTTGCTGTTTTGAATTCCTTTGTAACCCATCTTACTTTACTCGAAAATAAAGGAGTTTAATACCATCAATAACCGTCTTTTTTCCCCCAGCCTCAGGACTCAGACTTTCCATCCCTTTGTAGCCTGCATTTATAAGTTCAATTAAATACAACATTGCAATAACCCACTTTTTTTTTTTATATATATAACTACTCAGGGATCACGTTATATTAAATGGGCTCATCTTCCCCATTTTTATTACCAATTAAAAGATCCAAAGGTACGAGAAATAATAGTGAAGCATTATATATATATTCACATCATAACCATATTGGTGTAACTCTTTTTTTTTCTCTCTCTCTCTCTCTCTCTATCTATCTATCTATCTATCTATCTCTCCGTTCGTCTCTCTTATGCATAGATGAAGCTTTCTCTTGTTTTCATTGATTATGGATTAGAGAAAGAGAGAACGAGAGAGAGAGAGAGAGAGAGAGAGAGAGAGAGAGAGAGAGAGAGAGAGAGAGAGAGAGAGAGAGAGAGAGAGAGAGAGAGAGAGAGAGAGAGAGAGAGAGAGAGAGAGAGAGAGAGAGAGAGAGAGAGAGTGTTTGCATATCTATGTGAGGAATGATGTGGCGGAAATTACGGTCACAGAAGGGAGGGAGAGGAGGCGAGAGGGAGGAAGAGAAGGAGATGAATAAAGAGGGAGAAGGGGAAAGGGAAAGGAAGGGAGAGTGAGGGAAGCGGAAGAGAAAAAACAAAAGTATATGGATAGCAAAGAGAGAGAGAGAGAGATAGTGAGAGAAAAACAAACTCATTAATTTTTTGGAAATTATACATATATTATTATCATTATCCTTATTATTATTATTATTATTATCATTATCATTACAAAAATAGAAATGAATAAATTAATAAAATACGAAAAAAAATAATAAATACCACTAAACAGCATCAATCTATTTAACTCATTCCCTTCGCGTTAAAAATAAAATGTCGTAAAAGGAATATAAATGTTGAATGTGAGGAATGTTAGGACAGCTCAAGGCGAACGTAGTTGAAGGCGGGAACAGAGAGGCTACGAGGTGGGGTGAGGTGGGGTGAGGTGGGGTGGAGTGGGGTGGGGTGGGTTGGGAGATGTGTAATAGGGAGGTGTAGGGTGGGTACAGGTTGAGAGGGGTGGGTGTGGGGTGTAGTGGGATGAGGTGGGGTGAGGTGGGGTGAGGTGGGGGCAGGGTAGGGTGGGTTGGGGTGTGGTAGGGTGTAGTGGGGGTGTGGTGGGGGGATGGAGTGGGTGGGTGTTTTATATTAAAAAAAAATATATCAATAGCTACCAACTGTTGCCTGAGGGATCTTATAAAAAAATACAGTGTGGTACAAGAGAAAGAGGAGGAGGAAGAGGAGAAGGAGGAGGAGGAGGAGGAGGAGGAGGAGGAGGAGGAGGAGGAGGAGGAGGAGGAGGAGGAGGAGGAGGAGGAGGAGGAGGAGGAGGAGGAAGAGAGTGATGAAGAAATGATAAATGGTTTCAGAGGCCAGTCACATGGGAGTGTGTGTGTGTATGTGTGTGTGTGTGTGTGTGTGTGTGTGTGTGTGTGTGTGTGTGTGTGTGTGTGTATGTGTGTGTATGTGAGAGAGAGAGAGAGAGAGAGAGAGAGAGAGAGAGAGAGAGAGAGAGAGAGAGAGAGAGAGAGAGAGAGAGAGAGAGAGAGAGAGAGAGAGAGAGAGAGAGACAAAAAAAAACATTCTCCTGCCTCACCTGTACTAGTCGACTCTGCACTGAAACCATCACCTCCAACACGCATTTTCTTACCTGCAAAGATAACAAAGGAAAATTATATCAACAATAATAATAATAATAATAATAATAATAATAATAATAATAATAATAATGATAATAATAATAATGATAAAATACAGAGGAAAGGAAATTACAACCACTTGTAAATATTCTAGATAAAGAGAATCACGAATAACCTGAGAGAGAGAGAGAGAGAGAGAGAGAGAGAGAGAGAGAGAGAGAGAGAGAGAGAGAGAGAGAGAGAGAGAGAGAGAGAGAGAGAGAAAAAAAAAAAAGAGAGAGAAAGAGAGAGTTATTGAGTTTCCTTAACTATTGTCTGTTATTCTCTCTCTCTCTCTCTCTCTCTCTCTCTCTCTCTCTCTCTCTCTCTCTCTCTCTCTCTCTCTCTCTCTCTCTCTCTCTCTCTCGCAATGGCTTGAAGTAATTAATAAAGCATTGCACAATATTTTATCTGAAGCGACAGAAAAAAAGAAGAAAAAAGAATAGACTCCCTCCGGCCTTAAGCAAATTTCATCAACACTACTTTTGGTCATACTCAGAGAAATGAAAATAAAAAAATAACCGGATTTGGAATATAAAAAGAAAACAACATTATATATCAATCAAGCAAATACAATAATGACGAAACTACAACAACAATAATCAATTCCATAAAAATTAATAATAATAATAATACGAGACAACTGAACTGAAAGAAAAAAAAAACTATTATTTCTCTTTCGAATTTAATGGCAAAATAACATGATATCAAAATACAAAGAAATCCATCGTTTTATATATATATATATTTTTCTCTCTCCTCTCGAGCGCACAAAGCCTGACTGAAGATGAAGCGACAAGCTGGTAGAAAATGGGGTTAACGTGGACAAAGAAAACGAGAGACAGGACCATAAAAGAAAGTGGGAAGACGATGACAGGAGATAATGGACGAGAGAGAGAGAGAGAGAGAGAGAGAGAGAGAGAGAGAGAGAGAGAGAGAGAGAGAGAGAGAGAGAGAGAGAGAGAGAGAGAGAGAGAGAGAGAAAGAGAGACTGTGCTTTTTTTATTTTTATTTTCTTTCTTTTCCTCATTTTTTTTTCCTGCTATATTTCCTCTTCTTCCCATCTTGCTTTCATCCCTCCACACAATTCCATTTTTCATTATCACCACCACCTCCTCCTCCTCCTCTTCCTCCTCTTCCTCCTCCTCCTCTCCTTCACTAGCTCTCCTGATCTTTTAAACCCTTCTTGAAAACTCCCCACCGCTCCTCCCTCTGCCGTCTCTCCCCTCTCCCCTCTCCTCTCTCCTCTCTCTCCTCCCCTTTCACTCTCCCCAAACTCTTCCCAATTCACCACAAACCAGATTCATCACCAACTTGAAAAATGGTACCTTCCTTTCCTTGCATATTCCACCCTTCTCTCCTCCTCCTCCTCTTCCTCCTCTTCCTCTCCCTTCCTCTTGAAATTCGCACCTCCTCCTCCTCCTCCTCCTTCTCCCTCTCTTTCTTATTTTCCCTCCTTTCTTCACCTTGGTTCTACTCTTCACTAAATTGCTTTGTTATATGAATAAATGTTTGAAGAATACCATGTCTGTTGTTTTTGTTTTTTTGTTTTGTTTATTTTTTACCGTAAACACATGAACTTCGTAACGCAATTTTGTTTTTGTTTTGTTTTATCTTTTCAAAGGTAATTGTCTCGTATGTTTTTTCTTTTTATTTAGTTTATGGTTTTTACACGTTTTCATTATTTGCTATTTTTTATTATTTACATTTTTTTATATTTTTCCTAAACATAGCTTTCTCTTTTCTCCCTCTCTCTTTTCTCTCTTACTTTTCAACGTCAGAATGAATATCTTTGTTCTCCTTCGCTTTAGTCTCACTCAGTCTAGTGTGCTCAAACCTGGTCTTAAAAGGAGTATAATGATCACTTCTATACCTTTCTTTATCCTTTCACTATTACGCTCTGCTTCTCCCTTTAGCGCGTAATCAACCCAACGAACATGAGTCGAGACTGTTCCCAATACTCAAAAGGTTCGTCGTCTTATTTGTTTGTCCAATTACTAAAGTTTTACAAATATTTTTAAGGAAGCGTATGTGGTTGAGTCATTTGATTACCTTCCTCTCACCGTCTGTTGAACATATTAATTACAGACTTTAATATATATTCACCGTCCACTCCCTTTCAATGGTCCGTCCACTTTTACCACTTCAGGAAGGTGTTTTGAATGTGTGGCGGCAGCTGCGGATCACTTTCCTGGGGTGGGGGACGCTGGAGGTGTTGTTTGCTTCCCCGGGAGTCAATGCAGAGCCATATTTCATTTCCATAATTGAAACGCACCAAACACTGACACTGTCCATTTATCCTTTGTGTTTTTCGTATTAATTTTCCTGCCGTTTGATATCCGTGACTTGACAAAAAAATTTCCCATGAGCTAGACTGGAACGTCCTGTCAAAGGCATTTTTGCAGGTCAAAAAATGTTGCAAATTGAGCACATCCCAGGAGGGCCAGCGTCTCCCCCTTCCCCCCCCCACCCTATCGCCCGAGGTTTGACAGGGAAGGCAAGTGTGCGTGTGTGTAGAGGGGGTGGTGGGGGGTGGGGGGTGGGGGTTCTCGCTCACTCAGACGACAGCATTAATCACTGCCAGGTGTGGAGTCATCAGAAGCTGTCTCGCTGTCGTTCATTAAATGCCTCCTGTCACACTAACACACTGTCACACTAACACACTGTCACACTAACACACTGTCACACTATCACACTGTCACAACGTTCAAGGTGAGACAATACCGTTGCCTCCTGACCGCCGCCTCACTCTGACGGAGAACAACATTCCCTTCAGTTCCGTGACATCACAAAACAGATCACCAAATGGTCTTCAGTGACACTCTACACCAACCTATTCCACGTCCACCGCTAAGATATCTCGTGAAGGGTTTCCAGGCTTTGCTTTTCAATCGGTGTCTGCCTTGTTCCTGTCTACTCCCGGCGTGGCAGTGCGGGGGCGGGAGGGAGCTTCCTAAGGATCTGTTGGGGATTCAGTCTTCCTTCCGACGTCAGGTTCTTGGCTTCCTGCGATCAAGCTTCTGTTCCCTTGAGGCTGGGAACCTTCAGACGTGTCAAGCTTTTTTTTTTACAAGCTAAATCTCTCTCTCTCTCTCTCTCTCTCTCTCTCTCTCTCTCTCTCTCTCTCTCTCTCTCTCTCTCTCTCTCTCTCTCTCTCTCTCTCTCTCTCTCTCTCTCTCTCTCTCATATTGTACTGCACTTGTTTCACATTTTCATCAGACATCTTTCCAAGTAATCGGTTTTAAGGGTAATTTTTCGAGTGTCTTCTTAATCCCTCGTTCTCTTGTGCTTGTATATCTTTTTTTTTATATATATTTAATCTCTTCATTTAGTTTTAATACCCAGATTTCGGTGTGACCCCCATGTTAACTTTCCATTTTCTATGTCTAAATCCAGCCCATCACGTACTAATTTCCAACACCGATTTAGCTCGTAATGTGAGAATCCAATCATAAGCACTTGACCCTCGCTTCCCCACCTCTCTCCACCTTCACACTGTTCGGCATAAAAGATAAAAGTAATAAAATCTCATGCAATTGCTTGTTTGTGTCCATTTCCTGAATTATCTCTTTTGTTTCCCTTTCCCTTTTTCCTTCATCCAGCATTCCCTTGGCACGATTGAGCATGAAAAGGTGTGAGGCAAAGAGGTAAATGACTCCATCCAGACACTATAAATACCAACCATTGCACCATGAGGAAATTCTCTCTTTATCTTTTATTTTTTTTTCTTTCTCTCTCTCTCATGCTGAAGGGAACAGGTGAGGGAAACGTGAGCACCAAACGTTTCAGTCCTGGATCGCGAGGGAGCGGGGTAAAAGCGGGTGAAAGCAGACTGCCGGCAACTAACACCGGGAGAAGGAAAAAGGAGCTTCAGACAGGGAAGGAAGAGACAAGGAGAAAAGAAGAGAGAGAGTAACGCCCCGAGACCCCTTTAAAGGCACACGTACAGCCCTCACAAGCCAGGGGGAAAGGTGTAAAGGCAAGGCAGAGTCAGGGAGGGAACATAACTCTTCCTGAACCACCATGAAGGCAGAGCAGGACCACGAGGCGCCCATGGGAGGAGGAGGAGGAGGAGGAAGAGGAGGAGGAGATGAAGGCAGGAGTGAGTTTGTGAGAGTAACATTCCCAGAGAAGCTATGAAGGTAGACAGAGAGCCACATCACACAGCACACAGCACACAGCCCACAGCACCTGCATCCCAACACAGCCTCTATCTCGACCACCCCGCCGGCTGTTTGCTCACCGCCGCCCGCCCAGTGGACACGTGTGGCTCGACTCCCTAATGACCTCACGTCGTTGTAGCTGCTGCAGTCACGTTCAATCCACCATTGGACTGATTTTGGCATCACGTCCAGAATTATGTAATGCCATGAATAATGAATGATGAAGGAGTGTTTATTGGGTTTTCTTTAGTTTCTGTTTTACTTGAATGAATGGGAGCATGGCGGGTGATGGGTGGTGGGTGATGGGCGGCGGGTAGTGGGCGGGTGATGGGCAGTGGGTGGCAATACTGTGTTCATGTCAAACTTGATAAAATGTGTCGTGAGGCTGATGCACCACGTGTGTGTGGGTGTGTGTGGGTGTGTATGTATGTATGTGTGTGTGTGTGTGTGTGTGTGTGTGTGTGTGTGTGTGTGTGTGTGTGTGTGTGGGTGGGTGGTAATATTGCTGTTGTTGATGTTAATGGTGGTGGTGGTGGTGGTGGAGTCAGAGCAACCACCACCACAATTACCATCACCACCACCACCAACACCACCAACACCAACAACACACACACACACCCAAACACTACACAGCAAGAATGGCTACACAAAACAAAAACAAAAACACACACACACAAATGCGAACAAAACACACTAATTAACACTTTCATTAATCACGTCACTGACTCACTCTATTTCTACACTGTTGAGCTTGTTTGCAGCTGCGCCTCCTACTAATGGCACCTTTGAAATGACGGGAAGAGGACTGTTCTAGCGGCTATTCTGTCCGTGATTGCCTGTGTCCTGGTGCGGGGGAAGGGGAAGGGGAAGGGGAAGGAAGTGGTACCTGCAATGCCTGAAGGAGCGAACAGAACTATGAACTTGGGGATTGGGAGTTAGAGGGCAGGGAAGAGGGTCCGGGTGGTGATGGTGGTGGTGGTGGTGGGGCAGGATGCAACGATTGAGGGGAAACCAAACGGCACGGAGGCTGGATTTGGTGAGGGTGGATGGTACAGGTTCCCCTTAAACTGGTCCACAAGTTTCAGGTGTTGGACAGAGAGGAACTATAAGGACGTAAAGGCAGTGTGGTTCTGGGCTAAGTTTTAAAGAGTCCCCAGCTTGGTGTCCTTGGCCTTCCATGTGTGGCCTAAGTACTGTTTTACTGGGATATAAAAGCAAACTGACTTTACTGATCAATTCTAAAAACTCTTGTATACTTCCACCTTTTAAAGCATAGATGGGTAATTGATTTTTGTTTTGTTTTGTTAGATGATTGTATACCGTGCCGAGCTGTGTAAATTGTAGTACTTAATACCTACATATCTTATTTTGTGAATCTACTTTTCATTCATATATAGCACAAAAAAAATAACACTTACAATTCTACTTCCTTTTCGCAAATAATATGAGTTTTGCTAAATGCAATTACTACAACACAGCTGTTATTTTGTTCAGGTTATAAACTGTATATATTCTGAGGTTGTCAATCAGTTGGTGGAAACAGGAATCACAACACTTCTATCAGTACATCGCCTTCATCTACCAGTGACTCAGTATTTCTTTCCCTCTCCATGCCCTTCCACCACCCAGCCAGGAAGGAAACAGACAGAGTTTCCCTCCCGCCCGTCGTTTCTTGGCTCCCTCCTCCAGCGCGGGGGAGTGCTAAGTTTTGTAATCTCTCCTTCATTATTTCCACTAATTGTTCTTCCTCGCAGGTTAAAGTTGAGATGTCGGTCCAATTTACTTTCCGTTGTCATTTACGAGTTGAGAGAATCCACCCGACGCTTCATCTGTCAATTTCTATCCATCTGCCCGTCTCTCTCCTGTCTTTTATTATTTACTTATTATATTCTATCCAAATCATCCATGTCTGTTGATATTTCAGTTGATTTCATGCTTGATTTTTGACTTTTTGGCTTAATTCGCTATGTGTGTGTGTGTGTGTGTGTGTGTGTGTGTGTGTGTGTGTGTGTGTGTGTGTGTGTGTGTGTGTGTGTGTGTGTGTGTGTGTGTGTGTGTGTTCAGCACGCTACATTAGTCTGTGCGGCGCGTGACCTGCATCGTGAAGGCGCCGCTGAGGTGACTCTCCTGAATATCATTACGTGACAAGGCACACTGATTCTCTCTCTCACTCACTCTCTCTCTCTCTCTCTCTCTCTCTCTCTCTC
>JAPQNM010000016.1:12877419-12889919 GCA_029783475.1 Metacarcinus magister | reverse complement strand
ACACACACACACACACACACACACACACACACACACACACACACACACACACACACACACACACATAAACAAGACATCGCTACCTTGTTTCCTCCCTGTGGCGTGAGATGTCGCTGTTTCCTAAAGGGGTGAGAGGGGGAAAAAGGGGGATGAGAGGGGGGAAGGAGGGGGGTGAAAAGGGGGAAGGAGGGGGAGGGTGGGGGGGGTAAAGGAATGCCATGAACTCTGCCCCGTCAGAGGAACATTTTCTATTTGTTTGGCGCGAAATGCATATATCACGTGTCTGTTAAAGCAGTGAGCGGGGCCACGTCAGATGTTCAGCCCCGCCCCGCCGCCGCCGCCCCGCCTCGCCTCGCCCCGCCACGCCACGCCCCGAAGCAGCAGCGGCGTGTGTTTCTGTTAGGGTTCCGCGTGAGGCTTGAAGAGTATATACACAACACACCTACGCATAAACAAGGGTGTGTGTGACGGTTATGTGCGCCGGAGAATGTGTTATGAGGAAGTGCGAGGTATGAGGTATAATTAACAGGTAAATTGATGATAACAGGTAATATACGTACAGGTTCATTAATCAGAACAGGTGTAATATCAATACACAACCAGGTAAGTACGAGAATATATATAACAAACTCAGATATATTTACACAATACATACATCTGCATACATGGACGCATACATACATACATACATACACACGTCTCTGAAAACATACATTATTTATTCACGACTTTTGGCAACGCATAGAAGTCAGCGGAGCGGCGGCGGCCCAGATGGACGGCTAGCGAGGAACTTGGCTGCAGTTTACTCAATGAGGCAGTGTGTATGCGTGGAGGAGGAGGAGGAAGTGTGGGTATGTGTGTGTGTGTGTGTGTGTGTGTGTGTGTGTGTGTGTGTGTGTGTGTGTGTGTGTGTGTGTGTGTGTGTGTGTGTGTGTGTGTGTGTGTGTGTGTGTGTTGTGTGGGATGTTATTGTTGCTGAAAATAATAAAAGAAAAAAAGAAGAAAAGGAAAAACTATATATAAGATAAATAAGGTTGTTTATGGTTCAAACTCTAATCATAATCCTTCCTCTCTCTACCATGTCTCCTTTCTTTCCTCTCTACCTTCAGCACACCTTTTCCAGCTGCTCTTTACCTCCTCCTGAACCTAACCTCAACCAAAATGCCACGTCACTTCTAACCTTCCTCTCCTCTCCAAAACTAGTAGTAGTGAACATGTGCTGAACAGAGTACCTTAGTTCAGCAGGTAACTTAATAATAACATATCACATTACTCTTTCTGTTGCTTATTTAACGTACAAAGGAGTACAAAGGAAGAACAGACAGCAACAGTCCTACTAGACCTAACGAGGCTGTCTGTGTGGCCAGGGACGAATCTTTCAACACAATAGTATAATAACTACTACTCTTTACGGGTTAATATTATACTAATCATTAATTTAAGTCCAGATTCGTGTTTCTCATGCACTAGAACCTCTATAGACTTATTTTTGTGAGATTTGAAACTTTGAAAATTTTCACCAATTTTCGTGGGTACAACCCTTAGATTTTTTCATAAAATCACGTTTTATTAAATAACTCGAAAAATATGAGGTTTACGTTAAAAATTTTAATACCAAAGAAAGAGCAGACAACGGCCGTTCTTGTGAGCTATAGAATAATGATAAAAAAAATTTAATAATTGAAAAAAACGTTATATTTATTTTTTCAAAAAACATTACCGTCTTTCACATTGTCTCCAAAGCTATTGAAGATATTGGAAAGATTATTGTACCATCTGATAGGCCTTGTCAAGCTCTACAGTTTTGACAATATACATATATGCTCTAGGACTAACAGTTTTGCAGTAAAATGGCGTCAAATGTTTTTGACGTAAATTTTGGTCAACATTTTCCAGGTCAAAAATTTTTTTTTTTAATTCCGTCACAGAAACGTGAACAATGATATAAATTAAAGTTGTACATCTTCAATAGGCAATAACAAGATATATTGAGCCAGTTGTGTTGAATTTAGAATGACAACCAATATTAACATGAACCAAGGTATAACCATTAGGTTGTATAGGGGGAAACAGTTTTAAAAACAACATAACGTAAGGAGAAGGAGGAGGTGGAGGAGGAGAAGGAGGAGGTGGACGAAGAGGACGAGGAGGGGAGCTCTACCACCGTAGGAAGTAACTGTAACACTGTACGATCAATAATTATAATACAGCCAAGGAATTACATAAACATTACACGCCAATATTACCACTTAGCTTAGAGATACGAAACTGTTAATTGAGAGAAAAATTGTAGACCTCTAGATATTTTTTTGAATGCAATGAGGTGGAATTTTTGCAATCCGACGAGTGGTTTTGTCGCTGGAAAGGTAAAATTGTTTTTCCCGTGTGAGGTGGGTTGCAATTTACTAACAGTTATAGATAGGGAGATAGGGAAACCAAATGACTCTAATCCGTTGTATTGTGTAAATTTAGAGTGGGTTACTACTATGCATTTTGGTCGTAGGAAACCAGCATCACCCAATAAAGTTAAATAAAGTAACTCCAGTATTTTTATTAGGCAAGCAAGGGTGAAATAGGTTTGATATTACAGTGATAAATAAAACTGAGTCCAGGTTCGTGCTCAGTATGCCCGAGAACCCCTGTGTACCAATCATCGTGAGATTCAGAGGTGTTAAAATTCTAACGAAATATCCAAGAATTTTAGGTTAGCTCACAACTCATACTCCTCTAATTAACTCGAAAAATATGGGTTTCACTTAAAAATGTATATAATAAAAAAGGAACAGGAGACGACCTTCCTT
Source organism: Metacarcinus magister (assembly GCA_029783475.1). Lineage (NCBI taxonomy): Eukaryota > Metazoa > Arthropoda > Malacostraca > Decapoda > Cancridae > Metacarcinus > Metacarcinus magister. The sequence continues at coordinate 12,887,118 of JAPQNM010000016.1, read as the reverse complement.
TTGAGCTTCAGTGAAATGGGAATATAATGGAAGTATAGATGTAAGAATGAAGAAAATTACACATTTGTATTTTTCAAAAACTTATATTACATTGTCTCCAAAAGTATGCGAGTTATTGGGAAGGTGACGACATCAGATAGACAGACGTTATCAAACTCTATAACAGTGTTGCTATACATGTTTGATGTAGGACTAATATTTCCGTAACAAAATGGCAAAGACCTCATCGACCTCAATTCAAATGAACGAAAAGGTTGTACATTTTTATATTTGCAATAAGAGCTGTTCAGTAAGTTTCTTGTATGAATGAATAGTTGTGAAAGAGACATCACAACTATTAATAATTTTCTTTTTTTTCAATAGTAATGGTTAAGCATAGGAAACAACGAGACTCATCCATTTCCTTGTATTATATAAGGCGTTACATAACCTGTTTTTTGGGACACATGTAATATTAATAAATCAACCAATTATTTTCCTTCTCCTAACCAATCACCAATCCTCTTCCAAGACTCCAATAAATCCACTCCTACTTAGTTACCTTCATCCTCCCTTCTTACTGGTGATTGGAAATGTGATACGTTCCTCACCCTCACACCTCCCCTTCATCCATCCACTCATCAATACTCTCCCTCCTTCCACTCATCCAGTTATTCCTCCTTCACAATCCTCACTACTTTGTTTACCTTAACCCTCCTACCACTCCACACAAGTCTATTTATGCATGTTTAATCTACTATTATTTCCACCTGCATTCCCATTTCCAGTCACCTTATTTCCATATACCTCTTATCAGTTTCAATCGATTCATTCCTATTACTTTTGACTTATTTTTGTTATTATTAGTTCTCTCTGTTTATAATTTGCTCTCGTCATCCTTCATCCTACGTAGTTATCTTTCTAAACATATTTTTTCTTTCCTGTCACAATGAATCTGTTCTCAGTTTTGTCAGTCTATTGATTCATCCTTTTCACCCTCCCTCCCTTCTTCCCTCACCTCACCTCACCTCCCTTCCTCCCTCCATCCCTCCCTCCCTCACCTCACCTCACTTAACCTCACCTCACCTCACCTCACCTCACTGTTAGGTTACATTCTCTTTAACTTAACTCGTTCAAATAATCTTCAACGTATTTATATATTTTCCTAGTTGCAATCTCCTTACGTATTTCTGTCCACCCATTTCCCTATTTTCCTCATATATTTCCTATCTAAATTACCTTTTTTTTCTATTTCATTATTTGATTCACTATTTTCATCACCTATTTTTTCCTATTTCAGTATTTATTTACCTGTTTCATTACTTTATTTTCTTATTTCCATCATCATTTCCCTATTTTCATCAACTATTTCCTTATTTTCATCACCTATTTTCCAAGTTTTATCTCCTTATTCCAGTGCACCAATTCCTTCGTTTTCCTATTTTCCTATTTTCATGATCTACTTTCCTACATCCACCACCCTTTCTATCTGCCTATCAATACCTCTTCCTACCTAGTCCCATTACCATAACCCCATCTCCCTCACTCTCCCTCTCTCTCTCTCTCTCTCTCTCTCTCTCTCTCTCTCTCTCTCTCTCTCTCTCTCTCTCTCTCTCTCTCTCTCTCTCTCTCAGCCACTATGCCCCTGAGATAGAGACAACCGTATAATTATGAGAGAGTGAGTGAGGATGTGAGGCTGATTGAGAGAGAGAGAGAGAGAGAGAGAGAGAGAGAGAGAGAGAGAGAGAGAGAGAGAGAGAGAGAGAGAGAGAGAGAGAGAGAGAGAGAGAGAGAGAGAGAGAGAGAGAGGTGGAGAGTATAATGTGTCTATCAGTTTGTATAATTAAAGGGTGATTATGGGATTGTCGTGGTGAGCTGTGGTGCGTGAGAGGAGGTCTGTGGAGAGGGGAGAGGGATGGGAGAGGGAGGAGAGGGGAGAGGGATGAGAGAGGGATGAGAGGAGAGAGGAATGAGACAGGGACGAGAGGGATGAGACAGAGAGGGGAGAGAGGGAGACATTGGTGATAGTGTAGAGTGTTGAGGGGAAGAATATTAAGGTTTGACTGACTTTGACATGCGAGACAGCAAGCAAGAGCAAGAGCGAGAGCGAGAGAGAGAGAGAGAGAGAGAGAGAGAGAGAGAGAGAGAGAGAGAGAGAGAGAGAGAGAGACATAGTGGGGGTAGGACGAGACACCAGAGAGAAGGGAGAGCAGGAGGAGAGAGGAAGGGAGGAGAGGAGTAGAAGGGGAAGAGGAAGGGAGGAAGAGGAGGAGGAGGAGGAGGAGGAGGAGGAGGAGGAGGAGGAGGAGGGGGGGGGGCTGTGTCAACAACCAGGGCTGTGTTGTGATGTTGACAGAAGCCCAAACAACACTTGACTGGAGGGAAGGGAAACTGTATGTGTGTGTGTGTGTGTGTGTGTGTGTGTGTGTGAAAGAGAAAGAGAAAGAGAGAGAGAGAGAGAGAGAGAGAGAGAGAGAGAGAGAGAGAGAGAGAGAGAGAGAGAGAGAGAGAGAGAGAGAGAGAGAGAGAGACGTGGTTATCTGCTACCTGTCTTTCACATGTCTATCCCTGTGTCTGGCTCTTGTCAGCTGGTTTCTCTCTCTCTCTCTCTCTCTCTCTCTCTCTCTCTCTCTCTCTCTCTCTCTCTCTCTCTCTCTCTCTCTCTCTCTCTCTTCAGGTAAAAATTCAATCACATCCCTTTTAAGAACGTGAGGCATCAACTCAGTCTCAGGTGTTTACAAGTGAAACGAAGCAGGTTAGATATACACTCTTTTTCCCTTGACAATTCATGGTAAAAGTGTAAATGAAGTCATGCAATCTGAGTCACGTAATGTAATGGTAATGATGGTTCAGTGCAAACATTTGAACTATTACTGATCAGATGGAGGATTGACTACTAATACTAATGTCAAACTATTTATTTTGACTTGATTTGAGTTGATTTATTTATTGTTTTCATTTATTATTTTGTGTATTTATTTATTTATTCATTCATCTATATTAATATGTATTTTGTTATAACTTTTTTTGGTTCAAGTATTAACTTATTTCATTTATTCATTTATTCTATTTATTTATTCATTTTATTTATTTATTTTTGTGTGTCTAGCTACGTAAGACCAACAGTCTCAAGGTTCATGTCTCGTCTCTCTCTCGTCTCTCTCTCTCTCTCTCTCTCTCTCTCTCTCTCTCTCTCTCTCTCTCTCTCTCTCTCTCTCTCTCTCTCTCTCTCTCTCTCTCTCTAACACAGTTCCGCCAAATCCATCTGTATCAATAGTGTTATCCTGTTCATGTGTATCAAATATTCTCATTCACTATATCCCTTTTATTTATTATTATTTTTTTTTATATATATATATATTAGTTTCAGTTATAATTTTCATGTATAAGAATGGTGGAGGTGAATAAATAGTTCCAGCGTAACGTTTGATCAGGATGAATGTAAGGAATGAAAAGCAGCGATGTGCAGTGAAAACACGGGATTAAATGACGAGTTTGAACAGAAATTCAACGAAATCCTTTGACGTTGAAAGAAAGAGAGAGGAAAAAAAAAGGAAAAAAAAAGTTGATTTGGAAAAAGGAAACAAAACTATGACATGGAAAGTGAAAAGAGAGGTGGTTTCAGGAAGGAAAAAAATATTACAAAGTTTTTTTTTAGAATGGCTACAAATGAGAAGGATAGAAGTAGTTGGAAAAAGTATTTGCAGACTCTTAATAGTGAATGAACAGAGGAATTGTCAGCGTGATTGGATTTAGAGGAACACAAAGCCAAAGGGGAAGGGGAAGGAGGGGGAGGAAAGACACCGGCCGGAAGGTAAGGTTACAAGGGGGGGGGGGGAAGGCGTGATGGCAGAGGAGTGGCAGGAGGAAAAAAAATATATGCATAGTTACCAAAAAATGTATATACCGTTACATTTCCCCGCCAAAACAATATGACAAATACGATGAAAAGATGTGAACAATGCATTCTGTTTTCAAGCGGATGGATGATTTTAACTAATTGGGAAGACAATACTGTGAGCGATGGAAAATGTATTACAGAGTGTACTCGTGTGTGTGTGTCTGTGTGTGTGTGTGTGTGTGTGTGTGTGTGTGTGTGTGTGTGTGCGTGTGTGCGTGTGTGTGTGCGTGTGTGTGTCCAGGGAGCGTTCACTGATAAAAAGGAATGATCGAATCTTGATTAAATATTGGAAGGGAGGCGAGGATGTGAAGGGCTGCACAGCGTTACTTTGGTTTGTTAGGTTCAGGACGCGGATGGAGTTATGGAGAGTGAACAAAATGAACAGAGTGAACACAGGAATAACAGGAAGGAACACAGCCACGGCAGGGGAAAGAATGCAAGTAGATGAAAGCCATCAAACGTGATTAGTGTAGCTATAACATATTGCTTTGACTGGAGGCGATTCTTCAGTGACATGCACAGGCAGGTGTGTGTTGTGTGTTGCTATTAAGAACTCAGGAAACAGGTGCGATACAAGTGAAAGTAGACAAGAGTAAATCACCTGAATGCGAGGGATAATCTATGCAGGGGAAGCGCTAAACTCAAAGTGAAGAGAAACTGAAGTATTGCAAATATTGTAATTACGGAGGGTGAGCACGCATGTCGAAATAGTTAAGAGGTTATTGAAACGAGGAAGTCGTAGCTGAGGCGATGAACGCATAACACTCACCGGGAAACTAATGCCTGGGAGTACGTAGCTGGTGGGAAGTATAGGAGTGGTCAGTCATAGCATAGGTACAGAGCCGGAGGGAGTAAAAATTGGCGTGATCAATAGTAAAACGTGAGGCAGTTCAAAGCAGCAGACACGGGAAGCTGCGTGTGTGTACGGCGCATGAGTGGAGTTGGATGTGGTGTGTATGTCCTCTCTCTTTGTGTACGACTTTCTCCTCCAGCGTGTCATCATCTATTTGAAACACAAGCACGGTGAGAGAAGCACTTAACAAGCACACCAGGAAGCAAGCAGCACGCCATGGCTACTGTTTACGGAGATGAAATTATTATGGGAGGCAGGAGGCTAGCACGCACATGTAGTATGAATTAGAGGTGAGGATAAGACCACACCTGGATAATAAAAATGCTAGACTAGAGTTAATTTTTGTTACCTTCCTCCACTAGGGAACAGTGAAGAGTACGTGAGAAACAGAGGAAGAGGAGGAGGAGTCAAAGGGAAGAAAGAGAACAAGAAGGGAAAGAGAAGGAGGAGATGGAACAAAGGGAAACACAAAGGAACACAAGGAAATAAAAAAATATTAGAGGAGGAGAGGAACAAGGACACCGAAGACGAGGAGGACGACGATGAAGAGACTAGATAAGGAGATGTGATGAATATTCTAAGAGGTAAAACACGAGGAAAGAAAAGAAGAAAAAAAAACTGAACATCAGGCTTGGTTGAGGTGGACGTGACGAGGAGACGATGACACATTTCAGCCACGTCACCAGAATGTCCGTGAAGCTTTTAAGGCTTACGATACCAACACTTTTTTTTCCCTTCCTCGTTTCCTTCCTCCTTCATTTGTTTCCTTCATGTATTCCCTCGCTGACTTATCGCTATCCCTCACTCCTAGGTTTTTTTCCCCCTTTCCTTTCCTTTCCTTCCCTCACCTTACCTCACCTTCCCTCGTCTCACTGATTCCTTCTCCTTCCCTCACGTGTTACATCCTTCTAAATCTCCTCTTTTTCCTCCCTTTGTCTATTCTGATCCATCCATTTGCTATCATTCCTCTTTTCTCCTCGACAGATCACGGTGTGTGTTGATGTGTTTCACTTTGTCTCGCTTAGTCCACCTACCTTCACACACACGCACACACACACGCACACACACACACACACACACACACACACACACACACACACACACACACACACACACTCTCCCAGCTCACCTGTATCAAAGGGAACAAGCCAGGTGATCTCAAGAGGTTATTTATATTAAAGTTAATATGAAGACGTGTGGGTAATATATACATGTGAAAGTGTATTAGAAGTTGTGTTATTAAAATACAGATATGATGGATAACACACACACACACACACACACACACACACACACACACACACACACACACACACACACATGGTTGGCAATAACCTACTTGAGTGACATTAATCTAATTCTCTAAACATAGCCCAGTCCTCTCTCTCTCTCTCTCTCTCTCTCTCTCTCTCTCTCTCTCTCTCTCTCTCTCTCTCTCTCTCTCTCTCTCTCTCTCTCTCTCTCTCTCTCTCTCTCTCTCCTTTTTCTTGCTAACCACTTCCTTCCTCTTCCAATACCTGTCCTTTCCTCTTCCTCTTCATTTCCACCTTTATCTCCTCCACTTCTCTCCCTCTAGGCTTTCCATCTTTTCCCACTTCCCTCCCACCTCCTTTTTTTATCTTGTTTTTGCTATCCTTGTATCTTCCTCCTCTTCCCCTTCTTCAATTCTCCTTTTTTCCATATTCTCTTTTTTCTCCTCCTCCTCCTCCTCCTCCTCCTCCTTACTGACCTTATTTCCTGCCCTTTCCTCTCTTAATAGCCTTGAGGAAGAAGGAAAACTTGTCGCAAACATGTTATGACGGACGCGTCGTGTGTCGAGGCTTTGATCAAGACGCATTACCAAGCCATACACACACACACACACACACACACACACACACACACACACACACACACACACACACACACACACACACACACACCAGCACGCCTCACCTACCTCAAGGGATCACCAGGACTGGACTCTCCCTGCTTCCTAACACTAATTCCATCGTGTACAAGCTGGATATACTCGGTCCAGTCTGATACTCGAGGCTCCTGGAATACCAGCTTGACGCCCTTCCAGATTGGCCTGTCACCAACCCGTCCCTGTCACGCTCGCAGGCTGGACGGGTGGCTAGTGGCGTCCCCTTAGCTGTGAAGAGCCTACCCCTACCTCTGGCCTACTCCTCCACTGGCCTACCCTTCCACTAGCCTACCCCTCCACTGGCCTACCCTCCACTGGCCTACCCTTCACTGGCCTACCCTCCACTGGCCTACCCCTCCACTGGCCTACCCTCCACTGGCCTACCCTTCACTGGCCTACTCCTCCTCTGGCCTACCCTTCCCTCATCGTCCAGTTCAGTGCAAAGGCCATTACAGGATGCACTGGATGGATGGATGGCCACAACCTACAAGTGATCCTGGAAAAGCTGACCACTCACCACACACCACCACACTTGACCCGCCCTCACAAGTCTAGTTGTGGCAATATATATGTATTTTTTTTATTTTATTCCCTCAGTTGTTTCCGTTGTTCATTCTTTTCTCTCCTATTCTTGTTTCTTGCCATTCTTTCCTCCTATTTCTATCTTTTTTTTCCATTTTTTTTTTCTTCTTCCGATAACAAGATTTTGGTAAAGGCCACCTCACTATATTTCCTTTTACATCTGAAATTACTCTACCTTGTTACCCTCATTTGAGAACCAGTATTTATAGAGCTTTTTCCCTCCTCCTTCCCCCCTTCCCCTCCCCACACCACTTCCCACGCATCCTTAGTCCTTCCACTTGTAAAGATATAAATAAACTTTACTCCTCACTCCCACAGTCACTCCAACACAACCTCAGCCTCAGTAAAGATTCTTAAAGTCTGCCTTACAGCTAGAATATAAATACGTGGTGAGGATCATGAGGTAAAATACGCATTGCCTCGGTGCTCACATCCGTCTCCTTGACCTTGAAGACCGGTGGATAAGGTTTTCTCACCCAAGGACACAGGGACACAGGGATACAGGGATACAGGGACATATTTCCTCATAGTCTTTACACAGAAGCCAAAGCGAGAGTGTTTTTGCCTTCCTTCAACGCCTTCGTCAGGAGTTTTGGAGTTTCGAAGGAAAACATGATGTAACTATAAAAAAATATATATATATGATATTATATAAAGCCTCGTTAGAACATCCCAAAGCGACTTGTTGTTGTTTTACTTTTTGCTTTCTTATTTTTCCTTTTCTTTCTTTCTTTTTCTTTTTCTTCTTCTTCCATCACCGCCACATCACCACAAGCACCAATAAAACGTCTTCCAGAATCTCTCTCTCTCTCTCTCTCTCTCTCTCTCTCTCTCTCTCTCTCTCTCTCTCTCTCTCTCTCTCTCTCTCTCTCTCTCTCTCTCTTTCAAATATTAGTTCCTCGTTTTTCAAGGTAAGATATTTTCGTTGGTTCCTTTTGGTAATTTCCCCGAAGCCTTAGTGAACTTCCCGCTGCCTCGCGCTCACTTCATGAAGAAAATAATGCAACTTAAACAAACTATATTATTCACGGACGGTCAGTTTCCGTAGTAATTATCAAAGTATTCTCCTCCTCCTCCTCCTCCTCCTCCTCCTCCTCCTCTTCCTCTTCTTCTTCTCTGTACCTCCGCGTCCATTATTATTATCATCCTTGCTATTAGTATTGTTATTGTCATTATTATTATCATTATTATTATTATTATTATGATGTTATTAGTGTTACTCGCAATACACACACACACACACACACACACACACACACACACACACACCACACACACACACACACACACACACACACACACACACAATTGAAAAGGCCAGTTGACTCTCTACTTCCTCTCTTACTTACTCCCACTCACTCTCCCTTTCTCCTCCCACCCACTCTCTCTCCCTTCCTTCCTTCCTCCCTCCTCCCTCCCTCCCTCCCTCCCTCCTCCCTCCCTCCCTCCCTCCCCACGCTAAGTCAATATCATAAGAGGTTGCCAATGTGGAGGTAATTCTCAATATCTATGCATGACCCGGGCCAGTATTTTCCCTTATTCCCTTGCGGCGAGGGTGACCGTGTGCGTGTGAGTGTGTGCGTGTGTGCGTGTGTGTGTGTGTCTGCGTGTGCGTGTGCGTGTGTGTGTGTGTGTGTGTGTGTGTGTGACCGGGAATGTCCATATATCGGACAGTGTTATTTTGTCTGTCAATATATCCATGTCATACCGCCTGTCAGGACTTAATAATATGTGACAATGATGAAGGGAAGGGAGGGAAGGGAAGGGAAGGGAAGGGAAGGGAAGGGAAGGGAGGAAAGGGTAAGGAGGAAGGGAGGGGAGGGGAGGAAAGGGTAGGTATGGAAGGCAGGAAAGGGAGGCACGGAAGGAGGGAAGGGTAGGGATGGAAGGGTAGGGAAGGGAAGGGAAGGGAGGGATGCAGAGATCAGAGAATCAAAGGAAGGGAAAGGACGATAAGGAAACGAAATGAGAACGAGAAATGAGAACAAAACACACACACACACACACACACACACACACACACACACACACACACACACACACACACACACACACACACACACTTAACAACAGTACCACCGTGAGTTTCTGAACCGATAAACATAATGTAATTGGACACTTCTAATATACGATCACCTCCTTGAATCTGAGGGACAACCAACACATTAGATTTAATATGTGTGTAATGTGTGTGTAGTGTGTTGTACCAAAGAGTGGGGCGTGGTGGTGGTGGGGGCGTGTGTGTGGGGTGGTGTGGGGGGTGGGAGCGTGTGTTGGGGGCGTGTGGGTGGGTAGTTTTAAAGCAAGGGATGGTAGGATTGGGAATGGGGGTGGAGAGTGCTGTACGTGACCAGAGAAACCAAGGAGGAAGAACAGACAGCAACAGCCCTATTGAACCTAACGAGGCTGTCCAGGGAGAGAAATGGATCGAGGCACAGAATAGAAGGGGAAAAAAAAAGAAAGAAGTATTTTACAAAC
>JAPQNM010000016.1:12847419-12872419 GCA_029783475.1 Metacarcinus magister | reverse complement strand
TTAATGATTAAAATAAATATTAATGATAAAAATAAATAATAATGATAAAAATAAATATTAATGATAAAAATAAATATTAATGATAAAAATAAATATTAATGATAAAAATAAATATTAATGATAAAAATAAATATTAATGATAAAAATAAATATTAATGATAAAAATAAATATTAATGATAAAAATAAATATTAATGATAAAAATAAATATTAATGATAAAAATAAATATTAATGATAAAAAATAAATATTAATGATAAAAATAAATATTAATGATAAAAATAAATATTAATGATAAAAATAAATATTAATGATAAAAATAAATATTAATGATAGATATATATAATAGTGATAAAAAATAAATATTAATGATAAAAATAAATATTAATGATAAAAATAAATATTAATGATAAAAATAAATAATAATGATAGATATACATAATAATGATAAAAAATAAATATTAATGATAAAAATATATATTAATGATAAAAATAAATATTAATGATAAAGTTAAATAATAATGATAGATATAAATAATAATGATAAAAAATAAATATTAATGATAAAAATAAATATTAATGATAAAAATAAATATTAATGATAAAAATAAATATTAATGATAAAAATAAATATTAATGATATATATAAATAATAGTGATAAAAAATAAATATTAATGATAAAAATAAATATTAATGATAAAAATAAATATTAATGATAAAAATAAATATTAATGATAAAAATAAATATTAATGATAAAAATAAATATTAATGATAAAAATAAATAATAATGATAGATATAAATAATAATGATAAAAAATAAATATTAATGATAAAAATAAATATTAATGATAAAAATAAATATTAATGATAAAAATAAATATTAATGATAAAAATAAATATTAATGATGGATATAAATAATAATGATAAAAAATAAATATTAATGATAAAAATAAATATTAATGATAGATATAAATAATAATGATAAAAAATAAATATTAATGATAAAAATAAATATTAATGATAAAAATAAATATTAATGATAAAAATAAATATTAATGATAGATATAAATAATAATGATAAAAAATAAATATTAATGATAAAAATAAATATTAATGATAAAAATAAATATTAATGATAAAAATAAATATTAATGATAAAAATAAATATTAATGATAGATATAAATAATAGTGATAAAAAATAAATATTAACGATAAAAATAAATATTAATGATAAAAATAAATATTAATGATAAAAATAAATATTAATGATAAAAATAAATATTAATGATAGATATAAATAATAATGATAAAAAATAAATATTAATGATAAAAATAAATATTAATGATAAAAATAAATATTAATGATAGAAATAAATATTAATGATAAAAATAAATATTAATGATAGATATAAATAATAGTGATAAAAAATAAATATTAATGATAAAAATAAATATTAATGATAAAAATAAATATTAATGATAAAAATAAATATTAATGATAAAAATAAATAATAGTGATGGATATAAATAATAATGATAAAAAATAAATAATAATGATAAAAATAAATATTAATGATAAAAATAAATATTAATGATAAAAATAAATATTAATGATAAAAATAAATATTAATGATAGATATAAATAATAGTGATAAAAAATAAATATTAATGATAAAAATAAATATTAATGATAAAAATAAATATTAATGATAAAAATAAATAATAATGATGGATATAAATAATAATGATAAAAAATAAATATTAATGATAAAAATAAATATTAATGATAAAAATAAATATTAATGATAAAAATAAATAATAATGATAGATATAAATAATAATAATAAAAAATAAATATTAATGATAAAATTAAATATTAATGATAAAAATAAATATAATGATAAAAATAAATATTAATGATAAAAATAAATATTAATGATAAAAATAAATATTAATGATAAAAATAAATATTAATGATAAAAATAAATATTAATGATAAAAATAAATATTAATGATAAAAATAAATATTAATGATAAAAATAAATAATGATAAAAATAAATTTAATGATAAAAATAAATATTAATGATAAAAATAAATATTAATGATAAAAATAAATATTAATGATAGATATAAATAATAGTGATAAAAAATAAATATTAACGATAAAAATAAATATTAATGATAAAAATAAATATTAATGATAAAAATAAATATTAATAATAAAAATAAATATTAATGATAGATATAAATAATAATGATAAAAAATAAATATTAATGATAAAAATAAATATTAATGATAAAAATAAATATTAATGATAGAAATAAATATTAATGATAAAAATAAATATTAATGATAGATATAAATAATAGTGATAAAAAATAAATATTAATGATAAAAATAAATATTAATGATAAAAATAAATATTAATGATAAAAATAAATATTAATGATAAAAATAAATAATAATGATGGATATAAATAATAATGATAAAAAATAAATAATAATGAAAAAAATAAATATTAATGATAAAAATAAATATTAATGATAAAAATAAATATTAATGATAAAAATAAATATTAATGATAGATATAAATAATAGTGATAAAAAATAAATATTAATGATAAAAATAAATATTAATGATAAAAATAAATATTAATGATAAAAATAAATAATAATGATGGATATAAATAATAATGATAAAAAATAAATATTAATGATAAAAATAAATATTAATGATAAAAATAAATATTAATGATAAAAATAAATAATAATGATAGATATAAATAATAATAATAAAAAATAAATATTAATGATAAAATTAAATATTAATGATAAAAATAAATATTAATGATAAAAATAAATATTAATGATAAAAATAAATATTAATGATAAAAATAAATAATAATGATAAAAATAAATATTAATGATAAAAATAAATATTAATGATAAAAATAAATATTAATGATAAAAATAAATATTAATGATAAAAATAAATATTAATGATAAAAATAAATATTAATGATAAAAATAAATATTAATGATAAAAATAAATATTAATGATAAAAATAAATATTAATGATAAAAATAAATAATAATGATAAAAATAAATATTAATGATAAAAATAAATATTAATGATAAAAATAAATATTAATGATAAAAATAAATAATGATGATAAAAATAAATAATAATGATAAAAAATAAATATTAATGATAAAAATAAATATTAATGATAAAAATAAATATTAGGAGGAGGAGGAGGAGGAGGAGGAGGAGGAGGAGGAGGAGGAGGAGGAGGAGGAGGAGGAAGAGGAGGAACCAAGAGTAGCTGCAAAATATTTTAAAATGAGAAACTGACAGAGAGAGAGAGAGAGAGAGAGAGAGAGAGAGAGAGAGAGAGAGAGAGAGAGAGAGAGAGAGAGAGAGAGAGAGAAAGAGAGAGCAAGCCTTTTCCTTCCTTCTGCCTTACTTCCTAAGAGTCATATTTGCTCACCTTTGCATCTGTCAACTTTGCAAACACAGAACCCCTCACTCTCTCCCCTCTTCTCTCCCCTCACTCTCTCCCCTCTTCTCTCCCCTCACTCTCTCCCCTCTTCTCTCCCCTCACTCTTTTCCCTCACTCCCTCCACAAGCCACTGTGCAAATAGTACATACACTGCCTAGGAACACGGTACTCTATCTATCGATCTATCTAACTATCTATCTATCCATGTCTATTAAGTAAGACATTTATTTATATTTGCATTCAATTATGTATTTTTTTTTATCCACGAGTATCTATTCTAATTTTTTGTTCTTCTTTTTCTTCCTTTTCCCCTTTTTTCGTTCCGTATCTGCCATTTCTTTTCCATCCCCTCGTGTTGACCTGCTGACCTCTCCTCCTGGTCCTCACTCCCTTCTTTTGTGTCCTTTCTACCTCCCCTCACTCCATCATCTTCCCCTCATCACTCTATCTACCCTTATTCCCCGCACACCGTCCACCCCTTTCAGTCCCCTCATCTCTTTTTTTACAATTATTTACCTCGCAGTTGTCCTCCCCTTCTTATTCCCATCACCACACACCTTTGACCTTCCCTCCTCCCCTCACCTCGTCCCCTCAGTGTGGTGTTTAAGGGAATATTTCAGGAGGCGAGGCAGAAGTGAGGTTATGAAGTGAGGGGAAATGTCCTAAGAGCACTTCATTTGCCCTCGTGAGACTCTTTGCCTAACATGCTCTTTAGTAACTCTCCCTTCTCCCCTCTCTCTCCCTCCCCTCCTCGATCCCATCTCCCCTCCCCCATTCTTCTCACTAAATTCTTGCCAACTTCCTCCTCCACCACCACCACCACCACCACCACCACCACCACCACCACTACTACCACCACTACCACCACCACCACCTCCATCCACCTCCTCCTTCTTCGAGGTAGGTAGAACTTTTGAGTATAAATCTGAAAAAGTTATCCTTACACTATTTAATGCACTCGTACGCCTCATCTAGAATATTGCATTCAGTTTTGGTCACCATATTATACAAAAAAATATTGATAAGCTGGAGAGAATACAAAGAAGAGTTACTAAAATGATCCCAAGACTGCGAAACGAGTCTTACGAAGAACGACTTAAGGAGCTCAACTTATTCAGTTTATCCAAAAGTAGGCTACGAGGGGACCTAATTGAGGTATTTAAAATTTTCCACGGCTCTGACAATATTAACATAAATGACTATGTAACTACCGATCTCACAAGCACCACCCGTAACAATGGCTTCAAGATCATTGGTAAGCGTTTTAGATCGAATGAAGCGAAGCACTTTTTCTTCAATAGAATCATGAATATTTGGAATTCTCTCCCAGAAATAAAGGAACTCGATAAGCACTTAGAATCTATTCACCAGATTGAGTATTTCATTCCTTTTTTTTTTTTTAGAAATAGACATATAGATTAGTCTTGTTTGTTCTCACTTTCCTATATAAATTCCATGATAGTTTGTCCATACTACATGGTATCACTTCCTCTTCCAGTCACCTTCGGCTGGAGGGAGGGGTGGGTGGGGAGGAGCCTTCCACTTTGCTGTCTTTTTGTCTCTATCAAGTAGATATTATAGTAGTAGTGTAGCCACACGGACAGCCTCGTTAGGTACTCCTTTGTACTCATTTGTCCTCCTCCTCCTCCTCCTCCTTTATGTATGTTCTCTCCCCTACTTTTAATTTACCTTTTTCTTCTCTTCTCTTCTCTTCTCTTCTCTTCTCTTTTCTCTTCTCTCCTCTCTCTACTTTCCACCTCTCTCTCGTTCCCAATTTCCCTCCCTCTTCCCCTCTTGTACTTCTGTTCCCCTCGTTTATATCTTCCTCCTGCCAACATTGTTCTCCCTTTCCACTACTATAAATATCTTTCTCCCCTTTTATTCCTACCTTACATTAACCTCCCCTTTCCTCCCTCTTTCCCTTGTTTTTCTCCCTCCTTCCCTCTTTCCCTCCATACCTACCACATTTTCCTTTCCTAACTCTTTTTTTTTGCCATGTCTCCCTTACTTTATTTTCTACTTTTCTACTTATCTTTTTTATACTGTTTTTTTTAATGTCTATCTATCTTTTCATTTGTTTATCTATCTGTTATCTGTCTGTCTGTGTCTGTATCTTTGTGTCCTTATGTCTGTCTGTGCCTTTGTGTCTTCCTGTCTGTCTGTCTGTCTGTCTGTCTGTCTATCTGTGTCTGGTTTTATGTCCTGTCTGATCCGTGAAGCCACAAGAATACACTGAGTTCGTAATTACTGAGTCAAGTCAATCAGGACAATTTCCAACTTTCATTTTCCTCTCATTCTCCTACTTTCCCCTCTCCCTCATTTTCCTCTTCCATGTCCCCTTCTTTTTCCTCCCCTCCTTCTACTGTGCTTTTCCCTCTTCCTTCTTCTACTTAACACTTGTCTCTCTATTCCATTGTTTCTTCTGTTTCCTTCTACTTCCCATATTTTCCTTCTTTTTCGTCTACTCTACATCTATCTTTTTTTTTTCCTCCCCTCTTTCTGTTGTGGAAGAACACACACAAAAAACATACATATACATACATACATACATACATATAAACAAGTACAAACAAGCTAATCGAACAAACAAAATAAACACAATAAAACAGACAAATGTATGTATGTATGTATGCATGTATGTATATATGTATGTATGTATATGAATGGAAGAGCAATAAAATGAAGAATGAACGGACTGATGCAATAATAAACCTGAAAGAGAGAGAGAGAGAGAGAGAGAGAGAGAGAGAGAGAGAGAGAGAGAGAGAGAGAGAGAGAGAGAGAGAGAGAGAGAGAGCAGCATGGCAACGGTCAGCAGCATCAATATGAAAGCAAATAACAGTCTCTCCCCAACGCTGCTGCTGCTTCTTCTTCTTTCCTTCAGTACAGAGAGTGCGGGAGGGAGGGAGAGAGAGAGATATTGGCTGGGACGAGATTAAGAGAACACACACACACACACACACACACACACACACACACACACACACACACACACACACACACACACACACACATACCAGTCCATCACTCAGCATCCCGGCGTACCTAAGGCCATAATCCCACGCTATTTCGCTCCTTCAAGAGACATTGGAGGGTGCCTTGCGGTCGAGAGAGAGAGAGAGAGAGAGAGAGAGAGAGAGAGAGAGAGAGAGAGAGAGAGAGAGAGAGAGAGAGAGAGAGAGAGAGAGAGAGAGAGAGAGAGAGAGAGTGTGTGTGTACCGCTCTTTCCCTCCAAGTGAAATGGCAACAGAATGAGACGTAAAGGAGAGGCAATAGGCAGACAGACGGACCAGAACCAACAAGAATCAAGTGAGGTTAAGGGAACATGGAGGGAACGTGGAGGGATCGTGGAGGGAATGTGGAGGGAAAGTGGAGGGAAGGTGGAGGGAACGTGGAGGGAACGTGGAGGGAAAGTGGAGTATCTGGGAGTGACAGTGATGCAGTGAAAACTATCCAATACACGAACTTCTAACGCTTATCGGAAAACTCTTTGCCTTTGTCTCTTAGTGATCTTAGTGCCTGACTCTCAACCTAACCTAACCTAACCTAACCTAACCTAACCTAACCTAACCTAACCTAACCTAACCTAACCTAACCTAACCTAACCTAACCTAACCTAACCTAACCTAACCTAACCTAACCTAATCTAACCTAACCTAACCTAACCTAACCTAACCTAACCTAACCTAACCTAACCTAACCTAACCTAACCTAACCTAACCTAACCTAATCTAACTTAACCTAACCTCAAGCCTGCTAACCTGCCGCTCTTGTACCTCATTGAAGGAAAAAAATTGATTGCTGTTCTATGTGGTGGTAAAAATTTCGTGTCTGGCGCCTCCTGTATTACTATAGAAGGCGTTGTGTGTGTGTGTGTGTGTGTGTGGGTGTGTGTGTGTGTGTGTGTGTGTGTGTGTGTGTGTGTGTGTGTGTGTGTGTGTGTGTGTGTGTGTGTGTGTGTGTGTGTGTGTATAAGTGGCTATCTTTATCTATCTATCTATTTGTCTGTCTATCTTCCTATCTATCTATCACAATGTATGCAGACAGACAGACAGACAGACAGACAGACAGACAGACAGACAGACAGACAGACAGACAGGCAGGAGTTCAAGGTCAAATAGGAACAATTACACATCCTACCTTTGATATATTAAAAAAGAAGGAAAAAATATATATATACATAATCATAGAGAAAGTATTTTTCCACCAAATAAATGAACTTTGACCCCCCCCTCTTCTCCTCCCCCTCCCTTTCTCTCCTCTTCTCTCTCCCCCTTCCCCCACCTTTCTCCCCTCTTCTCTCTCCCCTCCACCAGCACCCTTCCTGACCTTTCACCTTCACGCGGATCAAGGTCACAGCATCGGAGAGAAAGAGAAAGAGAGAGAGAGAGAGAGAGAGAGAGAGAGAGAGAGAGAGAGAGAGAGAGAGAGAGAGAGAGAGAGAGAGAGAGAGAGAGAGAGAGAGAGAGAGAGAGAGAGAGATATGGAGGGGAAAAAGAGAGAAATAGAAGAGGAAATGGTTGCAGAGGGAGCGAAATGGGAAAATGAGAAAGAGAAAGAGAGAAAGAGAAAAAGAGAGAAAAAAAAACATGGTAAAGGAATATAGGAAGGGGAGAGAGAGAGAGAGAGAGAGAGAGAGAGAGAGAGAGAGAGAGAGAGAGAGAGAGAGAGAGAGAGAGAGAGAGAGAGAGAGAGAGAGAGAGAGAGAGAGAGAGAGAGATATGAAAGCGATGAACAATAGATAAAACACGATATATGGATGGACGGGTTTATATAGAAATCCAATAGAGTGATAAACATACACACACACACACACACACACACACACACACACACACACACACACACACACACACACACACACACACACACACACACACACACACACACACACACACACACACACACACACACACACACACACACACACACACACACACACACACACACACACACACACACACACACACTCGCTTCATACACCAAGATATGAAATACGAGGAAAAAATACCGAATTGCAGGAATAAAAAAAAAAGCAAGTAATACCAAAAGGAAAAAATGTAAAATAAAAAGGAAAGAAAGTAATCACAGCAGGAAAAAATTTATATACCAGGAAAAAAAACCAAATAATACCAGCAGTAAAAATAAAATAAAATGTAAAATACCAGAGTTATACCAACAGAAAAAAAGGACATTAAATAAGAAGTAAAACCAATCAGTAAGTCAGTCAGTCAGTCAGTCAGTCAGTCAGTCAGTCAGTCAGTCAGTAAGTCACAGAGGAAAAAGTTAAGGAAAAAATATTAAGTCTGACGTTTTTTGATGAAAGATTCTGAAGGAAGAAGAATCACAGGGAAGAGGGGGGGGGGAGAGAGAGAGAGAGAGACAAATTAAAAAGATTGATGCAAGACTACTTTAGTACTCATATACAAAAAAATTAAAAATAAACGAAATGAAGACAACAAAAAGAAATACTAATAATTTCCTGTTTGGTAACGTTGACACATACTACTAATAATAATAATAATAATAATAATAATAATAATAATAATAATAATAATAATAATAATAATAATAAATAATAATAATAATAAAACGGCTTCAAATGCACAATCGACAATCATACAGAACCAGAGAAAGTCACGTATATAACAAAAAAAAAAAGAAGATATTCCCTAACTCACTGAAATGACTCAAAATGGGAACGACGGACCTGACTCCTCTTACAAGTCATTTTATGGATGACTTTCCTGGTGACTTTTAATTCGAGTGACAAGGCGAGATAGTCTAATTACAAGGGTGTGACTCGGCTTCATTAAGAGGACTCAGGGCTTAGAAAATGGATGTGTTTCGTATGTAAATGTATAAGAAGGTGGAGAGGCAATACATAATGATGATGATGATATGTATTGAGGTGTTGCATAAACTAGAGACGAGTGTGTTGAACTATTATATAAATACATACATGCATACACACACAGACACACACACACACACACACACACACACACACACACACACACACACACACACACACACAGAAAGCCGCGTCCCTCCTCTTTAACACATTCATAATTCAAAGATTCACAAGGCTAGCCACAGATATATACACACACACACACACACACACACACACACACACACACACACACACACACACACACACACACACACACACACACACACACACACACTCTCCACACACCTGTTGTTAGCCCAGTGTGCCTAATACCCACAGACACACACACACACACACACACACACACACACACACACACACACACACACACACACACACATACACACACACACCAGGATTTATTTACTTATAACAGTCTCCCTCACATTCGTTTATTTTTATTTCCCAATTCTTTTCTTCGTCATTGCTATATTTTTTGTCTTACTTTGACTCATCTTTGTTACAGTTATTCCTTTGTTTTTAGAGTTTATTTTCATTACGTTTAGATTTTTTTTTATTCGTATTCTTCTCACACCTTTTCTTGTGTTGCCGTGTTTTACGTTATATTTCTTCCCTCTCACCCTCCCTGCGCTTGTTTTACTTCATTTGTTTGAATCTGTCTAGGTCACGCACCTGTCTATCTTTCACACCTTCATTATTTTTCTTTTCTTTCCTTTCTACCTGGTGGTTTGTTTATCTCTTTGTTTACAGATGCTTCGTCTTCTCCAATGAGTTGTTTGTAAATCATTCCCTTTAGATGTATGTGTTGATCCTCTATTTACTGGATTCTGGTCACCTGTTTTATCCTTAGCTAACAATTGTTTACTCTATGGCTGTAAGTACACACAAACACACACAAACACACGACCTGTTAAGAATCGCCACACACACACACACACACACACACACACACACATTCACACAATCACCAACAGAATCACCTCCGCGTCTGAATGGTGTTGGTGTTCAGGCCAAACGAGAAAGCCTTGCCGCCAGCCTCCCGCCGCTCGCCACCCGCCAGACCCTGAGTAGATCCCACCCGCCAGCCTCCCTCCAGACCCTTGGACGTGCTACTTGTTACCCTGAGTCACAGTTATCATCACGAGGTAGAATTGCCGTAGTGTTCCGGTGTGGCGTGCGGACATGTGTGGCTGTCCATTGTTTTCTCAGATTTCAGCCGAGTTGGTGGTTCGTGGAGTGGAGTTCAAAACTGCTCCACTTACCAGCGACCGAGCACTCCCAGACGCCGAGTGAGTAAACACGTGATGTAAATGCAGAGTCCCACGTGGAGTTTTGTTACGTAGTCAGAAGTGAAATGGAACTTAGTGTTGATGTGACACGTACCAACAACTGCACGAGTACGTAAAGGTTGCCAGGTACTCTCACGTGCGATAAGACAAAGGTACACCTGTCCTCACCTGCACCACACCAGACGGCACGGCACTGCACGGGTAAACTCTACGTACCTTCCAGACAGAACAACATAACAAAGGAAACCACGTGCTTTACCACACTTCATCTTGTTTTTAAGTAAAGAACATTGATCTATCGTTATAATACTGCTGGAGACCACGTACTTTACCTTACCTTACCTGGCCATCACCTCAAGTTCGATAATTAAGCCACGCAGGTACGCTTGCCAGGCCATCACGCTTAGTATTGATCGTTATACCACCACCACCACCACCACCACCACCACCACCATCACCACCACCACCACCACCACCGCCAATGTTTGCTTGCATCACGCAGCATCACCATCATCTAAACAATGCAGAGATGTGTGGCTTCAGTTCGCTCTTCACCTTCCAGGATACACTGACAAAGGCTCTATCATTTTCACGTCCCCGCCGCCCACCAACACCACGGAAGGGATGGAGTGGTGGTGGTGGTGGTGGTGGTGGTGGTGGTGGTGGTGGTGGTGGTGGTGGTGGTGGTGGTGGTGGTGGTGGTGGTGGTGGTGGTGGTGATGGTGGTGGTGGTCGGTAGGCTCCTCTTTGAGCCGCTAAGTAATGCCGCTTCGAGTCAAGTTGGAACAAAGAAACGCTGGACTAAAGTGTCTTTTTTAAACAAGCGAATGGCACAAGTTGTTCTCCGTTTATGACACTTCTTCTTGTGTGTGTGTGTGTGTGTGTGTGTGTGTGTGTGTGTGTGTGTGTGTGTGTGTGTGTGTGTGTGTGTGTGTGTGTGTGTGTGTGTGTTTCACGGGTGCGCCATGTTGGTGAAAAAAAAAGTTATACGACTATCTTTATGGCGCTCTGTCGCTGCAACCTCAGTTGTATTGGCGTCGAGAGAGAGAGAGGAGAGAGGAGAGAGAGAGAGAGAGAGAGAGAGAGAGAGAGAGAGAGAGAGAGAGAGAGAGAGAGAGAGAGAGAGAGAGAGAGAGAGAGAGAGAGTGTGTGTATGTGAGAGAGAGAGTTTAGTCATTTGCTGTATGACTTGTATTGCTTCTCGTAACAAACATTAATAAAACACTCAAATTACCATCCAAAGCAGACAGTGGGAGGAGGAGGAGGAGGAGGAGGAGGAGGAGGAGGAGGAGGAGGAGAGGAGGAGGAGGAGGAGGAGGAGAGAGGAGGAGGAGGACGAGAGAGAGAGAGAGAGAGAGAGAGAGAGAGAGAGAGAGAGAGAGAGAGAGAGAGAGAGAGAGAGAGAGAGAGAGAGAGAGAGTGATTGGCCTATTACACGGATCCCCTCACCAATCCCTGAGCCTAAAGACGATTCAATGAACCAATCGTCTCCGCTATTAATCCAAGCATTATTCCGCTTCAATTATCGGGCGCCTAATCCTTGCAGAATGGGAGGCTCCACCCAATCCTTCCAGGGACGAGACTGAGCCGCCTGACAAAGGACCAATCCACTAGGGGTGAAGGCGAGGGGAAGGAAGGGAAGCAAGGGGAAGGGAAGGAGTGATGGGGAAAGAGAGTTGGGGGGGGAAAAAAAAAAAAGAGGACAACTAAAAGGAAAGAAAGACAAAAGAGGTCACGCCTTTGTAACACTGTACGTACACACACACACACACACACACACACACACACACACACACACACACACACACACACACACACACACACTATACCTTTGTCCTTTTCTCCAATACTGAAATAAAAACTGCCACGCGGAAACCCCCCCCCAAAAAAACCACACAAATTGAATAACAATAAAAACAAATGAGTGTCGTTGTGTAGTGCCCTGCGCCTGATCTGCTTTTCCTCTCCTTTCCTCTCCTCTCCTCTCCTACCTTCCCTCCCTCCATCCTCCTCCTCCCATGGTGTCCTATCCCAACCCTCCTTCACTGAGTCCTACGCGGCACACTCTCGCCTTCAATAGTCCGTAAGAATTGCAGAAGTGCCAGGCATAAGAGCCACTCGAGTCCTTAAAAGAAGTCATTAATTCATGCAATAGAGCCGAGGAAGGAGGAGCCTGAGGGAGCACGGCCTTCAGTACCCTCCGCTGGCCTCTTACTGTGGTCCTCGATCCTCCCTGAAGACGGCAAAACAACAAGCACTCACCCGCTTCACATCCAGGGCCTTCCAGCGTGAGGGAAACCACCGAAGGACACCCAAGGGACATCACGGCATCACACGTGCACTTCACCCACAGCAGCGGAACAAAAAACAATCACGTAACACCACAGGAACGCGAAGCTAACGTATTCCTGGTCAGTGTTTCCATAAAGGTAAATATAAGTGTTGCAAACCCGCTGGCTGGTCAGGAAGCGGGACAATTAACACCTCTGATTGGTTGGCTTTTATGGATGTTGTTTGGTGATTGGCGGGGATGTATCAAGGGCTTGTGGGTATTGGCGCACCTGAGGTATGACTCACCTGCGTGTCACCTGCACCCGCTGATTGCTACAAGGTTGGCTCCATGTAGGGGAAAGGAGGGCTGAGGGGTGAGTGCACGAAAAGGACTCTGGGTACGATAGGAACACAGCGATGGAAAGGGAAGGGATATAAGAAAAAAAATATACAAGGAAAAAGTTCTCCCCAGGCTGTAGCAGAGGGCAGCGGGCAAACAATATCATAGGTGGTGGAAAAAACAAATGAAGACAGTTTGAAAGGGAGCAAACAAAGGTAGGATTCAGGTACTCTACGCGGACGACGAGGAAAATAAGAATAGAAAAATAAATAGATACTAATATTACAGTAGAAGGGAAGCGAGACAAAGAAAACAATGTGTAATAATAAGAACAAAAGCCAAGCAAGAAGAATCAATGTGCGCAGTGAATAAAGGAAAACTAAACTAGATAGGGTGCATCCATGGCTTCAAAGGGAGAGAGAAAAAGAATGAAGAAAAATAAACTTAATGAGGATACGATAGAATGGACATAAAAAAAAATAAACGAAAATGAAGAGAAGCTGAACTAAAAATAATAATACGTATACACAAACCAAGTCAAAATGAACAAAAAGTATATGTGTTGTGTGTGTGTGTGTGTCTCAGGTCTCCTCACCTTTGCAGAGGTCGGGGTCTTCGTCAGATTTATCGATGCAGTCTGCGAAGTTGTCACAGAGCCATGTTTTGGGAATGCACTTCTCGCTCCCTCCACACTCGAAGGACTTCTCACTGCAGGCGTCTGTGGGAGGAGAGGAAGGAACGTGAGTGAACGGGAGGAGAGGAGGGAAGGTGAGTGAACGGGGAGTGTAGGGGGAGCAGAGGAGGGTAGGTGAGTGAACAGGAGGAGAGGAGGGAAGGTGAGTGAAAGGGAAGGAGAGGAGGGTAAGTAAGTGAAAGGTG
Source organism: Metacarcinus magister (assembly GCA_029783475.1). Classification (NCBI taxonomy): domain Eukaryota; kingdom Metazoa; phylum Arthropoda; class Malacostraca; order Decapoda; family Cancridae; genus Metacarcinus; species Metacarcinus magister. The sequence continues at coordinate 12,858,214 of JAPQNM010000016.1, read as the reverse complement.
ATAATTGTGATGGTGAGTGTAAAAGTGATGAACAAAACAGGAATAATGTAAAGGTTAGGCAAGGATGAGTAAGAGAGATGTAAGGTCATGAAAAAAAACTGCATGACATAATAAATAAATGTCTTTTCCTTATAACTACACAAATAGCACGACCTAAAAATTTCTGAGATTACGTGGCGAGTAAGTTTTGCTTGATACCTGATTTTGCTGGAATGTCAAGAAAGAAAGAACGAACGAAAGAAAAGAAAAAGAAAAAAAAAAAGGAAGAGAGAGATAGGACCGCTGAGGGCTGACAATCTTCTGACACAAGACACGTGCTGATCTGACCCTCTGAATCACGGGATGAATCAGCACTGAATCAGCACTAAAACTGATGCTCTTAAGTCACTCTTGGACTCATAAATACACTTGTAGAATAACATAAGTTTTAGTAGATACGAATATAAACAAAGGGTAAAATAAGGGTGAAATAAGGGTGAATTAAGGGTGACATAAACGACCATATATTGAAGGAGGTTATAACTAATGGTAATAAAGGGTTAATGCACCTTTACCTATTTGGGAAAGGGGTAAGAGATAATAGTCTAATGGGAAAAAGTTAAGGGAAGGTAAACTAATGGGAGAAGCATCATGAGTAACTTGAGTATATAGGAAATGTATTATAGCTAATGGAAAAACGAGGAATGACAAGACATTTTCAGCTAATGGGTTAAGGGGAAAAGGGGTCAGGATGGGGTTACAGTAAGTGGTAAGGGAAACAAAGGGTGATGGTATGTGTGGAAGGGAACAGAGGGTGGAATAATAATAGGGGAAGGGGAGGTAGTGGAAAAGGAAGGGTCGGTAGGGGTTATGACAAAGATAATGGTCGAGTGAGGGCAGGGGAAGGGGAAGAGGAAGTGAAGGGGAAGGGGAAGGGGAAGAGGAAGGGGAAGGTGATGACGATGGTGATGGAGTGTGAGGGGAAAAAAAGAGGGTTGGAGGCAGTTATGGTGAGAAAAGAGAAAGAGAGAGAGACACAGAGAGAGAGAGAGAGAGAGAGAGAGAGAGAGAGAGAGAGAGAGAGAGAGAGAGAGAGAGAGAGAGAGAGAGAGAGAGAGAGAGAGAGAAGAGAGAGAGGAGAGAGAGAGAGAGAGAGATGAGAGAGAGAGAGAGAGAGAGAGAGAGAGAGAGAGAGAGAGAGAGAGAGAATGAAAGTAAGAACATACAATTTAGAATAACAAAAAAAAGCTGAAGTTTCTCTTTCTCGAAAATTAAAAAAAAAAAATATTCACCTGAAACTAATTTTAGGAAACGCAGGACAAGAAAATTACAGAAAAAAAGAAAAAGGAAAAGAAAACGAAAAACCAACACAATATTATAATTTCCAAAGCATAACTAATCCATTTTTATGAACTCGTTTTGATAATTAAATGATAATACGGATTGTAACTGCATATGAAGAGAGTCGTTGGATGTGAGAAACAAGGGGAGAGGAGAGAATAGAGGGGAAAGGAAAGGAGATAGAGGGGAGAGAAGAGGAGGATAGAAGGGGACGGAAGAAAAAGGAGAAATAAGAATAGAGGAGATATGATAAAGTGGTGAGAGGGAATGAAGGATGAGGGTGTTAAGGAAGGAGAAGAGAGGGAAAGGGTGGAGGGAGAGGGAAGAGAGGGGAGGGGATGGGAGAGGGAAGAGAGGGGAAGGGGGAGGGAGAGCACAGAAGGAAAACCATTAGTGTTTCCAAACCACACTTGTCCATTTGTAACCAAGAAATAAATAACGATAGTTTTCCACTTTTCCACCAGAGTGCGAGAGAGAGAGAGAGAGAGAGAGAGAGAGAGAGGAGAGAGAGAGAGAGGAGAGAGAGAGAGAGAGAGAGAGAGGAGAGAGAGAGAGAGAGAGAATAATTTTAAAGGTACTCTCTCTCTCTCTCTCTCTCTCTCTCTCTCTCTCTCTCTCTCTCTCTCTCTCTCTCTCTCTCTCTCTCTCTCTCTCTCTCTCTCTCTCTCTCTCTCTCAGCCAAGTATCAGAATACCTCACAAGTTTTGAAATTAATCCCACAAGTTTATCTTTTGTTGTTGTAAGACGAGAAGCGCAAATAGAAATGTGATATGCATTTTCTCTCTCTCTCTCTCTCTCTCTCTCTCTCTCTCTCTCTCTCTCTCTCTCTCTCTCTCTCTCTCTCTCTCTCTCTCTCTCTCTCTCTCTCTCTCTCATTACTTAAAACTAACTTATTTCTTACATTACCATCGTTATTATCATATTTTTAGAGTACGAAGAAGAAGAAGAAGAAGAGAAAAAGAAATAAATGAAGAGACAGACAAAGAAGAGAATTCCAAAATATTAAATGAGTCAGAATAAATCAAATAAACATCACAATAAGAGCAAACAAAACAAAAAACAGGTTCAATCCTTCATAAGTAGCTAAAAAACCCATCATTTTAGCGGCAACGAAATTTTAATACCCGATCCAAGTCCTAAATGCATTGGCGAACACTTGAACGTTGCAGCAAATACGTTAAAACACGAGCCTACAGCAGGGTAAAGCAGGCTACAGCAGGGTACAGCAGGGCTAATTCGGCTGTAACATTCGGGAATCTTTTTAAAAATGAATAAAAAAAAAAAATGCAGTGGGTTCAGAATACTTTTTGAAAAATTATTTGTTAGGCTCGATGGCAGGAAATTCGTCTCCGTCGGAAAATTATAAATATCGTGCTATTAGTCATAATTAGGGACGATTTTTCTTCCATATTTGCTCCGTGATCAGAATAACATTTAAAAGCCTAAAGAGATGCATCGCCTGGAATTTGCTTTCAATCTAATAAACATTCCAACGCATTTTATCCATTAATATCAACTAGGATGGAATTACTTTTCAATACAATAATAATAATAATAATAATCAAACTTTCCTAAATCATCATACATTTACAACACCATTAAATACTGGAACACCATTTCCAAACCCTTAAACTTTAATGGACGTAACTTTGGAGAATCGGAACATACATCACTAGGATATCGAAAACCGTACCAGACTGTGTCCCCTAAACCTTCCAGAGACAGCGGGGATCCTAGACAGGGACAGCGGAGGAGGTGGACAGTGTAACAGCGACAGCAAAGGATAAAGAACAGGAGACAGGAACAGTAGGATAAAACAAGGAGACAGGAATGAACAGAGAGTGATAGAAACAGCAAGGATAGAAAATGAGACAGAAACAGTAGGATAAAACAAGGAGACAGGAAGGAACAGAGAGTGATAGAAACAGCAAGGATAGAAAATGAGACAGAAACAGTAGGATAAAACAAGGAGACAGGAATGAACAGAGAGTGATAGAAACAGCAAGGATAGGACAGGACACAGGAGCACTAACTAGGATACAAGGACACTGAAGGCCTACGGAGAGGAGAATGTAGGACAGCAGGACATAAGGTCAGTAGGAGAGCGGACCAGAGGTAGGTTGGTACACGAGGGACGGTGAGGAGGGGGAAACACACTAAAAAATGGAAGGGTCTGCTAAGATAGGAACATTTGACCTCTTGCCTCACATTCTACAGCCACCACACTACAACCACATCCACAACCCTCACTACACTCACACTCTAACCCCCTCCCCCCCCCCAACACACACACACACAGGAGAATGAACAGCAGGGTATAATTTTTAAGGTACCGGCGCCATCCCCTCCCGCCGCCAGAATACTAAGTGTGAATTGCAGCCTCAGGAGAAGGACAAGACATGTTCCTCACGATGGACGCGATGCCAGACTTTTTTTTATTTTATTTATTTTATTTTATTTATTTATTTTTTTTTTTATGACGTGATAAATATTTCCTGTATGTTGACTTGTCTTTTTTCTTCTTTTATTTTCTTCTTTCTTCTTCTTCTTCTTCTTATGCTTCTTCTTCTTTCTTGTTTTAGCTCCGAAGTGGTAAGGCAATTATAACTTTCATTTTATTTTATTTTCTATTTTCATTTATATCCTCGATGTTTTCTCTCTGTGGTGAATTTTTTTTTTTTTATTTTTATTTTTGATTTTGTTTTTCTTTCTGTTTCTCTCGTGTTTTGTGTATTTTTCTATTGGTATTTGCATTTTATGTTTTGTTTTTTTGTTTTTCTTCCATTCCCTGTGTGTTATTACCTAGCTAAAGGCCAACGTGTGTGTGTGTGTGTGTGTGTGTGTGTGTGTGTGTGTGTGTGTGTGTGTGTGTGTGTGTGTGTGTGTGTGTGTGTGTATGTGTGTGTGTTTTTCCTCCTTTCCTTTCTTTCTTTCATCTTCATAACTTTTTTTTCCTTTTTATCTTTATAATTTTTCAAAACTACCATATCATTTTTTTTTTTTCATTTTTTTTTCCTGTCCTGTGACTTTTATTTATTTCCTGTCAGCAATTTCGTTCCTCATAATACCCAACGATTTTTTCCTTATCATTTTTTCCTTCTTTCCTACCGAACAACCCTTTCAAAAAAAAAAAAATCTAGCTGTGATAGCATTTTTCACTAACTGCTTAACCTTTTTTCTTTCCTCTCTTTTCCTCCCTTCTTTCCTCTCCTTTCCTTTTTTTTCCCTCACTCACCATCCACACACACACACACAAAAAAAAATCTAGTAACAGCATTTATCACACACTACTAAACCATTTTTCATTATTTTTTCTTTCCTCTCACTCTGACTCGCTTTTTTTCCCTCTCTCCTGCCCCACCTACCCACACTTTATTTCCCTTAAGTTTCCCCTTCGTCCCTGTCTTCGCTGCCAAACAATTCTCACACGGAGGGAAGGATATTGCCCCTGGTGTGGAGGCAATAACAGGCCTTTCCACACTAAAGTCTTGAAGGAACCAACTCAGGAAATTTGATAGTTGTTGAAAATAAGCCACATGTCTCTCCTACTCCTCCTGGTCTTCTTCTTCTTCTTCTTCTTCTTCTTCTTCTTCTTCTTCTTCTTCTTTTCTTCTTCTTCTTCTTCTTCTTCTTCTTCCTCCAGCTCCTCCTCTCATTCTAAATTTAAAACGCTTGCTCTAGAGCGAGACACGTAATATTGAAATAGGAAACAGAGAGAGAGACAGAGAGAGAGAGAGAGAGAGAGAGAGAGAGAGAGAGAGAGAGAGAGAGAGAGAGAGAGAGAGAGAGAGAGAGAGAGAGAGAGAGAGTGAGGGAGATTCATATTAAGCGTTCAGTCGTGATTAATTAAGTAGAAATCTTGATAAATTCACACACAAAGTCAGACACGTCGGAATCTGGGCTCAAGACGCAACATTTATCCTCCTCAGAACTGCAATCTACTCGCTCAAGCAATTTTCTTTTCCCCTTTTTTTTCTCTATCTCTTCCCCTCATTTATATACATTTGTTCTTTCTTTTCCCCTCGTTTATTTCTCTTATTTTCTGTCTTTTCTTCTGTTATTTTATTTCCCTTTTCGTACGTATGTATGTATATATGAATGTATGTATGTATGTATGTATGTATGTATATGTTGTTGTTTTTTTAACTTTATATTAGTCTTCCCTCAAAACTTCTGTTATTTCTCTTTTTTTATCTATTTTTTGTGTTACTATATTTCTGATCCATCTCTCTCTCTCTCTCTCTCTCTCTCTCTCTCTCTCTCTCTCTCTCTCTCTCTCTCTCTCTCTCTCTCTCTCTCTCTCTCTCTCTCTCTCTCTCTCTCTCTCGCCACGTGTCGGTCATTTTTCCTCCTCAACGTACCATCAACTTCTTCTTCCAATAAACTTCTTGAATTTTCTTTATTACTTTACACAGACACCACCAACCACCACCACCACCACCACCACCACCACCACCACCACCACCACCACCACCACTGCAACACACGTACATACATACACACACACACACACACACAACACCTCAGGGAAACAAGTACAATAACCGAGAGAGCAGAAGGGAAAAACCAATAAAAATCTACACATCAAAAACAGATTCACAAAAATATAGCATAGTTTTCCCCTTTTTCCTTGTGTCTTTCCCTCCGTTTTCTATGCTATCCTTCCCCTCTCTTGAAGTTGAAGGTGTTGTGTGTGTTTACTTAGAAAGGGTTTGGGTGAGGGGAAAATAATAATACCTAAGGAAATATTGTGTTTTATCTATAGTGCTGAGTTTATTTTTTTGTCTTTCAATGGGGTTGGGTCAAGGAAGGGTAGGGTAGGGAAGGGGAAGGGGAAGGGGAAGGGGAAGGGGAAGGGGAAGGGGAAGGGAAAGGAGAATATCACTAAGGAGAGCGAGGGAAAAAAACGAGAAAAAAAGTGAGGAGGGAATCAAAATTGTGAGTTGAAGTGGGAGAAGAAATTAGGGACGACTCTCTCTCTCTCTCTCTCTCTCTCTCTCTCTCTCTCTCTCTCTCTCTCTCTCTCTCTCTCTCTCTCTCTCTCTCTCTCTCTCTCTCTCTCTCTCCTTGTTTTTTCCCCTTTCTTTGTCTGTGGTCTTTCTGCATCAAATAATCCAATTAATTTCAATGCTGATCACCATGACATCCTCCCCTCTTCTTCCTCCCCTCTTCCTCCTCTTCTTCCCCTTATCTCCTCTTCTTCCCTAAGTCAAACCCATCCCCTCCTCTTCTGATCCTCTCTCTCTCTCTCTCCTCCCCTTCTTTTCATTCCCCCATCTCCGCTTTCCCCATGCCACCTCTTTCCCCTCCCTCACATTCCTCCCCTCACTCCCTCACACTTCTACCCTCACTCCCTCTCTCTCCCTCTCACACTTCCCTCACTCCCTCTCTCTCGCCAAAAAGATGGAGTGACCTCGTTTCACTCAAATCCTCGGTACATCTATTTTTATTTGAAATACCTCGTTGTTTCTTTCTTTCATTTTTCTTTCCTATGGCGCTACTTTTTCTTATCTTCCTCCTCCTCCTCCTCCTCCTCCTCCTCCTCCTCCTCCTCCTCCTCCTCCTCCTCCTCCTCCTCCTCCTCTTTCTTTACCTGGTTTCTTCACAGTACGTTGCGCAAAACATGATTATAAAGAGAATAAAGAAAATATCGTAAAAATTACCATAACCGATCCACAAGAAATTCTTCATTACTGAGGATAAAAAAAAAAGAACAAGAAAAAAAATATTACATGAAGAAAAATATATAATTACATAAGATTCAAAGCGGTTTACAATAACAAATTTTTTTTATTTTTTTTATTTATTTATTTATTTTTATTTATATTCAGTCACTCTTCTGATGTTTGTTGATTTAAGTTTCCTATAAATGGAGGAATCATTTTCTATTACACGTAGTAGTTAGTTAGTATTTATTTATTTATTTATTTATTTATTTATTTATTTATTTATTTATTTATTTATTTATTTATTTATTTATTTATTTATTTATTTATTTATTTATATTTATTTATTTATTTATTTATTTATTTATTTATTTATTTATTTATTTATTTATTTATTTATTTATTTATTTATTTATTAGCACAACGAGAAGGTCTGCACGAGTCTCACCCAACCATTACACTGCTTCAACGATCCAATGACTAACCTTAATTGTCCATGTAATTTACCTTTAACTCACTCCCTCTCTCCCTCTCTCTCTCTCTCTCTCTCTCTCTCTCTCTCTCTCTCTCTCTCTCTCTCTCTCTCTCTCTCACTCTTTTGTTCTCTCTTTCTTCCTCTCTCAAAAAAGCGAGAGAGAGAGAGAAAGAGACGAAAACTTCACATCAACAATAAGGAAAAACATGAAAACTCGCTGTGACAGGAATGCAACAGGCAAGGAGGAGGAGGAGGAGGAGGAGGAGGAGGAGGAGGAGGGGAGAGGAGGAGGAGAGGAGGAGGAGGAGGAGGAGGAGGAGGAAGGATAGTAAGAGAGGTTGAGTGAAAGGAGAGAGAAGGCTGAACAGGACAAGGGGATGATGGAGGGGAGAGAGAATGAGGGAGAGGCAGAAAAGGGCAATAGAAAGAGAGAGAGAGAGAGAGAGAGAGAGAGAGAGAGAGAGAGAGAGAGAGAGAGAGAGAGAGAGAGAGAGAGAGAGAGAGAGAGAGAGAGAGAGAGAGAGAGAGAGAGAGAGAGAGAGAGATGGAAGCGATAAAGAACGAAGAAAACGAAGGTAAGGGAAAGAAAAAAAAGTGAAAAAAAAGAGAAAGAAAAAGGTAGAAAGAGAAGTGAGAGAGGAAAGAGAGGGAAACTTCAGTCAAACATCCACTGGGAACAGAGACTCGTAGGAAAAGTTAATAGTGGAATGAAAACTTTAGGGGAAAAACACATCACACAGGTTGCTGAGGAGGAGGAGGAGGAGGAGGAAGAGGAGGAAGAGGAAGAGGAAGAGGAAGAGGAGGAGGAAGAGGAGGAGGAGGAGGAGGAGGAGGAGGAGGAGAACAAGGAGGTTAAGAAATTCGATAAGTAAGTAATCTAAATTTTCATAACAAACCTTTCAAATTCTTTCTCCCTCCTTTCCCCTCTCCTTTCCTCCCCTCTCCCCTCTTCTTCCTCCTTCCCTCCCATGCAGCTTACCTTTCTTCCCTTCAACTCAGTGACCTTTCCCTCCCATATAGATATTCCCTGCTTCTCCTCCTCTACACCTTTTCATGTATAGAACATGGGTAACAAAGGCCACTGATACAAACATAGGACCATTAATGTACTCATGTAACTATATTCATAATGGAGTTGGAACCTTGAGGATGCACCAGCTCCTCAATATATTTAATGCGGACACAAAATCAGTTTTAGTTTATATGATGGAAAAAAAACCAGCGGCATGTGAAGAGCTTGGAGTTGGAAGCTTGAGTTCGCACCGGCCAATGACAGTGAGGTTTGTTTACTAGTCCTGCTGCCTGATCCGGTGATGATATTGTGAATGAAGGCTCCAACTCCAAGCTCTTTACATGTGTTGTTCCCTGGATCCAAGTTGAAAATGTTCATCTAGGTTTGGCAGGTTACTGAAAACTCATAAAATCAATGAACAGAAAAAAGAGGACTTTGGACGCCATGATGCCTGTGCTGATGGAAGCCAAGGATTCACCAGCTAAGAGAAGGAGACTCCTCGTCCCCAGCTGTCCAACAGTTGCAGCCACGACTGTGGTTGCTTCAGGTACGAAGAGAAAGAGTCCTTTGAACACTGGTGCAGAAGACATCACGGTACTGGAGCCCCAAGCCACCCCGACTAAAAGAAGGAGGCTCTCTGTTCCATGCTGTCGATCTGCTACAGTCATGACTCCGTTTGGATCAAATAAGAAGAGATCCGAGAAGAGAAAGCGGCCGATGAACGATGGTGAAGAGAAGACCTTGAGGCTGAGTGTGGAACCACCCGCCACCCAGATTAAGAGAAGGAGAATAAACCCCTCAAAGTACCTCCACTTGGACGTGAAGGAAGGTAACTTTGTGTACGGTGAAGTACAGGGTCACCGGTGTGACTTTCTAGTGGACTCGGGCTCAACTTATAACACTATGTTCCTTTCGCATGCGCATCAGCTTGGTCTGATAACCGGTAATGAAAAGAAGATGTCTCAGAAAATCGTAATGTGGGATGGTTTTCAAATAGTGGAGATTATTAAGCTGGAAGAAGTGGTGATCACTCTGGAAGGATGCATGAAAGTGAAAACCTCTATTCAGGTGCTCCCGAAGGACATGGAAAAACTCTACAACACCTTCCCCAAAATTATTGTTCTTGGCATAGAGTTTTTGAAGCCAGGACGTATGTTTCAAGAATTCAGTGGCAGCGGTGCCAGCAGACTTTACATACGTAAACCTAAGCAATTAGAGCAACGACCAAGCATTAACATGAAATTCACATCAATCTGGTTCAAAGTACTAAGGAAAGGCAGCAAAACACCCACACAGGTCTTGGTGGACACGGGCGCCGCTGGGTTCTTCACAACTAAGTACCTGATGAGGAGGACAAAGGTGATGCCGCGACGTGCCTCACTCCTCCTTGGGGCCGGCAGCTTCCTCAACACAACATTGCAAGTCAGACCAACCAACGACAGGTTTTGTATTCTTGGCCGCAACCTGTTGTACAAATACGACGCCGTTGTGGACTACGGCCGCAGCCTCGTCACCTTCAAAGTGGGTGACAAGGATCTCAGGATTTTCCACGGTCTAGAGTGAGCAGTGATGGTGGTGATTATACGTGCAAGATTAGGTCTGGAATCAAGGGTCACTGTCTTTTTTGTAAGACTCCAGGTTTCAGATCCATATGTTAGTACTGGTGGGATGCACTCATTATAAACCTTTCTATTTAGTGATAGTGAAAGATCACTTTTAATAATTATAATGTTGTCTAATAATAGCAAGGACTCCATCCCATTTCTATTCTTAGTTTTGATTGACTTTTTATGATATAAATTAACACTGATTTTGTGTCCTCATTAAATATATTCTTGAACATATTATATTACTTAATCCTCTTATTTTATTAATTTCATGTTAACTTAAAACCTACTTTTTTACATTTTCTCTGCAATTGTAAAATCATCTGCTGTAGTTCATCCGTGAATTCACTCATGAAAACAATATCACCACCAAACCTGAGTTCTTTAAAATTTCCTCTAATATTGTCTTGAACAGTTTAGGAGAAATAGTGTCGCCTTGTCTGACGCCTTTCTGTATTGGTATTCTATCACTGACCTTATGTAGCTACTGCCAACCTAGCAATGCCAAATCTCTCTCTCTCTCTCTCTCTCTCTCTCTCTCTCTCTCTCTCTCTCTCTCTCTCTCTCTCTCTCTCTCTCTCTCTCTCTCTCTCTCTCATCACCATCATCAATGTCACTCAATCTGATCCAACTAGCCAAAAAGGAGGAGAGAGGGATTGCATTTCCAAGATCACATATCCTCCCTCTCCCCCTCCTCCTTCTCCTCCTCCTTCTC
>JAPQNM010000016.1:12832419-12837419 GCA_029783475.1 Metacarcinus magister | reverse complement strand
GTATAAATAAAGGTTTTGCTATTCTTTCCAGGAAGACAAATTGATGCATCTATCTTGCCGCACCTCCTGAACTATCTATCACGGGCGACACTGAAAATATTACTGAAAACATACACAAAACGCAACCTGCCTGCCTACCTACCTACCTACCTGCCTACCTACCAGCCTACCTACCTACCTACCTGCCTGCCTACCTACCTACCTACCTACCTACCTACCTACCTACCTGCCTACCTGCCTGCCTGCCTACCTGCCTGTCTGTCTGTAACATAAACGTGTGCATCAGTGACACACACGATCTGTTCAGGAGACGAAGAGAAACACACCCAAGGCACTAAACTAAACTGAACTGCAACCACACTTTTTTTTACCTTGCATCTCTTCTTCCAACAAAAATAATAACAATAATAATAACAATAATAATAACAATAATAATAATAATAATAATAATAATAATAATAATAATAATAATAATAACAATAATAATAATAATAGTAATAATACCTTCACCCAAGCAATCAAGGAGGCCCTGAGAGACACACAGGCAGGAGGTAATAACAACACAGGTAGGAGAGGGAGAGAGGAACAGGAGGGACAGGTAAGAGGAAGGAGGGTAGAAGGGGCAGGTAAGAGGAGAGGGAGGTAGGAAGAGAGGGGCAGGTAAGGAGGAGAGGTAGGAGCAGGAGGGGCCAGATGAGAGGGAGGGTGGGAGGGGCCAGATGAGAGGGAGGAGCAGGAGGCTGTGAATACAATACCTTGAGGAGATGGACTTGAAGGTGATAACACAGCCTAATAGTCCCTAGGTGTGCATAATGCTAACCCACGCCTGGATTACACTGAGAGAGAGAGAGAGAGAGAGAGAGAGAGAGAGAGAGAGAGAGAGAGAGAGAGAGAGAGAGAGAGAGAGAGAGAGAGAGAGAGAGAGAGAGAGAGAGAGAGAGAGAGGAATTAGTATACATGCATTACTCCTACTCGTTGCTTCTGTGTTAACTAGTATTTATGAGAAGGAAAATTAGATATGCAATACAAGTTACGAATGTTTGTTAAGAGGAGACGTGCGTACTGTACATGCGTCTACATACACACACATACACACACACACACACACACACACACACACACACACACACACACACACACACACACATACACACAACAACAACGTGTCTTCCCTTGTTGTGGTACCAAAGACAATTTTCCTTAACAAGACTTTGAGTATATACTGAGAGATGCCTCAAATGTGTACCGAGGAGGAGGAGGAGGAGGAGGAGGAGGAGGAGGAGGAGGAGAAGAAGGAGGAGGAGGAGGAGAGGATAGGGAGGCATTTGTGCGCAATAAAAGAATGGAAAAAGTAAACAGAAAAAGAGCAATATTGGAAAAAAGAGACGTGAGGGAGGAGAGTAAGACCAAAAGGGAGATAGAACGTAGGGGAGAAGAGAAGAGAAGAGAGGAGAGAAGAGAAGAGAAGTAGGGAAAAGAGGGGAGACGGGGAAGATGAGAGGAAACTAGTGCGGAAGAGAGATAAAGGAAGGCAGGAGGACGAGAGGGAGGGTAAGGGAGGAGTAATCAGGATGGAAGGGGAAGGAGGAGGAGGAGGAGGAGGAGGAGAGGGGAGAGCAGCGGAATGGGGCAGGGTTAGTGGGGCGGGGCTGGCGGGGCGGGGCGGGGCTGGCGGGGCGGGGCGGGGCGGGGCTGGCGGGGCGGGGCGGGGCTGGCGGGGGGCAAAGCATGTTCCTGGCACCACGCGGTCAGTCCTTCAGTGCCCGAGTGACCATCTGAGTAACATCACGCCTGCCATCTCAGCATCACCAAGGGGGGGGGGCGGGGAGGTGTAGGTGGATGAAAGGGGAACTAGGGTGTTAAGTGGAACAGGGGAGGGGTGGGCGGGGTGAGCAGGGGTGGGCGGGGTGAGCAGGGGTGGGCGGGGTGCCAGCCAAGTGCCGGACACAGCGAGACTTGAGGCTTCTCCCGGGGCCGCCCACCCAGGCAGCCCAGATCAATACAGTGATGGTGGGCGTGTCGGGCCGAGGACGACCACCGCCCGAGGACGACCCTGAACGAGGAGGAGGAGGAGGAAGAGGAGGAGGAGGAGGAGGAGGCACTGGAGGAGGTGAGTGAGTGAAGGACTAGACGTGTTGAAGTGAAGAGACTTTATTCCGAAAAGATATTTATGAACACGAGAGAGAGAGAGAGAGAGAGAGAGAGAGAGAGAGAGAGAGAGAGAGAGAGAGAGAGAGAGAGAGAGAGAGAGAGAGAGAGAGAGAGAGAGAGAGAGAGAAAGGGAAAAAAGATATACATGTGAAAGAGTTCCAGAGGGTGACGAACTCAGATGACACCGACGAGGACGACTAAAAGTGACACGTGAATATTTTACTGATGATCAAATGACAACTTTATTCATTATTTTACCTTCTAGATCATCATTATTATTATCATTATTATTATTATACGTAGTAGTAGTAGTAGTAGTAGTAGTAGTAGTAGTTGTAGTTGTAGTTGTAGTTGTAGTTGTAGTAGTAGTAGTAGTAGTAGTAGTAGTTGTAGTTGTAGTAGTAGTAGTAGTAGTAGTATTAGTAGAAAATGTTCTTTAGAAAATAAAAATAAAAATTAATCGAATTATTTAAACTTCAGACAAATGGCTTTATAATTCGTTTAGTAGTTTCTAATTTGATTAATGTCTTTTTTGGTGTGTGTGTGTGTGTGTGCGTGTGTGTGTGTGTGTGTGTGTGTGTGTGTGTGTGTGTGTGTGTGTGTGTGTGTGTGTGTGTGTGTACAGTGACCTTTCCAGACCCAAAAAGCCTGAACATCGGTCTTACGCTCTGTTGAAATAAAACTCAAAACATGAACAATAAAAATAAAAATAAAAAGAACACAGAAGTAAACAAACAAATATATAAACAATAAAATAAAATAAATAAATAAATAAATATAATCAAATGAAGAAAAAAAATAATAAATTACAGATAAAAACGAACACTCAAAAAAAAAAAACACAATAAAATAAAATAAAATAAAATAAACAGCCAATGAAACAAAATTAATATAAAAAAAAATAAATCAAATCAAACCAAAATCCAATAAACTTTACCGACCCAGGCCAGGCACGGCGCCCCCCCTGCCCCCCCACCCTCGACGACCAACTTTACGGCCACACAACGATCCACAAAACTTATAAACAAAACATTCCACACCAGCTTTGTCATTTTCTCATTCCCTCCACGTACTTATCTCCCTCCCTTCCCTCCTTCTTCTCCTCCTCCTCCTCCTCATTCTCCTTTTCTTCTTCAAGTAGGACTGTTGCTGTCTATTCTTCCTTTGTACTCCTTTGTACTCTACTTCAATCTTTCTATACTCTTCTTCCATCTTTTCTTCCTTGCCTCTATCCTCTACTTTCCTCCTTGCATCCTTTTTTTCCCCTCTCTATCCTCCTCTTTTACTTTCCTCCTTCCCTCCATCCCTCCTTTCCTCTTTGCACTTCTCCTCTGTTCACCCCTTCCTCCATCTTTTTTTCCTTGCATCACTCCTCTATCTTCCTCCCTCCTTCCCTCCCTCCCTCCCTCTCTCCCTCCCACTTTCCCTCATTCTCTCCCTCACAGTGTCCTCTCGAATCCATTATTCCCCTCTTATTTAATTATCGACTCACTGCCTTCCCCTCTCACCCTCCGTCCCTTCTCCTCCTTTCCTCACTTTCCCTCTCTCCCGCCCTCACCTTCCTACCCTCCCTTACCCTCCTTTCCTCACTCACCCTCCTTTCCTCCCCTCTATCACCTTCCCTCCCTCCCTTCCTCCCTCAATGTGCTCACCTCTAAGCAAACAAAAACAAAATCTTGAATTCCGTCAAAATATATTTCAGTCCACGGTGCCTGAGGGAGGTCTCGCCGCGGAGGGACGGAAGGTGGAACTAAGAGGAGGAGGAGGAGGAGGAGGAGGAGGAGGAGGAGGAGGAGGAGGAGGAGGAGGAGGAGAAGGAGGAGGAGGAGGAGGAGGAGGAGAGAGAGTAAAGTCCAGTTTGCGAGGTTCAAAGTGACTTGGGGTTAACAAGCAGGCACTCAAAGGCACCTAATCACCCTGTGAGGTCAAGGGAGAAAGAGAAAGAGAGAGAGAGAGAGAGAGAGAGAGAGAGAGAGAGAGAGAGAGAGAGAGAGAGAGAGAGAGAGAGAGAGAGAGAGAGAGAGAGAGGTCAGGTTAGGACGTGAAGGGCAAACATTATTAAGGATAAGGAGAGGCCCGCTACGGTTGACTACCTGACGTTACCTGTGCTAATTAATGGAAAGGAAAGGCATGTGACACCTACAAGCATGGCCGGGAGGAGGAGGAGGAGGAGGAGGAGGAGGAGGAGGAAGAAAAGGAGGAAAGGGTATGTATGCATATATGAAGAGAATAAAAGAGAAGGAGGATATGGAGACGGAAAGGATGCATGAAGTGGAAGGAGGAGAAAAAGGAGGAGGTGGAGGTGGAGAAGAGAAAGGTGGAGAAGAGAAAGGCGGAGGAAGAGAAAGGCGGAGGAAGAGAAGTAGAGGAGAAGTGGAGGGAAAGTTGACGAAGATATACATGTAATGGGAAGTCAGTTTGGAATGGGTGAGGAGGAAGAAGAGGAGGAGGAGGAGGAGGAGGAGGAGGAGGAGGAGAGGAGGAGGAGGAGGAGGAGGAGGAGGAGGAGAAAGAAGAGGAGGAGGAGGTGGAGAAGAGAGAAGAGGTGAAGCCAGACTAAAGTTAGAAGATCCGTCTCGCTGGAAATCAATTGACGCCGCCATGGGAAAAAGAGAGAGAGAGAGAGAGAGAGAGAGAGAGAGAGAGAGAGAGAGAGAGAGAGAGAGGAGAGAGAGAGAGAGACGAGAGAGAGAGAGAGAGGAGAGAGAGAGAGAGAGAGAGAGAGTAGAGAAAAAAACTAATATATTGAGATAATAAAATGCAAATCGAGAGCCATCCCACTTCTGGCACTGTTTACGGTGTGTGTGTGTGTGTGTGTGTGTGTGTGTGTGTGTGTGTGTGTGTGTGTG
>JAPQNM010000016.1:12822419-12827419 GCA_029783475.1 Metacarcinus magister | reverse complement strand
ACCTTCCCCCCCCACTCCCCTCTCTTCCTCCCCTCTCTTCCTCTCTCCCCTCACTCCCTGCCTCCCCTTCCTTCCTCCTTCCTCCCTCACTTTTTTTTCTCCCCAGCACAGCGGCACCAGCGGAGGAGGATAAGGGGGAGAAAAAGGAAATAAGAAAGGAAGAAGAAGGGGGAGGAGGAGGTGAAGGAAACAAGAGAGGAGGAGGAAGAGAAGTAAAGGAGTAAGTAGAGAATATTCATTAATTTGAAAGTATTTACAGAATTAAAATTAAATCACAGACAAAATTATTAAGTGAAAAAAAATCTAGGTTAACAAAATTCTAAAATATTCAATAAATAAAATTAAAAAAAAGCAAAACTGGGACAAGGATGAATGAATTAATGAAATAGTTTGAAAGTCTATAAATATATATAAAAAGTATATAGATGTAAACGACTATTTAGAACGCAAACCAATGAAGAGGAAGTGAAAAAAAATATTACATGATTTTTGAATGTAAGAAAGAAAAAAAAAAGAGACAGACAAAAGCAATCCTCACAGGACTAAGTGGAGTTGAAAAGTAAGTTAAGTGGTATTGAAGAAATGAAAAGAAATATAAAGACTTAGAAGAATATAAAAGAAGAGATCAAAGACATATTAATGAAGAAAAAAATTATACTACAAAGGGTAGGACGTTGAAAAGGTGATCTCTGACTGGTAACTGAACTGGAGGAGGAGGAGGAGGAGGAGGAGGAAAATGGAGGTGAAAAGAATGAAAGGTAAGGAAATGCGAGGAGAGAAGGAAGGAAGGAAGGAAAGAAGGAATGAAGGAAGGAAGAGATGGTAGAAGGAAATGAAGATGAGTAAAGATTTAAGAGTAAAGAATTAAGAATTAAGAAAAATGAAAGAAGTGAAGTAATAAAAAAAAGCAGAAGACGAAGGAGAATAAAAAACATAATAAGAGTAAAAAGAGGAATAGAGAAAACAATAAAAAAGGAAGGAAAAGAGTAAAGAGAGGAGGAAGAGGAAGGAGTGAGTAGTGAAAGCCGCAACAGAGGAAGAGAAAAAGAAATTGAAGAGATATTTAGTGTAAAAGAAACAGAGGAAATAATAGAGAGAAAGAAGGAAGGAGGGAAGGAAAGAAAGAAGGAGGGAGGGAAGGAAGGGAGAAACTCGTAAAATGCATGAAATTTATGTAGAAAGAAGGTGGAAATAAATGGAGAGAAAGAAAAAGATATAAATAGTAAAGAGCAAACATAATCACTTTTAAGGAAGACGTCTGTTCCAAAGGGAAGGAAATAAGTGTATGTATAATGTATGCAAATGCTCTCTCTCTCTCTCTCTCTCTCTCTCTCTCTCTCTCTCTCTCTCTCTCTCTCTCTCTCTCTCTCTCTCTCTCTCTCTCTCTCTCTCTCTCTCGTCACACCTCATTCTAAGGTTAATGACACGTTTACAGGTGGGGAGGAAGGCAGGTAATGCAGTACTTAACGTTTACAGGTAAGAGGAGTAAACACAGGTAAGGCAGGCAAGGCACGTTCATAGGTAAGACTGTCTCGTTCACAGGGAAACTACAGGTAAGAGTGGACATTTACGGTGAAAATGGCTTAATTTGGAGGTGAGATGAGGTTAGTTTATAAGGTACAAGATAATTTAGTACAGCAAGATTTTTTCCCTCAATCGTTGCGTCTCAGAAAGGTGTTAAATTCTGTTTCACTGCTTTGCCTTTTCATGAAACTTGAGTCTTGGCTGCAGCACTTTGCACTCCGCCACCCAAAGGTTCAAACACCGTGACTAATGCCGCCAAACACACACACAAGTGCCTTTCAAACATGCCACTTAGAGAGTTATATTACAATAATATTTTTCTTTACAAGTTAGAATTACAAGCCTCAGAAAACTACCCGACCCAGGACCAGCACGCAGGCAAAGTTAGTGTGAGGAATGGTGTTAAAATGCATGACGTAAAGGTAAGGTAAGGTAAGGTAAGGTAAGGTAAGGTAAGGGAAGGTAAGGTAGTGTCAGGTGAGGTCAGAGGTCAGATATGGGATTCATCTGCTCCCTGGACAGTGTTGGGAAGCCTCTGATGCTGACCTAACCTCACCTGACCTGACCTGACCTATTTTTAACTGAGCTTATTTATTATCCAATTTGATTTGTTTATTTATCTTCAGAAACGGTGACAGCCTAAGTAAGGAGTAAAAAAAAATTAGAAAAAAGGGAAAAAAGCTAATTGTCACTGAGAAAATAATGATAATAATAATAATAATAATAATAATAATAATAATAAATAATAATAATAATAATAATAATAACAATAATAATTCCAAAAATACCATATACAAGTAAGTTCCCCAAACCTAAACTAAAACATGATAAAAAAAAAAACCTTAACTCACGACAACCTAACCTAACCTAACCTAACCTAACCTAACCTAACCTAATGTAACCTAACTTAACATCACCCAGCCATCTCTCAGCCCATTGTACCCCAACTAACCTTCCATCCATCCATCCTGGGTTACAAAGGCCGCCGCTGTCAGACCATAATTCACTCTATTGACTTTCGTAGATGTAACTGCGATCTATATTGAATTATATCCATTCTTTTCCATTAGTGACAGAGGCGATCATTGGATGGAGGCGAGAGAGAGAGAGAGAGAGAGAGAGAGAGAGAGAGAGAGAGAGAGAGAGAGAGAGAGAGAGAGAGAGAGAGAGAGAGAGAGAGAGAGAGAGAGAGAGTGCGTGTGTGTGTTGTTACAAGGAAAAGCATGTGTATATATTACCAAGAAGTACAAGGAACATATACACATTTCTAAAGGCTGTGTTACGTGAATGTTCGTTAAGTCCACGTGCCACAGTTTCCTTCCCTTCCGTTGGTCTGAATTCTGGGCAGCATCGGATCAACTTTACATACATGGCCAAGTAAGGTTCTCTTGGCTTCAAATACTGGGATGAGACGCTCCAATGAACCCTTTGTGATCCTCCGTCTGGTACAAAGCATGCGTTCACTCCACTCCCTCTGTGTGTGTGTGTGTGTGTGTGTGTGTGTGTGTGTGTGTGTGTGTGTGTGTGTGAGTCCGTCCTTCACGACACAAATACACGTCGTCAAGAGCCCAAGTTGAAGATGTAAAGTTGTGTTGCGTTGCGTTGTGTTGTGTTGAAAGTCTGCTAACTAAACAGGCGTATTGCAAGGTGAGGGTCCTGGGCTGATTAAAGAATAAAGATAACTCTATTTTTTGTTTTGTTATCTCTCTCTCTCTCTCTCTCTCTCTCTCTCTCTCTCTCTCTCTCTCTCTCTCTCTCTCTCTCTCTCTCTCTCTCTCTCTCTCCAATAAAGCGAGTGGAAACAATTAAAGAAAACTCATGTGAAAAGAGAATTAAAGAAACCACATGTCGTTAACTAAACCGAACAAAGACCACAAGGAGGAGGAGGAGGAGGAGGAGGGAGGAGGAGGGAGGAGGAGGAGGAGGAGGAAAAAGAAGATGAGGAGGAAGGCGAGGACGAGAACAAGAACAAGGAGGAGGAAAAGGAAGAGAAGAACAACACAGAAAAATAGAACAGAAATCAGAGGAAGAGGAGGAGGAGGAAAAAGAAAAGGAGTAGGAAAAAAAAAGGAGGAATAAGGGAAAGAAAGAAAGAAAGAAAGAAAGAAAGAAAGAAAGAAAGAAAGAAAGAAAGAAAGAAAGAAAGAAAGACACGGCAGACAGTTGACAGAATCCATCCCGAAAACTTAGTCGATTTCTACACAGGTAAAACAATTAATAAGTTACACCTTCATTTGGGGGAGCACACACACACACACACACACACACACACACACACACACACACACACACACACACACACACACACACACACACACACACACACACATTGAGTACTAAACGAGCTCATAAACACTATAATCATCATCATTATCATCATCATTATTATCATCATTAGTCTTTCATCAAACTTAATAATTGAGTCTCATCATAAAAGCTTAATTAGTTACGAGGCTGAAAGGAATGAGAGAGAGAGAGAGAGAGAGAGAGAGAGAATGAGAGAGAGAGAGAGAGAGAGAGAGAGAGAGAGAGAGAGAGAGAGAGAGAGAGAGAGAGCCACTAACAAACAGGTCAATATAGGTTGCTAATCATTGTATTAAGACCTGTAAGGCTTATTATCTCTCTCTCTCTCTCTCTCTCTCTCTCTCTCTCTCTCTCTCTCTCTCTCTCTCTCTCTCTCTCTCTCTCTCTCTCTCTCTCTCTCTCTCTTATTACCTCCTTTGCCTCCCTTCCTCCCTCGTCTTTAATACCAGTCCCTCATCATTCTGTCCACTCTCCTCATAATCTCTCTCTCTCTCTCTCTCTCTCTCTCTCTCTCTCTCTCTCTCTCTCTCTCTCTCTCTCTCTCTCTCTCTCTCTCAAGCTAACATTCTCCTAATCTCCCTCTCCTTTTCCCTCCCTCTCACCTGCTTCCTCCATTATTCCTCCTTTCTCCTCCACCTGGGACGGAATAAAGATATTTAACCTCACTATCGCATCTCATTTTACCAAGACGCCCAGGTAAAGAGGGAGTGGTGGGGGGGGTGAGGGGAGGAGGGGGTGAGGGAAGGTGAGGGGAGAATAAAGGAGGAATGATAAGGAGTGAGGTAGGGAGGAGGGAGAGGAAAGATTAAGAAGGCAAGGTAGGCATGAAGAACGAGAGAAAGAAAGCGAGAGGAAGAAAAAAGGAGAGAGAGAGATAAAAAAAACCAGCCAAGCAAATTAAAATAGAGAAAGAAAGGTGAGAGAAAGAACCCATCCATCATTACCCCTTCCCCCCCCCCTTTCCCCTCCTTTCTCTTTCTCCTCAACACCAACACCTACATCAACACCCCTTCCCCCTTCCCCTATCCTCCCCACCACCCCCTCCCTACTTCCCCTTCCTCCCCAACACCCCTTACCTTTAACACACCTGGGCATGACACTAACACGAATCCCAATTTCAGGGCCAGATTATCAGGGGCGCCGAAGATGGACAGGTGCCTAATTGGGGACAC
>JAPQNM010000016.1:12802419-12819919 GCA_029783475.1 Metacarcinus magister | reverse complement strand
GGCAGTGAAGGATGACGCATTAGTTTCAGCCCAACATGAGAGAGAGAGAGAGGAGAGAGAGAGAGAGAGAGAGAGAGAGAGAGAGAGAGAGAGAGAGAGATAAAGGGGGGGGGAGGGGGCTGCTGCTCAACTAGGAGAGACAAGGAGGATTGGGTCGTACCATACTCATTAAGAGGTGAAGCTTCAAGATGGGGAAGGTCACGAATCTCTCTGTCTCTCTCTCTCTCTCTCTCTCTCTCTCTCTCTCTCTCTCTCTCTCTCTCTCTCTCTCTCTCTCTCTCTCTCTCTCTCTCTCTGTAAGCCCCTCAGCCACGCCATTAAAGGTCTTATGGATATCACATTTCTAAATATGTAATAAGTCATTGAATTTGCCTCAACTAACTAACGGGGATTAATCTACAATTATGAAAAAAAGAAAGAAAAAAAGTTGTGTAATAGAATTTAAAGATACGAGAAGTGAGAGAAAATACGCGTTTTTTTTTTTATTTAATTAATAGATACATATGTTTCTTCATTATATATGGAGTAAACAGGAGGAAATAAGAAGAGAGGAGAGAAAAAATATACGAATACTTATGAATATATACATAGATTTTTATATATTTTTTTTTTCAATGATGACCTGAAGTAAAAAAAGGTAATAAAATCAAATAAAATGTAAATATACGAATACTTATAAATAAAATGCAAGTCCAACCATGCAAGAGTTAAAACCTACATTATCTGACCCAGCAACATTCGCCTCTCAATACTCAGCAATTTCGCGTTTTAAAATTTAGGTCAAGAGTTCAATGCCCACAAAATCAAGCGACACCAAGCTATTTTTTTTTATTTATTTATTCTTTTTTAAGTATCTCGACGACCTCCATTTTGACGTAATCATGCAAGCATTTTATCTCGTTTACGAAAGAATCTTGTCATCAAGTTTTCAATGAGTGTTGGAGTTCCTTAAATTGTTCACGTGTTCATGTCTAAGAAATATTCACTTCATGTTTTCTTTAATAATAACACGTTTTTCTCCTTCCTCCTTCTGCGCCAATCACCTTCTAGGACGATACATTAGGGAGCTCATGGCAGCCAATCACAGGCTTCCCTTCCTACCCACACCTTTCGAATGAGCCAATCAGGTGGCGAGTGTGTGTTTACTCAACTTGTTTGAACCAATCACGTAATGAGAGGCATCAGAAGCACCACCACGACCACCAATCAGAAGCCAGAGTCGTTGCTTCAGCTGCTATGAGTGGTGTTTGATCCCCTCGAGTCGTTTCGTTGACTGAATGTTTCGAAAAATGCTTCACGAATCTTCACGAATGTTGAAACTTGACTTATATTCACGATGGAGACTATATTTATGTGCCTGATTTATCAAGTTTGTTCAGAACACTAATAAAAAAGATTAATAATAATAATAAATAATAATAATAATAATAATAATACAAATAGTAATAACAACAACACAACAACTATTCCTTGCCCTGCTTGCAATATTCCGTGTGAGTGCAGCCAAGTTTTCACTCTCCCTCCTGCTATAAACTAAAGCAAACAATAAATATAAAGGATCACATACACAAACATACATACATACAAACATACATACATACATACATACATACATGCATTCCGGTGACCATCGTACACCTGCCTGCCTGCCTGCCTGCCTGCCTGCCTGCCTGCCTGCCTGCCTGCCTGCCTGCCTGCCTGCCTGCCTGCCTGCCTGCCTGCCTGCCTGCCTGCCTGCCTGCCTGCCTGCCTGCCTGCCTGCCCGTTCCATGCAGTTATTTGGGCGAGCAGGTGAGAAATCAATAGCACTCAGGTAACTAGATTGTAAGGAAGGAACCGCATTGCACGGCCATCAAAGTGTGAACGGCAGGGACGTCTTCACTCTACAACAACAACAACAACAACAACAACAACAACAACAACAACAACACATACAACAACAACAACAACAACAACAACAAGACACCACGTCCTCCGCAAAACCAATATTTGTGTTTTGTTCAATCACAGTTTCAGGAAACGAGGATTCTTGGCTCCAGGCCGCAGGGTCCTTCCTTCCTGCTGGTGGCGGGGATGAGGAGAGGGAGGGGAAGGGAAGTGAGGGGAGGAGAGGGAGGGGAAGGGAAGTGAGGGGAGGAGAGGGGGAGGGAGGGGAGGAAGGGAGAGAGGAAGGGGAGGACATGGCACAGGTGGAAGGGGGTGATTACAGGGGTAGGGTAGGGTGGTGGAGGGTAAGGAAAGACGAGAACAATGCAGAGGAGGATGGCAGGTGGAGGGAAGGGAAGGGAAGGGGGGTGAGGCGGAAGGGGAGACAAGGGGAGGACAGAGCAAACTCCGCCGCTGGACACACAGTGGCGAAGCAAACAAGAGGAGGAGGAGGAATACAAGGGAACACAAACAGCAACAGACCCTAGGGTCCCTACGAAGGCTGTTTGATATAACTACTCTACACTAACTACTTGAATTAGAGAAAGGATAGTACTGATAGTACAGGAGGAAGAGGAGGAGGAGGAGGAGGAGGAGGAGGAGAAGAGGAGGAGAATGAGGAGAGAGGAGTAGTTTCAAACATCAAAAAAATATAATTTATCACCATTTACTTGTTATAGAGGAGGAGGAGGAAAAGTTTTAAAAAGCGTACATTGTCTATCGCCTTTTAATCCCACAACAAAAGGTTTGTCATGGAAATAATAATAATAATAATAATAATAGTAATAATAATAATAATAATAATATATCTTTTAGTATCATTTGTCTATAAGATTTGAAGTGAAATATATAAACATAACATTCCTTACCTCATATATATTAATTTGTTTCCCTTAATAAGAAACAAAACATTATAAAAATGTTACAAAAAATCAGAAAACAATTATAATACTTTTAGAAACCCTAGAAAACATTAATAAACAAAGAAATCAAGAAACAAAAGGTGTCAGCTGGACTGGGCTTGGGTTGGGAGTCTATACTTATAATTATATTGAATGGAATCTTTAACATATATCCATGCGTTACATATTGATTACAATTCTAATTATTTTCTCTTTCTTTTATCTACATTTTGTATAATATTGATGTGTAGTTCAATAATAGTAATAATCTGATAATCTGATAATCTTCTTCTTCCTCTTCTAGAGAGTGAAACACAGCTTGGAAAGACCTTTCAATCCCGGTGGTAATATTTCGTCGTTTCACACCTTTTTCCTTCCTTTCTAAGTCTATTTGAGTGATACAGGAGCCGTAAACACATCATTACGCACCATGTACAGTGGAAGGATAGCGAAGAAACATTGTATATTAAGTGTAATAAGTGTAAGATATAACAGTGCAGGTCACACGAAGAAGAAGAAGAGTAAGATGGCGGCCACAGTGTTGATCACGTATATACCAAACGAAATTTGAAAACTTTATTATACACAGAGAAGCAATTATATGTACTTTAAAAAATCGAGTGAAACACCTAATTCGTTACTACATAAATACTTGTTATATTTGATTCCTGTTTATTTCATGAAAAAATATTTATTTTTAAGCTAATCATAGAATCGATAAATAGAAAAAGACAATAATAGTGAAATTAAACCAATGTAAACCATAAAATAGAACATATAAAAATTATCCAAACCGAAAGTAAAGCCTAAATAGACCATAACACAAAGAAAAACGGAAAAAATAACGAAAAAATGTGAAAAAAACACATTAATTATTTGTTTACATCCACGAGTGTTCATTATAGTGTATTAGGTACATTAAAAGCAGTGTTAGGACATGATCACCTACAAGGATAGAGATGATGGCGAGTGTGTTGTGTTGTGGTGTGTTGTGAGGGTGTTAAAGTGTGTTGTGGTGTGTTGTGTTGGGTCATGTAGGCATGTGCGGTATCCACAAAAATACCGGTACAGCAGGTATCGGTAAAGCATTTTATACCGGTATCACGTAGGCCTGTGCGGTATCGATAAAAATACCAGTACAGAAGGTATTGGTAACCCCAGTACTTCTTTTAAATAACAGATATCCTATATCTAATTCAAGTAGTTATATCAAACAGCCTCTGCAGGGACCATATGGAAAGAGGAGGAGGAGGAGGAGGAACACATAGGAAGAACAAACAGCAACAGGCCTGCTGGCCCTTACGAGGCTGTTTGTGAGACTACACTATCTACTCTAGAGTGAAGGATACAGGATAGTAAGGGTGAAGGCTTCTCTCCCCAGCCATGGCTGGCAGGGAAAGGAAGGCCAACCAAGACCAGACTATCACTACTGTCACTACCACTACTGCTACCACTACTTCCTGGCAAGCGATGTCAGGCCACTAGCGACGTCTTTTGAATCGACATTTCGTAAGTTAGGTACATCAGAATGAACATACTCAAAGTTTGCTACGTTAACGGATAGTATTTTAGTTGTGGATTGGCTTCTAAATATTTGTCAAGTCTATTTTTGAACGTAGTAATTGTTTTACTGTCGACGACATTGGCGGGCAGGGAGTTCCAAACGTTAACGATCCGATTGAAAAAGAAGTGCTTGGCTTTGTTTGATGTGAATCTTTTGCCAGTAATCTTAAAAGAATGATGTCTTCTTGTTATATTTGATCAATCAAAAGTAATGTAATCTTCTGTATTGATATTATCGAATCCTTTGATTATCTTGAACATTTCAATTAAATCCCCTCGCATCCTTCGTTTTTCTAGGCTGAATAAGTTTAGTTCCTTAAGTCTTTCTTCATAAGGTTTATTTTTCAGCCTTGGAATCATTTTTGTTATTCTTCGCTGGACTCTTTCCAGTTTGTCAATGTCCAAGGAGGAGGAGGGGGAGGAAGAGAGGGGGGCGGGAGGAGGAGGAGGAGGAGGGGGAAGGGAGGATGAGAGAGAGGAAAGCAGAGGGAAATTACCAACTCTCTCTCTCTCTCTCTCTCTCTCTCTCTCTCTCTCTCTCTCTCTCTCTCTCTCTCTCTCTCTCTCTCTCTCTCTCTCTCTCGCTGTTGTATTCCAATGGCAAGCTTCCGGTCTTTCAGTACATATTTAAGGGGATTATTAACCCAGACTTACCTATATCTACCTTTCTATCTGTCTGTCTGTCTGTCTGTCTATCAAATTGCCTGTCTGTCTGTCAATCTATCTAATGACTTGGCCTAAAAAAATGTCACTATTTAATCAGCTCCTGACCTTAATATCCTCCTCCTCCTCCTCCTCCTTCTTTTTTCTTCTTCTTCTTCTCTTCCTCCTCCTCCTCCTCGTATTCTTCGCACTTTTCCAATAGAGAAAAACGAATGAAACGAAAAAATGGACAATGAAAGAAATGAAAAAAGAAGAAGTGAAGACGCCAACAACACCTCAATAGAGAAAATGTCTCTCTCTCTCTCTCTCTCTCTCTCTTCTCTCTCTCTCTCTCTCTCTCTCTCTCTCTCTCTCTGCTTGTTTGTCATTTTTTTCAACCACAAGATTATGAAAGTCAATGACAGACAGCAGGGAGGGAGGGAGGGAGGGAGGGAGGGAGGGAGGGAGGGAGGGAGAGAGGGAGGGAGGGAGAGAGGGAGGGAGGAAAGGAGGACGGGATGAAGGTAGGAAAAAACATGGAATTGGAAAGGAAGGAAGGAAAGAAGAGCAAGTGAGAGAGAGAGAGAGAGAGAGAGAGAGAGAGAGAGAGAGAGAGAGAGAGAGAGAGAGAGAGAGAGAGAGAGAGAGAGAGAGAGAGAGAGAGAAGGAGGGAGATTATGTGAGACTGGGAGAGGAAGGGAGGGAAGGAAGCAGATAGGAAGGAAGGGAGGGAGGGAGGGAGGGAGGGAAGGATGGAGGGAGGAAAGGGAAGGAGGGAGATAGGAAGGGAGAGAAGGATGATGATTGTGGAGATTAGAAAGAGGAAGGGAGTGTCTTTTGTCCTTCTTTTGTCTACTGTTTTTTATCTGTATTTATCTCTTCTCTCCTTCGTTATGTATTCATTTACCTTTTCATTGGAACCACCCCTCCCCCCATCCCCCCAAACCCCCCTCACCCCCCTTTCCTTCCCATTCTCTCTCCACCCTTCCACCATCTTTATTTTTTCCCTCCCTCCCTCCTCTCCTTCCTTCCCTCTTCTTCCATTATTCCAATTCCTTTCTTTCCTCTTGCATTCTTTTTCTCTTTTATTTACTGGCATTTCTTTAATTTCTTTTTCTCTTATCTTGCTTTCATTTGGTGTTTTTTCGTTATCTCCGTGACCTTAATTCTTCTTTGCTTCTTCCAACTTTCTCTACTTTATCTATATTCTCTCCTCCTCCTCCTCCTCCTCCTCTTCCTCCTCCTCTTCTTCTTCTTCTCCTCTTCCTCCTCCTTCTTCGTTTGCCTTTGTTACTGTTTTTTCCTCTCTTCTGCATTCATGTCAGCTTCCTCCTCTCCTCTTCCTCCTCTTGTCTTCTCTCCTCCATGCATCTCGGTCAGCTCCTCCTCCTCCTCCTCCTCCTCCTCCTCCTCCTCCTCCTCCTCCTCCTCCAATTCCTCCTCCTCTCCCCTCATTTTTTTCACCCAGTCTTCCAACATTAATGAGACAATATTAGTCACACACACACACACACACACACACACACACACACACACACACACACACACACACACACACACACGCAATGCAGTGTCACGCCTCTCGTCCCCTGACCTCAATCCCCTCCCCATTCCCCTCTTGACATCTCTCCCCTCAACACTTCCACCCCCACTTCCCCTCTTTACCCCCTCCCTCCTTCCCCTCTTTTTCTCTCATCCCCTTCAATCCCTAAAATAGATCCCAGTCTCTCTCTCTCTCTCTCTCTCTCTCTCTCTCTCTCTCTCTCTCTCTCTCTCTCTCTCTCTCTCTCTCTCTCTCTCTCTCTCTCTCTCTCTCTCTCAACCTCAAATGTCATAAGTTACACACACACACACACACACACACACACACACACACACACACACACACACACACACACACACACACACACACACACACACACAGACACACACACGAGCCTCTTCTTATCACCTCAACACCTCCCCTTTTTTCCCCTTTTCCCTCGTTTCCTGCCCCAAAACAGACCCTATTTCCCCTTACCTTCCCCACCACAAACCCACAAGCACCTCCTCTCCCCTCTCACACCACAACCTTCACCCCTCCCCTTTCACCCTATACCTTTTCCCCTCACTCTACCCTATCCCCTAACTAACCCTCTCCCTTTCTCCCTCACACTTCACCGTTCCCCTCACTTTCACCTCCCACCTTTCCCCCCCTCAGCCCCTCACTCCCCCCTTCCCCTCACAGCCCCTTACCCCCCCTCTCAGCACAGACACACACACACACACACACACACACACAGCAACAAGGCAGGGTCACAGAGATGGAGAAGGAATGTTGTGTGTGTGTGTGTGTGTGTGTGTGTGTGTGTGTGTGTGTGTGTGTGTGTGTGTGTGTGTGTGTGTGCGTGTGTGTGTGTGTGTGTGTGTGATACTCTATAACCTTGGTCAGTCAACACGTGTTTGACATCTTAACAACGAGGATCTTCCA
Organism: Metacarcinus magister; assembly: GCA_029783475.1. NCBI lineage: Eukaryota > Metazoa > Arthropoda > Malacostraca > Decapoda > Cancridae > Metacarcinus > Metacarcinus magister. The sequence continues at coordinate 12,812,416 of JAPQNM010000016.1, read as the reverse complement.
AGGGCTTCCAGGCGCCACTGTGTTGGGTGATAAGGACTCCTCCTCCTCCTCCTCCTCCTCCTCCTCCTCCTCTTCCTCCTTCTTCCTCCTCCTCTTCCTCCTCCTCCTTTTCCTCCATCTCCTCCTCCGTCTCATTTTGTTCTTCTTGTTATTGTTCCTTGTCCTCCTTTTCCTCTTCCTCCTCCACACCTTTTTTTCTTCTTCTTTTCTACTTTTTTTTCTGTTTCTTCTTCCTCCTCCTCCTCCTCCTCCTCTGACAGACAGCCGCGTGATGAAAAAAAAGGCGTCAAAATACCTCCTCCTCCTCCTCCTCCCTGAATCCTATAATGGAATGATGGAAAGTAACGCAATATGAAGCTTCAAAATGTATATTGCACGAGGCGGCGCGAAGGATGGAAGGATGGAAGGATGGAAGGAAGGATGGAAGGAAGGATGGAAGGATGGAAGGATGGAAGGAAGGAAGGAAGGAAGGAAGGAGGACCAGTGAGGTGATGACGACGGAGTTGGACGAAGAGAAATAGAAATGAAGTGAAGAAATATGATAAATAATGATCAAGCAGGAAAATAGTATAACCTTTTGATAATAATAATAATAATAATAATAATAATAATAATAATAATAATAATAATAATACTGAGTACACTATTATTATTATTATTATTATCATTATTATTATTTTGTTATTAAATGCTCAGGGATACACGTGACAATTATAACCTTTACCTACTCGGAAACCACACACACACACACACACACACACACACACACACACACACACACACACACACACACACACACACACACACCCGTTACGTTGCTCCATTTGATTAATAAAGTAAAAAGTGAACAATTAACCAACGCCCCCAACAACTCACCACCCCCCCACCCCCCAAAAAAAAAGGGTACACACGCATTTTAATTTGACCACGAATGCGTTGGTGGCATCGACCGATCACTACATATCGTTTATCATTCAGTGTTGTTCCCTTTTTTAAACATTAATGAATTGTGGTCCGATCTGCGTGGTAGGTCATCAAATATTATGGTGTTGGTGGTAGTAGTAGTAGTAGTAGTAGTAGTAGTAGTAGTAGTAGTAGTAGTAGTAGTAGTAGTAGTAGTAGTAGTAGTAGTAGTGGTATATAGGTAGTGGTGGTGGTAGTCAAAGTAGAAGTAGTAACAACAACAACAACAGTAACAGTAACAACAGCATCAACAGTAAAAGTATCTCATGTATACATTAACCTCACTCACTAATATCCTGACTGCTAATAGTAAACAAAGAGCTCAAAACTTTCCCTACGCCCAACACACACACACAAACACACACCTCGTCCCTCACCCCTCAGCTTCCTCACACCTGCCTGTCAACCTCCCACCACACACCCCGCCCCTCCACCTGGGTCAGCACACGTGGGGGCGCCTCACCACTACCACCACCACCGCCACCTAAGGACTGAACTACGTCGTTGCTGCCTTCAGACTAGCACACACAACCCTCACCTCGTTCAAGGTCATTCATGTGAGGAGGGAGCCAGCGTCCTTCACCGTCTTAGTCAGCTAGCAACACCCTCCTTCCCCTCCTAGCAGTGACCTTCCATCTCCCTCCTCTCCTCTCCTTTCCTCTCCCTCTTCCCTTCACATCTTAGTGTACTCTCTCTCCTCTCTCTCTTCCCTCCTTCGTTAAGTGACCAAATTAATGAGAAGCAAGAGTTTTCTCGGCCCTAAATAAGCATGAAGTGATGGTGTGTTATTGGTTTTGTGTGACGTCCAGTAGTTGTTGTTATGGTGGAGAGAGGATTGTTAGTGTTAATTATGGTGGTGGTGGTGGTGGTGGTGGTGGTGGTGGTGGTGGTGGTGGTGGTGGTGGTGGTGGTGGTGGTGGTGGTTTGTTTGTAAAGTGAGAAGTGAGAAGTGAGAAGTGAGGAGTGAGGAGGAGGAGGAGGAGGAAAATGAGGCCGATAATTAATAACAACTACTACAAACAACAACAACAACAACAACAACAAACAACAACAACAACAACAACGTCCCAACACAACATGCCCACACAAGGTTTTTTTTTCTTCTTCTCCACTCGACCTTTTTGTCGCTAGCGGATTAATATTTTCCCCTCATCTCGCCTTACCTTTCCCCTCGCCACACTCAACCACCTCTGCCCTCACACCTTTATCCTTGCCCTCATCTCCCCTCACTTTTTCCCCTTACTTCACGTCACTTCTCTGCAACCTGTACCCGCTGCACTCTCCCCTCACCCTCCCCTCATACTCCCCTCTCACGTCTCCCCAAACTTGCATCCGAGGGTAAAGTTGATCCACATTCTCCCCTCATTCCTCATTTGTAGGATGTAAAGAGTGTACGAGTATTATCTTGATTATGTTTTCTTAAATGTTATGATCTTATTGTAATTGTCTTCTAACAGTTCCCCTCGCATCTCTCTCTCTCTCTCTCTCTCTCTCTCTCTCTCTCTCTCTCTCTCTCTCTCTCTCTCTCTCTCTCTCTTTAACACACATATACATCACAAAAACATATACATATTCACACGTCCTACAGATTTGTCTTCTCAGTTACATAAAACACACACACACACACACACACACACACACACACACACACACACACACACACACACACACACACACACACACACACACACAACCCCGCCCAACCATCAAAACCTCTCCCTCCACTCCGTCCCGCCCCACCCACCTTCTCTCCCTACCCGACCCAACCACTCTGCCCCCGCCCTTCAGCATCCCATCCCATGTCTGGTTCATCTCACACCCACCATCCCATCCCTCACACACCTCCACGCCATCAACACTTCACTCTTCACCTCAACATTTCTGGAGAACTTCATCCAAGAATAACTTCATAACATTTGGTTTCTATTCTTTAACACAAACACTTCCACCTCCTTCCCTCCTCCTCCTCCTCCTCCTCCTCCGCTTCCTCCGTCCAGCTGGAAGAGGCATGGGCGGGCGGGTGGGCGGCAGTACTCAGCTGTTTACTCACTCTCAAGGCTCAGCACCCGCGCCGCACCACAGGCAGCCACCACCACCACCAGAGGCCAGAACATGGTCGTCCCTAGCAAACGGATGCAGTCACTGGGCAGCGGTACTCGTCCCTGTGTGGTCCCTGTGCGTGCGTCTCCAGGCGAGTCACCTTCGTCCTCACACCAGAGATATACACCGAGAACTGAGCGCTGAGGCAGACCGACGGTGCCAGTAAGTCGCTGCGAAGTAAGTCCCCGCCACGCATGCGTCGCCCTCCCCTGGCTGGGCTGATACCTTCGCCTCCCCGCGCTACCCCGCCACCTTACACACACACACACACTCTCTCACTCTCTCTCTCTCTCTCTCTCTCTCTCTCTCTCTCTCTCTCTCTCTCTCTCGCCGTCACACTAAACCACCAGGGTGACGCGTAACCACAGACACTCTCCTTCCTTCCTCCTGAGCCTGAGTGTCGCCCGGGAACACATATGTAACGTGGATGTGACCACAACAACGCACTCACGCACCGCCCCACCAGGCACCAGCCCACCATGGGTCCACAGGCTGTCACTCGCTCCCCCCACCACCCAACCCACCCGCCCGCCCGCCCTGCCACGTGCCTTGGCGTCACCCCGGGGCCATGGCGAGGACGGTGTCGTCGCGGGTGTGTGGCGGAGAGATGAAGGATAAGTCATGCAAACAAAACCAATTATGGAGTTACGTGAAGTTGTAAATGAGGCTTGAATGTGGTGGTGGTGGTGGTGGTGGTGGTGGTGGATGATGATGATGATGATGATGATGATGATGATGATGATGATGATGATGATGATGATGATGATGGGATTCAACATGCTCAATAATCATCAGCCATATTTCCACCGGCACGAAATGGATATGTGTAGGAGCCACGCTTGCACGCAGAGTGCGTGTGGGTGTGATCCAACACTCCTCGCCGCGACTCCCACGCCCACGAGTCTAACACGGAGACACTCACACTCTGAAGGGAGTGACCCCCGGCGGGTTGTCTCGGCGGCGCCAGGCGGGGTGGACGTCCTCACAAGGATGTGGAGGCAGGTGGATGCCCTCCGCAATCAGCAGTGGTTCTTGATCTAAATTACACCCGCTGTGCTGACAGAAAGCTGAGCTGACTCAGACGTGTCGTTAGCAGCTGGATGATGAAATTGGAAAAATATTACGTTACAACGCAATCAAAGACAAAAAGATCATTTCAAAAGTTCACTTTGTTGACAGAGTGTTCGTCGTTCAAGTTCTTTACGTTGTGTTGTTGTTTAGTGTTGGTGTTGGCGCCAGTGTGAGCTGCGTGGTGGTGGTGGCGTCTGGTGATGACGCGGGGCGGGGCGGGCAATCCCCTTAGTGTTGTTCTTCATGATGGACAATGTTCAAGTCGTACAAAATGGTGTCGCGTTGGCTGAGTGTTCACATGACTGACTGCCGACCTGCGGCCCGTGCCACTGTCACGGCCTGGCTCACAATTTATGGAGTTCAAATTCTGACCAAGGAAAACAATACACTCCCGCCAACTCAGCAGATCAGCGACCCTAGAAAGACTTAATTAGTGGATAATTACCTCAAGCCACATGTTGAGGCAACACACATGTGGTCACTTGGACAATGCACCAAACTTGTCCCCTGATCAGTGGACCCAATGACACACTCTGGACTCATCACCAAACTTGTGTCCCTGAACAGTGGACTCAATGACACACTCTGGACTCATCACCAAACTTGTGTCCCTGAACAGTGGACTCAATGACACACTCTGGACTCATCACCAAACTTGTCGCCTGAACAGTGGACTCAATGACACACTCTGGACTCATCACCAAACTTGTCGCCTGAACAGTGGACTCAATGACACACTCTGGACTCATCACCAAACTTGTCGCCTGAACAGTGGACTCAATGACACACTCTGGACTCATCACCAAACTTGTCGCCTGAACAGTGGACTCAATGACACACTCTGGACTCATCACCAAACTTGTCGCCTGAACAGTGGACTCGTTAGGTCACACTTGTCTTCATAACACTATACACCCCAACACGTTAGGTCACACTTGTCTTCTGGAATTGTCACGTGAATTAACGGCGCCACATCGATCTCATTAACACTAATTGACACACTTCACCTTTAACGCCACACTAAATAAAACATTGAAATATAGGAAGAAGAAAAAACATACATAACATCATAACAAGTTCAAATTTATAACATCTTTGCACAATAATTTAGAACGGTTACAGTGGCTCTAACCTGCTAAAACTGGTGACTTTAGACGGTTATTGTGACCTTCTTGGTGAGATTTATGAGTTTCTGTAAAGCCTTTCAATGGGATGAGCAATTTCCTGGTGTGTGTGTGTGTGTGTGTGTGTGTGTGTGTGTGTGTGTGTGTGTGTGTGTGTGTGTGTGTGTGTGGGTGTGTGTGTGGGTGTGGGTGTGACGAGGATTGAGTTGAGTGCAGATGAAATGACTTGCCATTGTGCGAGGGTGAGAGCCTCCACCCCATCCCCGCAGCGCCTCCACACAACCCCGTGAAGCAATGCAGCGTTAATAGAGGAAGTAAGGGAATATCCGTGTTTGTATACATGCTATGTCTACATAAGGCTACAGGAGCGAGCGTGGCCAAGAAGGGCAGTTATTGGGAGGAAACAGCCTTGAGATATTCTAAATTGTTTATCATCACAACATCAACAACATCAACAACATCAACAACATCATCAACAACATGATATTCACACGACTTTGGGTTTCTTCACATCTGCTTGGTTTACAGACACGTTTCCTCTTAGTTACTGATGCCTTTAACAAGCATTAACTACTACTCCTCCTCCTCCTCCTCCTCCTCCTCCTCCTCCTCCTCCTCCTCCTCCTCCTCCTCCTCCTCCTCCTCCTCCTCCTCCTCCTCCTCCTCCTCCTCCTCTTCCTCCTCCTCCTCCTCCTCTTCTTCAGCCACGCAGTAGTGCCCTCCATGGTGACCAGCTGATGTTGCTTCTGGTGTGAAAACTTGTACATCGCGGGTATGTGTTTGTTGCGTAGCGAGTATAACACAGCAAAGCACACAACAGCACAGCACAGCACAGAACAACAGAACACAGCAGAGCACAGCACAGAACAGAACAACAGAACACAGCACAGCACAGCACAGCACAGCACAGTACAGCACAGCATAGAACAGTACAGCACAGCACGGCACAGCACAGCATAATACAGCACAGCACAACAGAACTCAACCCGACACAGCACAACAGAACTCAACCCGACACAGCACAGTACAACAGAACACAGCATAACACAGCACAGCACGGCACAGCATAACACAGCGCAGCACAGCATAGCACAGCACAGCACAGCACAGCCTGGCCTTGCATTCAGTGTATAGCGGCGTATATATCATGAATTGTGTATAACGATGTCAACATACAAGACACGTGCTTGTGTAATGTCAGCTTTTAGGAAAACATACAAACATATATGCATACATACATACATACATTCATACATACACACATACAAATATTCATACAAATATTTTAAAATTAAGACGATGATATATTGGCACACAGAATGGAATGCGTCGCCTCGTGTGTTTGATAATAGTAGTAGTAGTAGTAGTAGTAGTAGTAGTAGTAGTAGTAGTAGTAGTAGTAGTAGTAGTAGTAGTAGTAGTAGTAGTAGTAGTAGTAGTAGTAGCAGTAGTAGTAGTAGTAGTAGTAGTAGTAGTAGTAGTAGTAGTAGTAGTAGTAGTAGTAGTAGTAGTAGTAGTAGTAGTAGTAGTAGTTTGCTGTTTTCATCATTCGTAGTTTAATCGTACGTAAGGAAGGAGGAAAATATGAATAAAATAATAATAATGCAACGCGTCATCTCACAGCTGACCAATGGCCTTGCTTCCCTTCATCCTCATCCCGTCACGAGGCAGCAGCGGGATGAGTAGGAATAACTGTCTCTTTAAAGATGCAGCATTACACATGTTTATGGAAGCTGGTCTACAGATATCATTAACCTGAGGCGCCTCGCAGACGTGGTTGGTCAGGTCAGATTCCTAGAGTGACAGCGTTTGCCTCTTCAGCATATGCATTATAATATTACAATGCTTCGGTCACACTGAGTCTGATATAAACATAAACATGAGGTGTAAGCTGAGATGTTCTTGACCTTTTAGCCTGTGTTAGGTTATCTCACCTAATATTCTAGAACACAAGACTTATGCATCGCCTAGGCAACCATTTAATGTCCATTAGTTCAACCTTCAGAATCCGTTTTCAGTCCAAGGCTGGAACTGAGACTGGCGGTGATGTAAGCACCAGGATCTGAACCCAAGTGATGCACCAACCAATGCACAACACTCCGCCGCCGAGACATCAACCAATTCATGAACATAACTTGTTTGAAAAGACAATATCAAGTGTTACTCAGTTACGGTTTTTGTTGCATGGAGTTGAGGTTATCTGAGAGTCTATCGGCGAGGCGCAGCGAGATATTCGATTAAACTTTCCCAGCACGACATGTATTTTTGCAAGTGTTGAAAAGAATTTCATTGCAATGATTTTGACAATTGAGAAAACCAGATTACATCTCACTAACACTTCAAGTTTATGGATTCTGGAGAAGCAGCCCCGCGCGGCCCACCAACCAATCTCTGCTGTGGGGGTGCGAGGGTGGAGGGTGGAAGCGAATTTCTTTACTAGGTGGCAGGAGGACCTCAACTCCATCAGAAGAGAGGGAAAGGAGGACCCGTGAACGGTAAGTGAGTCTGGTCTTATCACATCACGTCCCAAGGAGCTACAAGACGGAAGGGACAGACGAACACATCGACACGACTCATCCTTGTCGTCACAGGAAGGGAATAGTAAAGAGGGAGAACATAACCCCCACGACTTTCTCTAACCTGTCTTGTCGTCTGCAGGAATGACGCCATCAGGAACACGAGTACAGTGATGCCACCTTAAGGGAGGCAAGCCCAGCCCCGCCCCGCCATCCCCTCAGCAGCATAGTGTCCTGGCGTGCCCGAGGACTTCACGATGACCTTGAAGGAGAGTGCCGTGCCGCGAGGGTGTTGACCAGCACGTGTCTGGCCAAGCACGCCTCGGATGTCACGCGGGTTCACCACAATGCGTCACAAAAGAAAGCGTGACGGTGCATTCTCAGCGGCGGGTCACAAGTGATACGGTGTAGCATTATATTGTGTCAGGTATAATGTTACGTAGAGGCTCGTCACTCCTTTGTCTGTGTTCCTCTTGGGCGGCGAGGCAAAGTTAGGATGACGGGTAATATAACAAAAAGAAATATTACCTTTGTTTTCATCATTATCATCATCATCATCATCATCATTATCACGTTTTATCATATTATTATTATTATTAGTAGTAGTAGTAGTAGTAGCAGTGGTTATACTAATAGCAGGAGGAACACAAGGAGCAAAAGTATTAAATAACCATAAATTTCCGTGGAAGAGAAAGGGATAAAAGGCTGGCATGTGAAATGTTTATAGTTACGTTTATATTTTGTTGACTTAGGAAACTTAATTAAAATAATCCAAAAGGACTAAAGAAATGGGTCTCTCTCTCTCTCTCTCTCTCTCTCTCTCTCTCTCTCTCTCTCTCTCTCTCTCTCTCTCTCTCTCTCTCTCTCTCTCTCTCTCCGGTAATAGAATGGCTAATAAACCGTCTTTATCACAATCACCTCGACCCCATTGAATTCTGCCTCAGTGTTCCCTTAATAATACTACGTCCTCTTTACAATATTGATCGAGCGGCGAAAGAAAACGTGGCTGGAGGTACGAAAATAAAGCGAGAGAGAGAGAGAGAGAGAGAGAGAGAGAGAGAGAGAGAGAGAGAGTGAGAGAGTGAGAGTGAGAGTGAGAGTGAGAGTGAGAGTGAGAGAGTGAGTGAGTGAGTGAGAGAGAGAGAGAGAGAGAGAGAGAGAGAGAGAGAGAGAGAGAGAGAGAGAGAGAGAGAGAGAGAGAGAGAGAGAAATATATATGGTGACAGAGAATATTATCATGGAGAGCAAAGAGAGAGATAAGCGAAGGCAATGACTGAGAGAATGAAAAATGGGAGGTGAAGGTGGAAAGGAGAGCAGAGAGAGAGAGACGGAGGGAGGTAAGGAAAAAAAAAAAAAGTATTCAGGGGGAAGGATAGATAAATGGCATAGTATATCATCATTATTTATATCACACGTGACCTTGACAAACTCACAGCTATGGCGGCAAGGAGGTATATTAAAGAGAAAATAATAATTAATCTAACCTAAAATATTAACTCCTTCGTCTTCACTGTCTTACGTTTTTCACTTCAAATTAGATTATGTTGTATTGAAAATAAATATATATATAAAATAGTATGATGATGTTTGTTTTTCCTTTGTGTTCTTTTATAACATATGGCAGAGAGGGAAATTAAATAAAAAATGATGATGATGATGATGATGATGATGATGATGATGATGATGATGATGATGATGATGATGATGATGATGATGATAGACAAACACAGAAAGAAAAGAGATAGTTGAAAGAACGAAGGAGTTTTATATGGGCAAGGAAAAGGGAGGAGGAGGAGGAGGAGGAAGAACACATAGGAACACATAGGAAGAACAAACAGCAACAGGCCTGCTGGCCCTTACGAGGCTGTTTGTGAGTACACTATCTAGTCTAGAGTGAAGGATACAGGATAGTAAGGGTGAAGGCTTCTCTCCCCAGCCATGGCTGGCAGGGAAAGGAAGGCCAACCAAGACCAGACTATCACTACTGTCACTACCACTACTGCTACCACTACTTCCTGGCAAGCGATGTCAGGCCACTAGCGACGTCTTTTGAATCGACATTTCGTAAGTTAGGTACATCAGGATGAACTTACTCAAAGTTTGCTACGTTAACGGATAGTATTTTAGTTGTGGATTGGCTTCTAAATATTTGTCAAGTCTATTTTTGAACGTAGTAATTGTTTTACTGTCGACGACATTGGCGGGCAGGGAGTTCCAAACGTT
>JAPQNM010000016.1:12792419-12794919 GCA_029783475.1 Metacarcinus magister | reverse complement strand
CTGTAATTCCTGTAGTAAGTACTCTGCTTCCTGTTGTACTACCTACGTAAAGTTATGTTATGTTACGTTAGGACCACACCGAGGAATGTTAAGTTAGGTTGGACGCATCACCACCACTACCACTATCATTGTACCTGCACCATCACCATCACCACCACCACAACACCATCATCACCACCACAACACCACCTCTATCATCAATATCATCACTACTATCCCCACCACATCAGCACCACTATCACCATCACCATCACCACCACCATCACCATTACCATTACCACCAGAGAGCAAAAGGTATCAACATTTATCAATCAATCAAAGTGTGTGTGTGTGTGTGTGTGTGTGTGTGTGTGTGTGTGTGTGTGTGTGTGTGTGTGTGTGTGTGTGTGTGTGTTCTCAGGGCGACCCGACGAACCACTGATAGCATAATTATCCTCTGGTTTTGATCTCATCCTTCCCTCCCTCCTTCCCTCACTCCTTCCTTTCTTCCCTTCCTCCTGCCCTCAGCCCCAGGTAGCCACAGGTGTTTGGGTAACTTGCAGGTGGTAATGAGCCTCAATGGAATCAGGTTTTGTCCCAGTGTGTGAAAGGATTGTCTAGATGGTTCTGTGTTTCTATTTGTTTCATCTTTTTTCTCTCTATATATATCCTCTCTCCCCTTTCTCTCTCTCTCTCTCTCTCTCTCTCTCTAGTCGTCGTTTTCCTCCTTCTCATTATTTTTTTTTTCTTCCCACAGTTCATGATGCTATTTCAATGTGTGTGTGTGTGTGTGTGTGTGTGTGTGTGTGTGTGTGTGTGTGTGTGTGTGTGTGTGTGTGTGTGTGTGTGTGTGTGTGTGTGTGAACGGAACATTTGAAGTCTTTAGTTGTTTTTTTTCTTCTTTTTTTCTCTCTTTTAATTCTTCTCTAACAACCTTTTCTATACTACACTCCACTCGCCTGATTGCAAAGTTCCATCATGGTGTCACCCTCTCTCTCACACACACACACACACACACACACACACACACACACACGTGGCTCCACAAACACACTTAATTACGACCCACGGTGAAATTCAAGAACAAAACACCCAAACTTAAATTAAACTTAAATTGAATACTAAAACAAAAAACAAAACCCAAAAAAAGAGAAGAAAACGAATGTGAAATAAAAATGTTGCTGGAATTCCTTGCATGACCGATCACCAAAATGTCACTACTTCACCGAAACGACACCGACAAAAGATTTATTTTTAAACATTTACCGGAAAAACACACACAAAATGCAACACCTGACCGCTAGGAGGCACGGACGGACGGACGGACGGACGGACGGACACACAAACCTTCTCACGTGTAAAGGGTTTTGTTCACTGGAAACAAACCGCTACAAACACACACACACAAACCCGCCCACACACCCAAGAGTCAGTTTTGTCTGCGCGCCCATCACAGACCCTACCAAGCAAGCCCTAACGTGCCCTGTGTACTGTAGCGCGACAGACCCAGAGACTAGACCAACTCAGACCAACCACCCATCACCTGTAGCGTGTAAGGCGTCGCACCCATCAATCCTTTAGTGTCGCTCAGCCACTATGCATGGGTGGCGGGGCTCGAGTGTATGTGTGGCAGGGTGTGGCAGGGGAGGAAGAGGATGTAAAAAGTGATGGGGAAGAATGGGGAAGAATGGAAGGTGTAGGAGTAATGTGATGGTGAGGAATGGATTGTAAAGGGAGATGGGGAAGAAAGGGAGAGGTAAGAAAGTGATATAAAAGGGGGAAAGGAGATGTATGGGGAAGGAGAGAAAATACAGGCGAGAGAAAGAGATGGAGGAAGATGTATGGGGGGAAAAATAATGAAGAATAAAAGGAAAAAAAACGATCATACAGAGAGAAGAGGAGAGAACAAAAAAATATACAAGGAAATTAAGACAACAAAAGAAAATAGAAGAAAGAAAGGAAGAGTTGGAGAAGACAAAAGAAAATTTCACCTTCATTGTAGAAACATAAGGTCACATCCCATCAAAAAGGTCATATGAAGTCACTGCATCACATAAGGTCACATTAAAAAGGTCACACCACGTCATTGGGTCACCTTAGGTCACCAGAGGATCAATCACAAAGAGTTCCATTGGTCACGCCGGATCACAGCCAATCACGCGGGTCATTGATAGTCACAGTGGGTCCCGGGGGTCACATAAGGTAGTGGGGGGAGGGGTGGAGTGAGTGACCTTCCCCCCCACCCACCCACAGCAGGCGTCAGGAGGGTGGGTGGCAGCCAAGCATCTCAATGTGGCTGCCTGACTGATAGATAGAGATAAAGCGAGAGATAAAGAGAGACAGAGAGAGAGAGAGAGAGAGAGAGAGAGAGAGAGAGAGAGAGAGAGAGAGAGAGAGAGAGAGAGAGAGAGAGAGAGAGAGAGTCACCAAGCTAGGCAGTACCACTCAATCCTCACCTATCCCTCATATCTCCCAACGTCCTCTCTAACCTCCCCTACCATCCCACATCCCCTATCCCCCT
>JAPQNM010000016.1:12784919-12789919 GCA_029783475.1 Metacarcinus magister | reverse complement strand
TGATGAAGAATAATGATGATTGCAATGAATAAAAAGAAGAGAAAGAACAGAAGAAAAAATTAAACGATGATGAAAAACATTTAATCTATTTCCAAACATTCGTATTTTCCGGTGTGAGATAAAAAAGTTACATACCTGAGAATCATTTCCTGAAGGTGGTGCCGTTGGAAAAGCTGATGAGACGTATAGGAGACAAGCATAATACCCGCCAAAGGTTTAGACAGAGAGGCAGAGATGCACTTCACTTCAGCCTCTCTCTCTCTCTCTCTCTCTCTCTCTCTCTCTCTCTCTCTCTCTCTCTCCTCTCTCTCTCTCTCTCTCTCTCTCTCTCTCTCCTCTCTCTCTCTCTCTCTCTCTCTCACAGCCTTCAGGACGACTCTGTAAAGGATAGAAAGAAAAAAAAAAGTTATTTGATGTTGTGAGCTGAAGGAGGAAGAACTTGTGTTGAGGTGCCATTTATGTGTGTGTGTGTGTGTGTATGTGTGTTGAGTGGGTGGTTGGGTGGGTCTCTCTCTCTCTCTCTCTCTCTCACTCTCTCTCTCTCTCTCTCTCTCTCTCTCTCTCTCTCTCTCTCTCTCTCTCTCTCTCTCTCTCTCTCTCTCTCTCTCTCTCTCTCTCTCCATCCCCTCATGACGGGCTGACGTAGATCACCCGGAGTCACGCTGGGGGCTGGGGTGTCTGGGGTGTCTGGGGGGGCAGCAGGGGGCAGGGGGGCAGCAGGGGGGAGCAGAGGGGCAGGGGGGCAGCAGGGGGGCAGGGGGAGGGGTGGGGCGTTGACGGTATGTGTGTGAGTTCGTTCCCTGTTCGGCTCCGCCCTGACCGTCCTCAGACCTGCCTCGTGTTATCCGGAGTGAGTGAGGTCATGACCCTGGGCTTGGGCGGAGGGAAGGTGCACTCAAGCATCTCTTGACCCCTTCACCACCAGCGTGGGATGTCTGATTGGTGCTTCTGGGGGGGGTGGCGGTGTGCGTGTTTGTGTTTTTCTTTGGGAGTGTGTGTGCGTTATTAATGGTGATGGTGATGGCGGTGGTGGTGATGATGGTGATGATGATGAGTGTGGTGTTAAGAAAATGAAGATAAAAAAGATAATCTCTACCTCTACTACTATTACTACTACTACTACTACTACTACTACTACTAATAATAATAATAATAATAATAATAATAATAATAATAATAATAGTAATAATAGTAATAGTAATAATAGTAATAGTAATAATAAAAATAATAATAATAATAATAATAATAATAATAATAATAATAATAGTAATAATAATAATAATACCACCACCACCATCACCATCACCACATCACTAAAAATTAAAACAATGACAACCAAAAATGTTTATACAGAAAAACACCAAATACCAAAATGTCACATGTTTCACGCGGGAAACTGCACGGACCTCTCGGGCGGTGGCGGCGGCGGAGGCAGCGGCGACGGTGGAAGCGTCTTCATGGCGCCGCCGCTGCGTTCCATCGGCCACCCCGCCCCACCCCGCCCCGCCCCGCCCCGCCCCGCCCCGTCCATGCAAGCCCCGACCCACCTCACTCCAAACCCCATGAAAAAGAAGAAACGAAAAAATACCACGTAACGCCCGGGCAAAGATGGACGGGAATGTAGGGAGGAGGAGGGAGGGAGGTGGAGGATTGGGGGGGGAGAGGGGGGAAGGGGCGTGGGCGGGAAGGGAAGAGAAGGTATGAGGAGGAGGAGGAGGAGGAGGAAGAATGGGAGGTAGAGGAAGGAAAGAAGAGAAGGCGTAGGATGTTATAGGGGAATCAAGAGAGGTGGTCTTGCAATACTTCCCTTTCCTCTTCCTCTTCCTCTTCCCCTTCCCCTTCCCCTTCCTCTTCCCCTTCCCCTTCCCCTTCCCCTTCCCTTCCCTTCATTCCTTTCTGTCCCCCAAAGGCTTCTCAAACTGAGTTACATTTGCCTTCCCCTTCCTCTTCCTCTTCCTCCTCCTCCTCCACCTCCTCTGTCCTATACTTCTCCTTTCTCTCAATCCGGTTCTCCCACTCATCTTTCAACTCTCCTTTCTCTCCTCTTCCCATCTCCTATTTCCTCCTCTCCTCTTCACATTTTTCTCAGTTCTCTATCCTCCTCCCTTTCCTCCATCTCCTCCTCCTCTCCTCCATCTCCATCTCCTCCATCTTCTTCCTCCCTACATGCAGCCTCCGACCTTTTACCCTTCCCTGCATTCACCCCTTTACCATCCTTACCCTTTGTCCTCCCTTTGAGCTCCCTTCCTCCCCTATATCGCTCTAGTTGTGGCATGTCCTATCCTCCCTTTAAGGCAAGCAACCCCCCCCCCCCACCCCACCCACTCCACCTCTTCCCTCACGCCCATCCACTTCCACTCTCCTCCACCTGACCCTCCTTCTCCGCCTCCCTACCCATCCACGAACCGCCGCTGTGCCCAATTATGTTCACGCCTGTGTTTGTTGCTACTGAACCCAGTCTCTCTCTCTCTCTCTCTCTCTCTCTCTCTCTCTCTCTCTCTCTCTCTCTCTCTCTCTCTCTCTCTCTCTCTCCTCTCTCTCTCTCTCTCTCTCTCTCTCTCTCTCTCTCTCTCTCTCTCTCTCTCGTCTCTCTCTCTCTCTCTCTCTCTCTCTCTCTCTCTCTCTCTCTCTCTCTCTCTCTCTCTCTCTCTCTCCTCTCTCTCTCTCTCTCTCTCTCTCCTCTCTCTCTCTCTCTCTCTCTCTCTCTCTCTCCTCTCTCTCTCTCTCTCTCTCTCTCTCTCTCTCTCTCTCTCTCTCTCCTCTCTCTCTCTCTCTCTCTCTCTCTCTCTCTCTCTCTCTCTCTCTCTCTCTCTCTCTCTCTCTCTCTCTCTCTCTCTCTCTCTCTCTCTCTCTCTCTCTCTCTCTCTCTCTCTCTCTCTCTCTCTCTCTCTCTCTCTCTCTCTCTCTCTCTCTTCTCTCTCTCTCTCTCTCTCTCTCTCTCTCTCTCTCTCATTTCCACTTCCTTCCACTCTCTCTCTCTCTCACATCATAATTTCCTCTTTCTCACTCTCTCTCTCTCTCTCTCTCTCACCATCCATTTCCTCCCTTCCCACTTTCCCTCACTCACTGTCTCTCCTCTTCCTCCTCCTCTTCCTCCTCCTCCTCCTTCCCCTCATCACTCACACACATCATCACACACACATCTTCATCACCATCATCACCACATCCAAAGTTTGTCAATATATTATAAACTTTGAACATATATAAAGAAACATAACCATTACACTTTTACAATTATTACGTGAAGAAGAAAAAGATAAAGAGAGAGAGAGAGAGGAATTAAAGAGAGGGAAGAAAGAGGCAATGATAGTAGAGAGAGTAAGTCGTTCCTGGTTCGTGAGTGGTCGTGACGCTCGTTCTTCACCATCACCACCACCATCACCACACACACCACCACCACCACCACCACCACCACCACCACCACCACCATCACCACCACAATCCTCCTTAGTCAAGTGGTACAAGAAAACTGGTTCCTTTGACTTTGATTCTGTTGCTCTCTCTCTCTCTCTCTCTCTCTCTCTCTCTCTCTCTCTCTCTCTCTCTCTCTCTCTCTCTCTCTCTCTCTCTCTCTCTCTCTCTCTCGCAGCAGGAGACTGACGGAGAGCTTTTAAGACCCATTCAAGAAGGCGTGAATGTCCAAACCAACGGAGGAGGAGGAGGAGGAGGAGGAGGAGGAGGAGGAGGAGGAGGAGGAGGAGGAGGAGGAGGAGGAGCGTGGGCAGGAAAAAGTAAAAAAAAAAAAGAGAGAAAAGGGAAAGAGAGTGATGACATCATTTTAATAACAAACTTTTTTCAATGCGAGAATAAATACAAAAAAAAATAAATAAATAAATTCATTAATAAAATACAAAATAAATAATAATAGATCCATACATACCTTAAACATTATTAAAAAGACTATTAAGGAAACAAAATTTTATAGAAAAAAGAGGAAAATAAAAATAAAAAATATATATACCACAAAATATAACGAAATAGATAAAAAAAATATACACAAACCATATTCTCACATAAATCATTACTCTAATATATCTCTTTTTGCATTGAGGGGAAGCTAATACAAGGAAGTGAGTGAGTGAGGGAATGTGAGAAGAGGAAAGAGGGGAAAACAGTGAGCTGTGAGTGAGGAAAGAGCCAGTGATGCGGAGGCAATAGAAGTGAAATGAAATGAGAGGGGAAAGAAACGTGACAGGTGCGAGGGAAAGCGGAAATAACGAGGGGAAATGATAGGTGAGAGGTGAAAGGCAGTGAAGGGAAAGGGAGATGATGAGGGAGCAAAGAGTAAGAATATATATAGAGAGGAAGAGGAAAAAGAGAGAGTGAAGATGAGAAGAAAGAGAAAGAGAGACAGAGAGTTAAGCAGGGATTACAGGTAGGAATAAGAGAGGAAAGAAAGGAATGTGAGATAGGGAAGTGAAAGAGGTATACAGTAAGAAGAAGAAAGAAAGAAGAGAGACAGAGGGGAAGGGGTGAGGGGAAGAGGTGAGGGGAAGGGGTGAGGGGTGAGAGGATGATAATGTCGGCCAGCAAGCGGTAGTTCCTTGTGGGTTAATGCACGTGGCTCTTCTATCCCTGTTGACCCTTCACCCCGACCCCCTGCCTACCATCCCCTGCCTCACCCCTGCCTCACCCCTGCCTCACCCCTGTCAACCTTAGCAACCACCACCACCACCACTGTTATTATTGCTGTCACCACCACCACTACCACTACCACTACCACCACTACCTCCATCTACTACTACTACTACTACTACTACCATACGTTGACCTTCCCACCAAAGCAACAAAGGTTATGCAAATGAATATAATAAAAGTTCAGTGAGAGAGAGAGAGAGAGAGAGAGAGAGAGAGAGAGAGAGAGAGAGAGAGAGAGAGAGAGAGAGAGAGAGAGAGAGAGAGAGAGAGAGAGAGAGAGAGAGAGAGAGAGAGAGAGAGAGAGAGAGTGAGTGAGTTGACCGTAATGAAAACTTACCTCTCTTTTTTTTACTCTCTCTCTC
>JAPQNM010000016.1:12774919-12777419 GCA_029783475.1 Metacarcinus magister | reverse complement strand
GACGCATGTACAAATATATAGATGAGAGATAGGATTGCTTTGTGTGACTGTCTGTCTATTTATCTGTATGCATGAATGTATATATGTATATATGTACGTATATATGTACTTCACATTTGTCTATATGTCAGCAGATAATTGTTATGGTGGTGGTGGTAGTGGTGGTGGTGGTGGTGGTGGTGGTGGTGGTGGTGGTGGTGGTAGTGGTGGTGGTGGTGGTGGTGGTGGTGGTGGAGGGCTGCGCAGTAGACCACAGCACGACAAGGCCGGGCAAGGCTAAACCAGCTGGCAGGTGGCGGTGGGCTGGATGGGAGGGGAAGGTGTGGGAAGGCGTGGGAAGGAGGGAAATGTTTGTGTTGAGTTAGTGCGAAGCAGACACAAACGACTGACGTGGTGGCTGACGAGGCTTGGGAGAGAACAGAAGCAAGGCAAACAATCATCAGTAGCCAGTGTCAGGGAGGCAGGTGAGGCAGGTTAGGCGCGGTGCAGGTGTGACTCGCCCAGGAACGCGGGAAGGACCTAATGGGCATGAAGGTGCTGCGCCGAACGGTCATTGTTATTTCGAGGATCAGTGGGCGGCGGCGGGAGGCGGCGACGGTTCCTTTGCTACCTGGCGATGCAGCGGAGGGGCGTTGACCTGACTCTGCAGGGGAAGCAGTGGTCTGGCGGCTAAATGAGACGACACAGGCAATGAGAACAAAGCAAACCACGAAGACGACACAACACGTCCAGTTGCGTCTTCGGGCAGGGTTGGTAGTCCATAAAAGGCGGTAGGGCGCGGCGGCGAGTCTCCGCAGGTGGTGCAGCCTTCCACCACCTGCTCAAGGCCACGGGGCTCACCTTCTTCGGAGCCAACACGGCCATTGCGTCCGCATTCATACGGCTAATCACCAGCTTCCTTTATCTGCTGCTTATCCTCATTACATGGACCTCACTTACACCTTTTTTACATCGGTATTTTCCCCAGGTTGGTCCCGCCCATGTCGCTCCTCAGGGTATCAGCGAGGCTCTTCCGGCCTTTATTCTGTATCACATTCGCTGCCACGTGACCTCCGAGGCTCACAGAGACGCTCGCAGCACCAACAATTGTCGGACTTAATAAAGAATCGTCACCGTTACCTGAGCAGAGAACCTACACACCTGTAATGCCCGCGTGAAGACATTGGCGAACACCTCATTGTTACGGGTCGCCAGGCACGCCAAGCTGCGCCCTCAAGGCCTCAACACACACCAGTACCCAGGTACACCAACAGCCCAGCGCCTCCCGCCCCTCCCCGCCCTCGTGCCTACACGACACGCAGACCTGCGGCCACCTGCCTGGGATGACGGTCAGCTGAGGGCATATAAAACTGGAAATAACGTGTCCAGCATGACGCGGCGCCGCCCAGACACTCCAGTGAGGCGGTGGACAGCCAAAGAACACTTGTGCCTCGTCACGTGTGTTTCTTCAGAACGGGAAAGGCTTTTCCGGGAGCGGAGGCAGCCGAGCAGCGTCCAGGGAAGCGTGGAAGGATCGGAAATGTGTCATGACAAAGAAAGAGGAATGAAAGATGGCGACACATTTCCTTCTAATCACTAGTGGATGAAAGACTCACACAATAAACATCGACGCAAGGTTCCCGGTGACCAGACGTAAGTAAGACATCCTTCCCGCGTGAGTGAGTGGCGTGGGTCCTCCCTGACGGCCCGCCACCACCCGAGGAGGGACAGGCTGGCCCCTTGGCGCTCCCTACCACCCAGTGATTAACGTGTCTCGAATTGACGGGCGTGAGCAACCCACGACCCGCCCCGTGCTTCCCCCACGCCCGTACTTTTCTAAACACCGCCCTACCCACCTTGCCCTGCCCCGCCCGTGCCGTGGCGCTGCAGGTCACGGCGGGAGGCTCGTGTTACGCTGCCGCTGGCTTGACTTGACTCACTATAACCTGGATACCTGTGAGGCTTGTGTTACGAGGGGCGTGGCGCTCCCCTGCCCCTCCCACTCCTCCTACTCCTCCTCCAAATCTCTCTCTCTCTCTCTCTCTCTCTCTCTCTCTCTCTCTCTCTCTCTCTCTCTCTCTCTCTCTCTCTCTCTCTCTCTCTCTCTCTCTCTCTCTCTCTCTCTCTCTCTCTCTCTCTCAAACAGGCTCCCATCTTTGTCTCAATACAATTATTAGTTACATAAACAACCTTTTTTTTTTCTTGTTGGTCTTTTTCCTCTACGCTTTCAAGGTTATTTCATCCCTTAGACTCATTCTCTTCTTCTTCTTTCTTCCTCCTCCTCCACTTTTTTCTTCCTCCCGCATCATATTCCACCTTGTTCCTCTACTCCCTCCCTCCTTCTCTCGGTTCTTGCCCTCCAACTTTTTGCAGTAAGCTTAGTTACCACCACCACCACCACCACCACCACCACCACCACCACCACCACCACCACCACTCCTCTCCTCTCCTCCAATTTCTTTTCGTCTTTGCTTTTTCTTAACTCATTCCTCTTACGCCCCACCTTCTTGACCCCTCTCTC
>JAPQNM010000016.1:12754919-12762419 GCA_029783475.1 Metacarcinus magister | reverse complement strand
AAGGCAAGGGAGGGGGAAGCAGGCAAGGGGTCAGTGCAGGTAAGGGTCAACACTCCCTCCGAAGAAAGGTGTTGTGAAGGTCAAGGTTGTAGTGAGAGAGAAAGGTCGAGGTGGTGGTGGTGGTGGTGGTGGTGGTGGTGGTGGTGGTGGTGGTGGTCGAAGTTGATTGAAATTACTCGTTCTCCCTGTTACTTTCCTTCCCTTTTCCTCTTCCAACACGACAATAGGACGTAACAGCGGCGTTAAAGGGGTCGTTTAGGTGTGTGTGTGTGTGTGTGTGTGTGTGTGTGTGTGTGTGTGTGTGTGTGTGTGTGTGTGTGTGTGTGTGTCTGAAATACCACAGGTGTCCTTTCCCTTCCCTTCCCTTCGTGACCCCTTTCTTCCCCTCCCTTCCCTTCATCTCATTCCATTCCTACTTTTTTTCTAATTCCTATTCTATCCCCTATTCCCTTCCCTTCACCCCTCTCTTCCCTTCCATTGACACCTTTCTTCCCCTTCTTCCTCTCTTTTCCTTCCCTTCCTTCCTTCTCTTCCCCTCATCCTTATCCTCCTTTCCCTTCCATTTCTTTACCTCTTTCCTATCATCCCTTCCTTCCCCTCACCCTTTTTCTTCCCCTTCCCTTCCTTCCCATTCCCCTGACACTTTTCCCTTCCTCCCCTCAGAACAGTTATCACCCCCACCCTTACCCTCACCCCAAACACACCCACAACTCCACCCTCACTGCCCCACCCACTCCTCTTCATCCCCCTCACCCATTTTCCAGTCCTTGCTCCTTCCTATTAAACCACTCCCCCCCCAATTACACACTCCTCCCCTTCCCATCCCCTCCCCAACTCCCCTTCAGCATGCCACTCACCACGCGTCACCACCATCATCATCATCATCAGCTCACCTGAGTTCCTTCACCTGGGCAAGGAAGGTGAGGCTAAGACTGTGTGTAGGAATGGAGGAAGGAAAGGCCAAGGAGAAGAGGAAGGAGGAGGGAGGTGGGTAAGGGGAGGTAACGGGAGGTAAGGGAGGTAAGGGAGGTAAGGGGAGGTACTGAAGGAGGGAAGATAAGATGACAAGTGCAGAGGAAGGAGGAGGAAGGTAAGGGAGGTAAGGGAAGGTAAGGGGAGGTAAAGGGAGGTATGGGGAGGTAAGGGAAGGTAAGGGGAGGTAAAGGGAGGTATGGGGAGGTAAGGGTGAAGGGGTGGGGGGGGTGACAGGTGCAGAGGAAGGCTATAAATGGTCATAACAGAGGAGGTGAAGTAACATGATGAGACTAAGAGACCAAAAATGTGTGTTACGTAGCAGCAGGAAGTTATTCAAACCTTGCCCATATATAGTGTGTGTGTGTGTGTGTGTGTGTGTGTGTGTGTGTGTGTGTGTGTGTGTGTACAGGTATTTGTGAGGGGTATTACGAGAGAGAGAGAGAGAGAGAGAGAGAGAGAGAGAGAGAGAGAGAGAGAGAGAGAGAGAGAGAGAGAGAGAGAGAGAGAGAGAGAGAGAGAGAGAGAGAGAGAGAAAGCAGGTAGGTTCGGTCAATCATCTCTCACCCATCACATCCACACTCCCTCCCTTTCCTTTCTCCCTCCCTTTCTTCCCTTCCTTCCTACCCTCCCTCCATTTCCTCCTTTTCCTCCCTTTCCTCCCCTCCTTTCCTCCCTTTCCTTCCTTCCCTTTGACCCTCACAAGAATGTCTTTGACCGAAAAAGGCCACATATTTTCCCTTCCCTCGCCCTGCCACATAAGGTCAAATTAGGTTAGAAAATGAACATGATATCACAGAACAGAGGAGCAGGTCAACTAAACTAAATATCCTGGCTCTCTCTCTCTTTTTTTTTCTCTCTCTATATCTTTCTCTTGCTCTCTTTTTTTTTTCTCTTATTTATCTCATCTTGTTTTCTTTTTTCTCTCTCTACTATTTATCTCCTCTTTGTCTTTTGTCTCATATTTCGTGTTTCATCTTTTTCTATTTTTATTTCTCTCATTTTTCTCTTATCTTTTTTTTCACTCTTATTTTTTCTCATCTTCCTCTTATCATCATTTTCGTTACGCTTGTCTCTTTGTCATTTATTTATTTTCTTTTCCTTATCCTTTTTCTTCTCCTTCATCATTCTCTCTATTTCGTCTCTCTCCTTTCTTCCTCATCACGGATATATCTTTTTTTTTTTCTCTCTCTCTCTTTCTCTTTTTCTCT
Organism: Metacarcinus magister; assembly: GCA_029783475.1. NCBI lineage: Eukaryota > Metazoa > Arthropoda > Malacostraca > Decapoda > Cancridae > Metacarcinus > Metacarcinus magister. The sequence continues at coordinate 12,760,236 of JAPQNM010000016.1, read as the reverse complement.
CTCTCATTCCTGTTACCGGTTTTTCCCTCCTTCCTCCCTCCTCTTCTCTCCTCTCCTCCGTTTCCTCCTACCTTGCTAGTTTACTTTCCTCTTCTACTTTTCCTTTCTTCTTGTTCACATACTTTCTCTTTCTATTTGTATCCTGTCTCTTTCTCTCTTTTTCTTTCTCTCTCTCTCTCTCACACAATTTTCACAATAAGTTTAAAGATTTCTCGTGTGATATAAGGAAGGAGGGAAGGAGGAAAGGACGGAGAGAAAGAAGGAAGAGAAGAGAGGGGATAATGGAGGGAAGGAAGAGAAAGGGAATGTAGATGAGATAGGAGAAAGAGGAAGAGGGAAGAGGATAATAAAGAGAGAGAGAGAGAGAGAGAGAGAGAGAGAGAGAGAGAGAGAGAGAGAGAGAGAGAGAGAGAGAGAGAGAGAGAGAGAGAGAGAGAGAGAGAGAGAGAATTAACCTGCAGTACAAGTTTATTAAATGGACAAATGACGCAAGAAACATGTTTTAGGAATCGTGAAGAAGAGAAAGAGGAAGAGGAAGAGAAGGAGAAGGAGGAGGAGGAAGAGGAGGAGGAAGAGGAGGAGGAGGAGGAAGAAAAGAGCCTAAAATTACACAAGAAAATTAAATACTCGACAAGAACAAGAAAAAATTTAAGGATCTCTCTCTCTCTCTCATTCCTGACATTGCTACTTTTTTTCCTCCTCCTCCTCCTTCGTCGCCTTCGTCAGCAGTGTTACGTGTGTGTGTGTGTGTGTGTGTGTGTGTGTGTGTGTGTGTGTGTGTGTGTGTGTGTGTGTGTGTGTGTGTGTGTGTGGAGAGCTGGTTATGTAAGGATGGATGTGTATTTGATAGTGAAATTGCTAAAGATGGTGATGGTGGTTGTGGTGGTAGTAGTAGTAGTGGTAGTAGTAGTAGTAGTAGTAGTAGTAGTAGTAGTAGTAGTAGTAGTAGTAGTAGTAGTAGTAGTAGTAGTAGTCATGATAGTAGTAGCAGTCACACTCAAACATACACACAAACACAAACACACACACACACACACACACACACACACACACACACACACACACACACACACACACACACACACACACACACACACACAATACCTTCCCCAAAATAACCAAAACGAGTGAAATCCTGACCACCTCGACTTAGCACCAACAGGTAACCCAATACACAGGTGATCAGGTGTGTGTGTGTGTGTGTGTGTGTGTGTGTGTGTGTGTGTGTGTGTGTGTGTGTGTGTGTGTGTGTGTGTGTGTGTGTGTGTGTGTGTGTGTGTGTGTCAGGGTGAGGAGAGGATAAAAAACTGAAGTAAGATATTGCAGGAGGGGAAGCAAGCGACGAGGACTGAGGAGCATAGATATGAGTGGATATCATGAATGGAGGGTAGGAGGGAGGGAGAGGGGGGAGGAGGGAGGGAGGGAGGGAGGGAGGGAGGGAGGGAGGGAGGGAGGGAGGGAGGGAGGGAGGGAGAAAAAATGGAGAGATGAATGAGAGATAAGACAGATAAGAGATGAGTTAATCCATAACGAGGTAACATTAAATCAAGGAAAAATTTATAAATCGACGATAATTTATGATAATCTAATGCAAGAATAATAATGTTGAGTGAATCTTGGTGGAGGGTTGACTTGTGCATCAGGCAGCGGGTGGGCGCGAGCCTCGCCTTGGTGGTGTCATCTGGCTTATATGAAGGCCGCCGCTGCCTCCACTGGGCGTCAGTGTTGGTGTCAAGCAGGGAAACAAACACCCAGACCAACATTGTGTGTCTTGAGTGAATCTTGAAGGCTGGCATGAGGTCACCTTGAAGGCTGGCATGAGGTCACCTTGAAGGCTGGCATGAGGTCACCTTGAAGGCTGGCATGAGGTCACCTTGAAGGCTGGCATGAGGTCACCTTGAAGGCTGGCATGAGGTCACCTTGAAGGCTGGCATAAGGTCACCTTGAAGGCTGGCATGAGGTCACCTTGAAGGCTGGCATGAGGTCACCTTGAAGGCTGGCATGAGGTCACCTTGAAGGCTGGCATGAGGTTACCTTGAAGGCTGGCATGAGGTCACCTTGAAGGCTGGCATGAGGTCACCTTGAAGGCTGGCATGAGGTCACCTTGAAGGCTGGCATGAGGTCACCTTGAAGGCTGGCATGAGGTCACCTTGAAGTAGTTGTGTCCAGGGGCGTGGCTAAGGTTCCTTGACCCAACACAATGTTGAGAGGCAGATGACAGGGACAGAGGCTGAGTTAATGGTGTGCTTCACTCCTTCATCCCGTGTGTAGGCGGCGCCGCCCTCCCCACGGGGCTGAAGGCCAGGCTCTGCCAAGAGTGTGGTGCCTCACCCTTGCTACCTCCTCATCGTCTCACTACTCATGACAAAGTACCACCGTCGCCTCCAGCCACCATCACGTCAAGGCACACCACGTGCTTTTCACCTCTCAGTCCCTTATTAAACGATTTATTATTTTCATTTACACAGCTGTTCATGCAATTGAATGGACGTAGTTGCAGTTATTCAGTTCTTGTTTAGTTTCGTGGAGTAACTGATGCTATACAGAACATAGTTATCAGCCACTGTAAGCTGCCTGATCCGCAGGCCAAGCCAGGCCGAGGCTGCCGCCCAGTCAGGCTCTCCAGGAGCCTCATGCCAACTACACCACTCATCAGCTATAATGCGAGGCAGGAACAATCCAAAACATGCATAATACATGTGCCTCTCAGCGAATATAGATTGAAGCAATTGGTGCACAAGCTGTGTGAGGGGAAGTAACGGTCCTGTCTCCTTCAGTCAACCTTACAGTCACAGTCCCTTCTGTCAACATTCCACTTGTTTCTGCTCCATCACAGTTCTGTTACATGTATTGAAAACAAACTCGTATCTTTGCCTCTGAGCTGCGAGCAGAGTTTCCCATCCAGCAAGTGTCGTGCCTCCATGAATCACGCCACTTTCATCCCAGCCACTCCACACCCTCACTCACTGTGGAGTCCTGCACCAACACAACAAGACATCAACAGTTTTTATTCGTCCCAGCAATGAACGTTGACTAAAACATCAACATCACATCGTACATGTGACCTCTTCATCCTCCTCCTCCTCCTCTTCCTCCTCTTCTTCCTCCTCCTCCTCCTCCTCCTCCTCCTCCTCCTCCTCCTCCTCCTCCTCCTCCTCCTCCTCCTCCTCCTCCTGGGACACACAACACCACACATCCTCCTCCCTACAGGTTATCTTTTTGCCTTGGTTGTGTTTTTTGCGAGTCCCTCACCGGCTGATGTTACAATCCCGGCGAAAACACAACATTCTTGGTGTGTTTACGTTGCTTACCACCTGTCTCAGCGGGGCCAGGTATGCAGGGGGGGGGGTGAGAGGAGGGGAGGGGAAGGGGAAGAGCATACCACGGAGGAGGAAATGATGTGGAAGAAGAGATAGGGAAGTATAAGAAAGCAAGGAAGGCGAAGATAAGGAGAGCATAGGGGAGGGAACATGAGGAGGGAGGAAAGATGAGAAGAGTGTAGGGAAGGCCAGTGAGGGGAGGGGAGGGGAGGGGAGGGGAGGGGAGGTGGTAGTGGCAATACAGGTAACGGGGGAGGGGCAAGGCAAGGCAAGGCAAGGCAGGGCAGTGGCCGGGCAAGCTGTGACGTCATGACAAGTTTGCATTGACCGTGAAAACCCGTTGTTGAAGAGGAGGAGGAGGAGGAGGAGGAGGAGGAGGAGGAGGAGGAGGAGGAGGAGGAGGAGGAGGAGGAGGAGGAGGAGGAGGAGGAGGAGGAGGGAGAGAAAGCAAAAATTCATAGACAAACCCAGGAGAAAGAGATGGAAAAATGAAAATATCGGATGAACAAAATAATAAAAAATCAATAAGACAATGATACGATAAGAGGGGAAAGAAAATACGAGAACAGGAGCGAGGAAAGAAATGTTAATATGAAGAGACGCAAGGTAAGGAGAGAGGAGAGGAGAGGAGAGGAGAGGAGAGGAGAGGAGGACAAGGAGAAGGAGAAGAAGAAAATAAGAAAGGAGAGAAGAATTGGAAGAGAGAGAGAGAGAGAAGAGGAGAGTACGAAGAGGGGAGTGGGGAGGGGAAATGTACCTGTCACATCTAGGAGAGGATATGGTAAGTGAAGGAGAGAGGGTAGAGGGGAGGAAGAGGGGAAGGAGAGGGGAGGAAGAGGGGAGGAGAGGAGGGAGGGGGAGAAGAGGGGAGGAATGAAGGAAGGACGGAGGGGAAGATTCACTCTGGAAACTGGTAATTCAAGTTTCTTTAATTTTTTTCTCTTTTGTGCTCTTTATCTTATTACACATTAATGGCAGAGGTCAGTGGAGTGTGTGTGTGTGTGTGTGTGTGTGTGTGTGTGTGTGTGTGTGTGTGTGTGTGTGTGTGTGTGTGTGTGTGTGTGTGTGTTTATAGAGAGAGAGAGGTGAAGTTATGCACCATTACACACACACACACACACACACACACACACACACACACACACACACACACACACACACACACACACACACACACACACACACACACTGGTTGGGTGACGGGGGTGGTGACGTAACACTCCTCAGTACTAGTATGTGATGTAACAACTGGTGTGCTACTTTCCAAGACACTCCCTTGCCTCCCTTCCTCCCTCCCTCCCTTCCTTCCTCCCCCAAACAGCAATAACAACAACATGACTCAGCAGCACAGGAGGAGGAGGAGGAGGAGAGGAGGAGATAGGAAAGACAGGTAACAGTACAGCTTCAGGTGAACCTAACTAGCCAGATAACGAACACCTCACCTGACTTAACCTCTCCTTCATCTTCCTTTATCTTCCTTCCCTTGTCTTTTTTCCCCTCACCTTCCCTTCCTTTCCCTAAATTTCCTTTTCTACATAAATTTCCCTTTGTCTCCCCTCCCATTATCCTTTACTTCTTCCCTAACACACCCACTCTCTTCCCCTCTCCTCCTCCTCCTCCTCCTCCTCCTCCTCCTCCTCCTCCTCCTCCTCCCTTCCCCTCCTTTCCCCCAACACACCCTCCCCTCAGTGCTGTAGCCAAAAATCCATCTGCCTTCTGGTATCCATAAAGGCGAGTACACCATCAAACAGTGCAGGATTCTCACCTTAGGGACGCCTCTGACCTTCCCTAGAGTCCTGTGTTACTAAGTCGCGTGCAGCCTCCCGCCCACACCGCTGGCGTGGGCGGGGTGTTGGAAGGAGGGGGAAGGAGGGGGAGGGAGGGGTGAGTAGGGTGCAGTGTAAGCGTTGGGTATGGTGGGTGGAGGTGACGGAGGAGGGAGGGAGGGAGGGGAAGGGAGGAAGGGAGGAAGGGTGGGTGGGTGGAGGAGGAGTGAA
>JAPQNM010000016.1:12729919-12734919 GCA_029783475.1 Metacarcinus magister | reverse complement strand
CCTCTTCCTCCTCCTCCTCCCTCCACTCCCCCACCTCCTCCTCCTCCTCCTCCTCCTAGTGCATTTCCTTGTCATCATCCCAAGAATCCCACTTTTTTAAGCACTTACATAAGAAAATTGAAGATATATTACCGATGATCTACTTAAATTATTAGTTAAGTAGAATTACAAACCCTTAAGGAAGATTGATATATGTAAATAGACACTACAGTACTTACTCTCAAGTTACGATTGCGTCACTGTGTCTGGGAAAGTGCGTGCAATCACCGCATTCCCTTGCCACACCTTGCACGCAAATGGCCTCGTTGATAGGTTATTCCCAGACAGGCAGGTAATGGCGTGCACTTGTTTACCTTGACAGCATCTCATCTCTCACGCCCTAACCCCACGCCTGCCTGCCTCTACGTGACCGCCTTGCCCACTCCCCTCCCTCTCCCACGCCCCGGGCCAGACACCATGTGCACACTCCCACTCCCACTCCCACCCAAAAACCTCTCAGCCTCCCACATCCTCCTACTTCCATCTCGCATCCCACCGCCCTCTTAGGACTTCACATCGTCTGGTTATATACCCTCGCCCTTCACCACGTCATGAGATCCCTCCCACCTCGTCTCCTTCCCAGGGTCCTGTACACGCTATCCTACACCCTCACGTCGCTCCTCCCACGCCCCTCGACCCCTACACCGCACCCAGCAGGGGATGACGAAGGAGGTAAGCGACAGGCGGAGAATCAAGCCACTCAGGACTCCTAAGTGGTAATAACAACAACAATAATAACAACAACAGAGAACAGGCGACCCTCGAGGCCCGACAAACACAGGAAACGCCTCGGTCTTTCGTTACAAACATGAACAAAAACGTTACGACAAGAAATATATGTTCTGTTGTGGCTTGAACGGAATAATGGGTCTTGGGGCTGACTCGCTAAGACAAAGGCAGATCAACTTTTTAAACAGAAGGGGGGATAAGGGGGACAAGTGAGATTAATGCTTGTTTGCTACGTGAGGGGACGATTGTGAGGGGAGGGGAGGGAGTGGGTGTGTGGGTGAATGGGTGGGTGTGTGGGGGTGCATTCAAGAGGGTAATGGGTGCCACATATGTTACAAAGACACGATTTCGTCACAGTTCCGTCACGTCACGTCTTTCAAGTCACACACCTTCCGTTCTGTCCCTGATTTCCTGTGCATGACTGACTGACTGCCTGACTGCCTGCCTGCCTGCCCGCCCTCCCTCCCTTCCCCTCCCTTCCTTTCCCCTTCCGCCTCACGCCTCTAATGGGTTTTAAAGACGCATGGACCCATTATAAGACTGACGACCAAAGTGACTGTGAATAGGCGAAAAAATGTTCCTCTCAGTCCCACCCAATTGCCGCCCATCACTGCCGCCCCTAAACGACCCCTGATTACCACGGTCTGGGCGAGGGGGCGGGGAGGGTGCGGGAAGGGGATGAAGGGGAATACTAAGGAGGAAATAACAAGGAAAGGAGGGGAGAAAGGGAAGGGAGTATAGCAAAGACAGTCTGAAAGTGAGAGCTGGTTGCCCCCTCTTCCCCCTCCCCCTCCCCCCCTAATTCACTCTCTCCACTCCTCGCTAACCATTTCACTTTCACAGTAGATTTAACCCCTGTTCCGCCCCTCCTCCCCTCGTCACTCCCACACCCATTTGACCCGGTGAGGTCACGCCACTAGATTACGAGTAACCTGCCATCCTTGACCTCCCCGTGTTGTCAGTGCTACGGGCGAGTGTGTGAGGCGGTGGATAACGAGGAGAAATATGATACAATTTATCTGGATTTCTGTGAGGTATCTGACGGGGGACCTTACTGGGGACTCTTCATAAGGGGAGTAATGGCTGGTGGAATGGAGAGTTAAGTTTGAAGATGGATGAGGGCGTGGCTTGGTTTGGCTGGGTACAGGGAGTAAACACGTCACAGCAAGGGCGAGAAATCAGACTAAGAACCGCGTTACTTATATATATATATATATACAGTGGAGTTCCTCATGGTTGTGTATTGAACCCATTATTATTATTATTACTATTCGTCTACATCAGTTATCTAGGTCTTGCGATAAGTAATGATGTAAGTAATTGTGTATATGAGGCTAAAATAGGTCAGTTTATCCTATTCCACTATGATAACGAGGTACAGATACACACCACATGCAAAACAAGCTTAATAGAGTGTGAGTCGTAAGTGTTGTTTAATCCCAATAAATACAGGATATGCAATGTAAGAATAAACCAATCTTTCAATAACTACATTTCAAATAACACTAACTAAGGAAGGTCAGGTTAAAAAAGAGACTAAGTGAGCTACGATATCCTGACCTCCAACCTGGGACACAGTGTTGTAATGTTAAGGCAGCGAGCTAACAAAGTATTCAGTCTCATTGCTAGAAGTGAGCAGCAGAAGCATCGAGGTTAGGTTGTCTTAACACTACATTTAAACCACTTTTTAGGCCGCATCTTGATTCTGCAACACACTTTTGAGTCTCACTATTACAAACTAAACATAATGCGTTAAACAAGACATAGAAGGATACACTGAGGAAAATATAATACACGCTTAACTAGAACACCTTCATCTACGTCTCTTCCAAGGCGAGAGGCGTGGAGGGTGAGGCGACGTGGTTAAAGGTTTGCCAAGGATAAAGACGTTCAACAAGGGAATCATGAATCAGGTTTAAGTTGTCAATGAGCAAAGTTAAGCCTCGTAGTAATGGTTGTAAATAAGATCAGGTTATATATTAAGGAGACAGCCAGGAGGGGGTCCACAAGTAGGCCAGTGGATAAGTGGAACAAACTTAATAATCATATATACTAATAAGTGCGAATGCTTGAACAGAAGCCTGGATGGATTTATGGATGAGGATGAAGGATAATGGTTAGTATACAAGCTTGTGTATGCCGACTAACCTGCTGCTGTCTCATTTGTATTACTATGTTCCTTGTCCTTATTAACGATACCACGTCTTTGTGAGTGATAGTGATGATCGTGCAGTCAGAAAATGGACGAAGATATTAAAAAGGGACACTAAAAAACAAACTGCAGTAGACTACAAATGCATAAATGGTGGAAAAAAGACAGTTTTTCCACACAAAAGCATAGAAATTTGTAATGTATTAGAAGTAGTGAGAGAGAAAAAAATTCACGATGTAAAAAAAATGATTGGATAAATATAGTAATGAAAACAGGACATCACAAACATGGCGCAGGTTCTGTATACTAGAACGAAGTCAATACAACCAGGTAAAATAACAACAAACAGGTAGCATTGCATTTACCTTTCTCTGGAACGACAGGAACTGGAGGAGGGGGACGGCGTAGTAGTAGTAGTAGTAGTAGTAGTAGTAGTAGTAGTAGTAGTAGTAGTAGTAATAATAGTAGTAGTAGTAAGCCCGTCCCAACACCTGTCACCACCTGTCATCACCAGCTGTCAGAGAAGGAAAAAAACAAAGAAACCATTAATAAAGAACGTCAGATAACAAAATTAATGATATTACTCAAGCATTATTGATGGATGATGATGATGAGAGAGAGAGAGAGAGAGAGAGAGAGAGAGAGAGAGAGAGAGAGAGAGAGAGAGAGAGAGAGAGAGAGAGAGAGAGAGAGAGAGAGAGAGAGAGAGAGAGCACAAAGGAGTTCTGCATCACCCTGCGACGCCTGATCAGCTGCGTCAACCCGCCCGGAACACGTCACTGAAGGAATATATTGTTTTGTTCGCTTCCCAGGACCAATAATGTGAAAACGTCGACCTAATTATTAACGCCTCAGCCCTTGAACTGCGTGGAAAAGCCTCATAACCTTGCAATGAGTAGGGTGGTAAGCCCGAGGCAGTGTGTGTGTGTGTGTGTGTGTGTGTGTGTGTGTGTGTGTGTGTGTGTGTGTGTGTGTGTGTGTGTGTGTGTGTGTGTGTGTGAACGAAGCTTATTGAAGGTCATGCTAAGTGATTTAACGTAATGTAATGTGACGAAACTCTCTGAATACACACCAATCCCGCCCTTACCGCGTCATATATAAAGAGAAGAAAAAGAAAAATAATTATGAGGTTTTGATATATTTGTCTTTATCGTGTCATTAAAAAATATATTCGAGGAATGTTCATTGTTTTTTTTTAAAGTAATTATTCTTTCGTAACAATTATGACGCTTATATTTTTGTTCTTATTTTTTTCTGACTCAGCAAAGTGAAACGAAAAATAATATCGTTGGTGCAAAATAGATTCAACCCAACACGATATAAATTAGTGTTTGCAAAGATGAGTCAAACATATTCCTGGTGTTACTATTATTACTCTTTACATGGCGCAACAATATTAATAGTCACATGGCGAACTATTACTACTTATACTTATACTTGAACTAATACTAATACTAATACTAACAAAACAATAACACTACTACGGATCCTCATTTGACTACTGTACACCACATAGCACACACACGTTTCCGCTACAACCACACACACACACACACACACACACACACACACACACACACACACACACACACACACACACACACACACACACACACACACACATTCATCAAATTAGACAGTAAATTCGCCTCAAGTAAAGACCACGAAACCAATAAGACAGCAGACGACCTTGATGCACCGCTCTTCCCCTCCTCCTCCTCCTCCTGATGGTGATACGGTTGAGGGAGCCTGACGGTGAAGCTTGTGTGGCCCCAGGATAATTCTCTCTCTCTCTCTCTCTCTCTCTCTCTCTCTCTCTCTCTCTCTCTCTCTCTCTCTCTCAGACGCCCTTCTGAATGCAAAACTTCACTCAGCCAAAATTAACTCGTCGGCGGCGTTTGAAAATTCACAAGATTGACGTTTGGATGAAAAAAAGAAAGTATTATAATTATGACGGTGTAACAAAGGCTAGAAAACACCTTTGAATAAAAAACTATGAATAAAAAATAAAAAATAAAACATATATATAAACCTGTTCCCTTCTAGCCTCGAAACAAAAGCAGGTTGGTGGGTTGGTTTG
>JAPQNM010000016.1:12717419-12724919 GCA_029783475.1 Metacarcinus magister | reverse complement strand
CTTCACATCCTCAGCCTGACCTTGGCTTTCCCCTCCCCGCTCTCTCTTCTCCTCTCTCTCCTTTCTCTCCCTCCGTGCTGTTCTTACCGGCTTGTTCGCTCCCTCAAGCCCCGTATCTCCCGCTCGCTCAATTTCAGGGTACAGCACTTACAGTCTTGCGAGGTATCTTATTAACGCGTGTAGTGTTCAAGGAAAGAACGGTCAAGATTATTCCGTTTTCTTTCTCTCTCGTGTTTAGTGATGCCTCGGGGCCCGCCACTACCACCACCTTCACTTCTCTAGGAGGGAGTATTAACTTTCTGGCCTGTCTTTTATGTACAATTGGATTACTTCTTTCTTTTTTACGTTCCTGTTACTCTGGGTACGCTATGTTACCTTGAGAAAGTCTGTCACACATAGGAAATGCCATACTCGCTCTCTCGCTCTCTCTCTCTCTCTCTCTCTCTCTCTCTCTCTCTCTCTCTCTCTCTCTCTCTCTCTCTCTCTCTCTCTCTCTCTTTCTCTTTCTCTCTCTCTCTCTCTCACTCTCTCTCTCCTGCAGTTCAACGACCATCACCCTATTTTTAGTATTTATTTTTGAAACACCCATTTTTTAGCCCCGTAAAGTTAATGACGCGCAAACGATAATGGCTTTCACGCCGCACTAAACCGCAAATTTGGAAAACAGGACCCGAGAGGAAGACGTGAAAATGATGAAGCGAAAGGCGAAAAGGAGGAAGAGGAAGAGGAAGAGGAAGAAGAAGAAGAAGAGGAGGAGGAGGAGGAGGAGGAGGAGGAGGAGGAGGAAGAGGAGGAGGAGGTGGAGGACAACCCTACCTTCCGTTCTCCTGAAGAAGCCATCATGACGTTCCCTCAGGAGTAACACGCCCTCTTTGTCGAACTGGTGGGAAGGATGCGCCGCTAGGCAGGCTAACTCCGACTTGTTGAACCTCATACCGCCGCCACGCCACACTTCTGCAGGGGAACCAAGAAGACGTTGAAGAAGGTGCTGAAGGAGTGGATGGAGTGGGTAAAGGAGTGGGTGAAGGAGTGGATGAATGAGTGGATGAATGAGGGAGTGTAGGTAGTGGAATTTGTAAGGTAAAATATTATTATAGTTATATATATATATATATATTATATATATATATATATATATATATATATATATATATATATATATATATAATAAATTATAAAGGCTATAAACAGAATATGTGAATCTACTTTTTAAAAAAAAGTATTTGGAAGCCGAAAGAGCCGTTTGGGAGCCGAAAGAACCGGCTTTATTAAGTGAACGTGAACGAAAGAACCGGCTCCCTGAAAAGAGCCGTAATTTCCATCACTAAAGGACAAATAACAGTGGAAATAATGGTTTCCATTGAATTCGTTAACATACAAGTATTACTGTTGAAGCCTAGGCACACCGTCACAGGCCTGCCATCTGTGATATATCAGTAGTTTTTGTATTAAAGCTGCGAATTTAAATCATAGACCCTAAAATGTGATTACCAAAAGTATAATATTTATTTTAATGAACAAATAATTGAATAAGAAGTGATGTAAGATGTTTGGGTACGATTCTACCATTTTTCTAATACTATTTCGGATACCTTGGTGCGCCTGCCTCGAGGCTCGCCGCTCCGCATTGCCATCAACATGCCCGTCCTACACTGCGATCGTAATACTGGCAGCGTGTTCACGGCAACTACCAAGGGTCATGATACGGCTCTATGGTACAGACTTAGGTATTCAAAGTGAACAACGAACAACGGGAACCAATACTGAATGCCCACAGGATCCACGGCAATCATCACCGCCGCCGCCGCCACCACCACCGCCGCTGTCGCCACCGCCGCCGCCACTGCCGCGGCCACCACCACCACCACCACCATCATTACCACCACCACCACCACCACCATCATCACCACCACCACCACCACCACCATCATCACCACCACCGCCACCACTACCACCATCAGCATCATCATCATCATCATCATCATCATCATCACCACCGTCGCCGCCACCACCACCACCGCCACCACTTATCAAAACATGACGCCGCTCACCTGCCTCGAGGAACCACTTTAATCAGCGTGTTTCTCACACATCTTGACGCGCGTCCCGCTTCTGTCCGCTTCCTCGTCTTGTTGATGCATTCAGTAAGACATCTGAATGCATCTTTTATCACTCAGCAGTCACCGTGGCACAAAAATGTAATTTAAATATCTTCGCTTCCCAGCCCAGTGTGTTGATCTAGTGCTCTCCGGTGACTGACGGCGTCATCTTCCCGTGACGTCAGAGCCAATCACGGCACTGCGATCCGGCAAGGCAAGGCTCTGCGTCATCCTCTGCGCAGGGGGTATACTTCGCCTTGATTCGCTAACATCCGGTCACGTGTTTTTTCTAAGGGTGGTCATTGGTAGCAACGTCCGCGGGGGTCAAGGTGACGACACACACACACACACACACACTAATAATTGCCATCTCCGCTATATTCACACGTAATGTTTGATGTGTTTTATGATTTACCGTGAGAGGCTGTGGGCAAGACGGTCCCGTTGGTGCCTGCGGCGTGGGCTGCAGCGGCAAACAGAACACAAACACATGGCGTGGGCAGCCCATTCCAACAATAGCGAGAAGGGAATGATAGATTGTGGATCACTATTGAAACAACCGCAGAACTAACCATCTCCCTCTCCCTCTCCCTCTCCCTCTCCCTCTCTCTCTCTCTCTCTCTCTCTCTCTCTCTGTGCCACTGACAATAATACGGTACCGCTGCCCACCGTCAAAGGGTACGAAATCTGCACACTCGGGTACCGTTGGGCAGGTGTGTGTGTGTGTGTGTGTGTGTGTGTGTGTGTGTGTGTGTGTGTGTGTGTGTGTGTGTGTGTGTGTGTGTGTGAGCAGTGCACCGTTAATCCAGGGTCTGCCAGGTCATTTTGCCATGGGTCAACATTGCTCTGTTGATTTTGGCTGCAACCACCCTTATTCCATCCTTACCTCCACTTCTCCCTCCCTCTATCTCTCTTTTACTCCCTCCTCTTCACTCCCCATCCTCTCCCTCCACCTCCCTTTCATCTCCCTCCCTCCCTCTCTCCCTACTTAGCTTCCCTCCTTCACTCATTTTCTAACACTTACACTCCTTCCTCATTCCTTTATTTAATCTCACTCTATCCTTACCTTCTATTCATTCTCTCACACTTATTGTTATCCCTCTTCTTATTCCACACACACACACACACACACACACACGCACATTCACACGTTCGTCACCATTATGTGGGTTCATCACTGTACTTAGCGCCACTCACACTTGAAATATCGTGTATACTTATCACTGTTTCCTTCGTCTTCCTCCCTCTTCCCTCGACCCCGTTGTCACCTTCTGTTCGTGTGTCATCAGTTCTCTCTTAATAATGTCTTGTTCTGTTCCTTCTTCTGTTGATCTTGTACTGTTATTCATTTTCTTTCTTTTCTCAATTGTTTGCTTTCTGTTTTTTTTCTTTTCGTCTTGGCTCTCTCCTTCAGTTTCGTATATTTTTCTTTGTCTCTTCTTTTCCTTTTTTATTTGTCTTTACTCCTCCAGCTACTTTTTCTTTTTTCTTTTTTGCTCCAATTCGTTTCTCTTTATTTCTATCCTACCTACTGCTTATCTCTTTCCTCCCTCCCTCCCTCCTCCTCCCTCCTCCTCCTCCTCCTCCTCCTCGATGGTGTTGACATGAGAGGTAAATCTTCAGTTCCACTTGATAAACTTTCAACATTGATCTCAGGTGTTCCTCGGCCTTGACTCTGACACCACACACACACACACACACCACACACACACACACACACACACACACACACACACACAAACACACACACGTACTACATACACTACACCATAAAGACAAGAACGTGTACTTAATGACAAAAAAAAAAAAAAAAATTTACGAATTTGGCAAAAAGGTGATAATGAAGACGCATGAGAGAGAGAGAGAGAGAGAGAGAGAGAGAGAGAGAGAGAGAGAGAGAGAGAGAGAGAGAGAGAGAGAGAGAGAGAGAGAGAGAGAGAGAGAGAGAGAGAGGGTACGGGAGCACTTGTTTTTGTGTTTGAGGAACTGTTCTCTTGAGAGTTTTAAGTCACGACTCTCTCTCTCTCTCTCTCTCTCTCTCTCTCTCTCTCTCTCTCTCTCTCTCTCTCTCTCTCTCTCTCTCACCATGATAGGGTGGTCTGGTGTCCCCTGTCGGCGTGATAAGGCGGCTGGCCAAGTGTGGGGGCCAGGTGTGCCGCGGGGCTTGTTGCTTCTCAGTGCACACCCTCACCTGCACATACACATCCAGCAGAAGGGGCGAAGGGCGTGGGGCGTGAGGCGTGGGGCGGGGTTCGAAGAGGTTGTTTTCTCCTCCCTCAGGTTGTCTCCCCGATGTTATTCACGTGGTTTATGGTTGGCGCTGTGGCTGATACTGTGAGTGTTAATGTCATGGTCTGGGGTTCGAGTCTGCGTAGAAACAAGTCAGATATACTTCAAGGTGGAAGCAACTCTCGTACTGTAGCCTATTAGACCTGTAGGATGTTTACTGTTTAGTCCACTGTAACAATCCTTCCCATCATACCATATTTGTTTCATCTATACTTGATTCTCCTTAATATGGTTTCTGATCCTCTTTGTAATGGTCTTCGTGCATCCCCTTAGGCATCGGTGACACAAAGGACTTCATCTTCCATCCTTGACCATCATTTTTCCAAGTGTTTGAACATAATCATTCTTACTGGTAATTCCACCTTACCGTCCATCTATTCCTTTTCCTTAAATCACCTCGCCACCTCCCCTTTAGGCTGTCTTTAAGCTCTCCCTTTATCTCCCTTGCCTCGGTGTGTCGTGAGTGGCAGGCGGCGCCCTACACCCCCTCACGATCACACCTGCAAGTCACCTGGAAGCAAGGAGGCAACGTCACCCTACGGACCCCTCCTTACCTGTCCCTCCATCTCTCTCTCTCTCTCTCTCTCTCTCTCTCTCTCTCTCTCTCTCTCTCTCTCTCTCTCTCTCTCTCTCTCTCTCTCTCTCTCTCTCTCTCAATTATCCTCACTACCATTGCATTTTTAATCTATTTATACCTCTTCCTAACACCACTTCCCTCCCTGCCTTCCTTGCCTCCACCTCCTCCTCCTTTGCCCTGCCGCCCTGCCCTCACTGTGCCACTAACCTTGCTTTCCACATCTCTTCATCTGCCACATCCCTTCAGCCAAGCACCGGTGCGCGTCTAAGAAGGCCGTTAGGGCGTTGCACAGGGCGCTCTGCTTCAGCAAAGGCGTTCACAGCTTGACATTATTTAGTGTCTTATGGGCGTATTTGGAAGTCAGGTCATTTTTTTCTTGTGGTACATATTGGGCGACGTGTAGGCAGGAAGGAATGAGGAAGTGCCAAAGGAGGGGAGGAGGGAGAGGGAGAGGAAGAGAGGATATGAGGGGAGGAGGGAGAGAGAGAGGAAGGGAGGGTATGAGAGGGGTAGTTAACTGTAGTATTGAGCGCGTGGGAGGAAGGGCACGTGTACACTTTGCATGGTGTTGCTAATTATGGTGGTGCAAGGCAGAGAGACAGAGACAAAGACAGAGGAGAGCAAATACACACACACACACACACCCACACACACACACACACACACACACACACACACACACACACACACACACACACACACACACACACACACACAGGTCTATTTTCACAAGTCATCTCTAGTGGTCTTCCTTCTTTCCTTTCCTTCCAAGAGTAAAGATCATTAAACTTTATATCAACTTTATTCCTCTTTCATTTAAGGTTTTTTACTGTTTGTATATACTGTGAGTTTAGGTTAGTGTGAGGATAACCCAACTAGTTATACAGGTAAGCCAGACCAACCAGGTGAGAGACAGGACAGGTAAAAAGGAAAAAGACAGAGTTGCATGTTTTAAAGTTTCCCTTGCGAGGACTTAATACCAAACACGGAAACAAACAAGGAAACAAACACCAGCTAATAGATAGAGAGACAGTGAGGGAGAAGAAGAAAAAAAAATATTAACAACTACAACTTTTCACCCACATTTCAGCATCATTAAGGTGAGGAACGAAGCACTTCACTAGCGAAAAAAAGGGGAAAAAAAAGGAAAAAAAAACAAAACACAAGCGACAGGATGGTTACTAATAAACCTGGACATTAGGGAACCAGGTAGACGCCCTTCCCTTCCCCTTCCCCTCCCCTTCCCTTCCCTTCCCCCTTCCCATTCTGCTGTCACTGCTCAGGTAGGGGTGACATGACGCCTCCCTCCCATCTCCCCTTTCACGATGCATACCATTTAGAGGTGCGAGGTGGAAAGGGGGGAAGGTGCTGCCCTTTGCCACCTCGTCCAATCAAAAGGAAAGGGCAAAGGGTACACTAGAGGAAGCGAAGGGAAGGGAAGGAAGGAAGCGAAGGGAAGGGAAGGAAGGAAGCGAAAGGAAATAATATAGTACAAATAATTATTTTTTTTAATTTTTATATTTAGCTTGTTTACTATCTTATCGCTGTGTGCTGTTGAGTATGAATGTTTTTTTTATGCAACACACACACACACACACACACACACACACACACACACAGAAGGACATGACTACTCTACTAGCCTTCCTTTCCTACAACAACACACACATACATACATACCTACAGACAGACCGGCAGGATTGCTAGCCTTTCACTTCTACAAGACAACCAGATCGCAGCCAAACACTGCCTGCTTCACCCCTTCCTTGTGAGCCGCGCGCGCTAACTACTACATCACCAGGACAAAAAAAAATGCGGGAAATATAAACTAAAATCACCTTCGTAATAATAGAATCCGTTTCGCCTCTGAACTGGGGACAAAAAAAAAAAAACAGAATTTCTTGAGAAGCATTAATTATAACTGTCAGAATAGATTTGGATACATATTTTTGGGTGTGTATCTATCAGTGTGTGTCTGTCTGTTCCTGCGCGAGTGTGACAGGTGTGTCTGCCCCCTGCCAGGTAACCCAAGCCTTCCATAGCTCATTAATCTCCCGCTTCCTTATTCTCTACCCATCACTCTCTAACTCTCTTTCTCTCTCTCTCTCTCTCTCTCTCTCTCTCTCTCTCTCTCTCTCTCTCTCTCTCTCTCTCTCTCTCTCTCTCTCTCTCTCTCTCTCTCTCTCTCTCTCTCTCTCTCTCTCCTACACTCCCAAACACACACACACACTTAGTCATAATCTAATAAAAATATATATAACAAAAAAAACATTCAGGAACAGTAATCCAGGTCTTCTTCTCTCCAGGATGAGCGAAGGGAGGGAGGGAGGGAGGGGGGCAAGGAAGGGAGGGGAAGAAAGGGGGGCAAGGGAGTGAGGAGCAGTGGCGGAGGGGTAACCTGACCACCTTGCAAGTTCGTTACCCTCAGTTCGACGTCCTACTCTTAAAGTTTTATCCCCTGAAGATGATAAAAATGGGGTGACGAGGGGGTGGAGGGGAGGGGCGGTGAGGGGGGCGAGAAAAGGAAAGGAAAGA
>JAPQNM010000016.1:12699919-12707419 GCA_029783475.1 Metacarcinus magister | reverse complement strand
CCAGCACCACGCAGTCGCCGCGCCGCCGACCCTCGCCGTTAAGTACTAGCCTTCTGGTAACCTGAGGAAGACGTGCCTATCGACAGTTCTTGGTGCACGTGGGTGGCGGGTGGGTAGTGTTGTGGTGTCACACCCTCCGTCGCACCCCACTCCTTCCTCATCAGGTCCGCCGCCCGCTCAGCGATCATGATGATGGCCGCCATAGGGTTGCCGGACACCACCACCGGCATCACCGATGCGTCCACCACCCGCAGTCCTGCCACGCCCCTCACTCTGCACCCAGGAAGAGGAACAAGGTTTAGACGACATCCTGTTTAAGCTGCACAGTGCACAGTGCATGAAGCAACAGACAGTTACAGTTATATCATGGTAGGTTTGCATCAAGGGCACCAAACACCAAACTGCAGGGTGCAAGTGCCATCCACCACGACTCAACACTGCCGCCACACCCAACACGTGCGTGCCACTATGGCCAACCCCACGCCAAGCAGAGGCAGACAAGAGTGTCACCTGAAACACGTCACCAGCCTCAAGCAATAGCGCGCCACTAGCTGGGGCCGCGCACACTACCTCAAGTTGTGGTCCACCACACTGAAGGGGTCTGAGGCGGGGCCCATCTTGCAGGTGCCCGCGAAGTGGTAGAAGGTGGTTGCCATGTTCCTCACGTAGCAGACCCAGTACTCGTCGCTCCCAAACTTGTGCTCCACGCAGCTTCGCAGCGGCTGAGGGAAGCAAAGGACGCTTTGAATGCTGCAAGTCTGACGGGCTAAAGTAATTTTTTCAAATGACTATGAGAACAAATATCCATGAGAATGTTTGCTGTCCTCGGGCGGCAAGACGTACCAACCCCACCAGTTTGTAAGTGTCCTTTACGGCGCCTCGTGACCCCTGGCACTCACCTTACTGTAGAGTTTGGCTCCTAGTTGTTTGACGAAGGGCGGCGTACTCCCGACCTCCAGGGCCAGCTTGATGCCTGTGTGGAAGGGCGTTACAGTGTATTCTCTGCTGACTCACAAATAAATGTTTGGTCAAATCAACATATTTATCTTTCACTTATGTCTATTACATCAGGCGTCACCCCCTCCCCCCCCTCTCCGACCCTGTATGCCCGGCGTGACTCACCATTCACGAGGGTGTGCACGTCGTCGGGGTGACTCAGGTAGTTGGGGTCAACGATGGGAGGGTCGAGAGGGTCACGTGACCTGAGCACCACTGACCCCAGACTCTTGGGCCGCATGAGGTAAGGCATGATGGTCATCCCGGTGCGTCCAAACAGCGGTGAATACTGGTCCAGGTATTTCTGGCGGGAAGGAAGAAGGGCACAAGCGTGAGCACAGATCAAGGCGGTTGTATCGACGCGGTGCAACCAAGTCTCAACGCACCACACTCGCAGCATTACATTTACGAGAAGGTTGTATTGATTTACGCCCGAGGATGACACTTGGTAGTGTACGCAGCAAGGGAATGGAAGGTGTCTTGTGTAGGATGACTGGGATTTTGCAAACACTGATGTCCTTACCTTCTTGTCAAGGCCAAGGGCGACGCTGGATAGCACGCCCTCCTGCGCCAGGCCCGAGGACACCATGTACAGCTGCACGTCGGGCCAGTGAGGGTCCCCGCCCTTCTCTGACACCTTCGCCCATCCATGTCCGAACTGGCCGATGGGTGACGTGAAGGCTCCTGCGGGAAGGAAAGGAAGGGAGTGAAGGGGTAAAGGGGAGGGGAGGGGAGGGAAGGGGAAGGGAAGGGAGGGCCAGTACTGCGTGCCAAGGGAGGGATGCCTTGGGGTGGGACGCAGGGCGATACTCACCTTTTCTGTGGTGGACGTAGTCACTGATCTGCTTTGGACTGAAGATGTCTGAGACCGTGTTGGGGATGTTTGAGCCCAGGATCCAAGTGAGGCCGTACAGACACATGTGGTCCTGCAGGTTCTGGCCCACGCCCGGCACCTCCGCCACCACAGGCAGCTGCACCTCACCAGGAAGAACAACGTGACAATAACTCAACGCTACGCACCATACACAAAACCAGATCATTATAGCACATACGTTGACGGGGAAGGGGAAGCAGGGTGAGGAAGGGGGAGGAGAAGGGAGGAGACAGAGAGGGGCGAGAGGTAAGGGATACGAGAAAGAGCTGGGGAGGGGCACGGGGCAGACAGGGAAAATCCGTGAAGGGAAGGGAGGTACGAGGGTAGGCCGAGGAGATGTGGAGGAGACTCACCCTGTGGAATCGTAGTGCGTCGGGGTGACCCAAGCCTGACAGCATGAGCAGCTTAGGGGACTGGAGGGCACCCGTGGAGAGGACCACTTCACGCACTGCTAACACACGCTGCACCTGCATCACACACACACACACACACACACACACACACACACACACACACACACACACACATTAAAAAAAAAAAGACATTAGCATATATAAAAGACACATAGTCATCCATTATCACACAATTTCCATGTAAACAATAAACAAAAGAAGACACACACACACACACACACACACACACACACACACACACACACACACACACACACACACACACACACACACACACACACACACACAAACACAGACCAAAAAAAGCTATCAAACGAATACTTTTTCCCCACCCAACATAAACAAATAAAACTGCCCCCAAAAAGGCACCAACAAATAACTGAGTAACACAACAATCAGGTGAAGTGTGTCGCCACTCTAAGGGACACGCAATAACCTAAGTGAACCAAGGGGTGGATGGGAAACAAGCAGGTGACGCTCCTTACTTTGCCTCTATGTTTGTACTCCACACCGATAGCACGCTTTTTCTCGTCAAACAGCACCTGAGGTAAGGGGAGAAGAAGGTCGGTCAGGTAATATATGTACATAAAAACCTAAATAAGCATGTTGGCAAGATTATTAGACCTCAAAGGTAATTGTGAAAAGTGCTGGGAAAATGTTGCGTATCAAATTGTAACGTGTGAAAGCGAGAGAAAAATAAACAAAAAAAGATAGAAACAAAGTGTGTGTGTGTGTGTGTGTGTGTGTGTGTGTGTGTGTGTGTGTGTGTGTGTGTGTGTGTGTGTGTGTGTGTGTGTGTGTGTGTGTGTGTGTGTGTGTGTGTGTGTGTGTATGTGTCTTACCCTGAGGACGGTGGCGTGCGTCAGGATGTGCAGGTTAGGCAGGTGGGAGGCAGGTTTGAGGTAAGCCCGTGCTGTGTGCCACCTCTCCCCGCCCTTGATGGTGTAGTCAGTAGGGGCAAAACCTGCAAAGATCATTCACTCTCCATCTGTATGTTTACCTCACCCAGCACACCTGTACCACTTCTTTACACACCTGTTTCAAGCATTCCTCTTATTGCTATTTACTGTAATCTTACGTGTTTTATTATTATTATTATATATATATAAAGCCACACATGTTTCAATTATCAGTTACATTGTTACTTTACCTATCAAAATATGCGCACTTTTGTAATTAACCTAAGCACACCTGTCTCACCTCACAGCATATGGTTTTATGTGTCTCCCTATGACTTTTCAATTATACCAACTGTTGTTATCTGTCTGAAAACACATGTTACACCTGCTACCTGCCACTGGTATCCGTCTAATCACACGTGTTTCATCCCTACCAACTACTGTTCATTTGATCCAACGCACCTCACTCACCCTCCCGCCACTACGACTTATATGACGACCAAGCACCAGAAAGCGTCGCACTTGACCCAAATATAGAAGGTAAGAGTTAAAGAGTAAAAGTTAATAAAAAAAAAAAAAGGATACAAAAGACGAAGCAAATTTAATAAGTAATTTCCACAAGCATAAAACTGGTCTCTCTGGAATGCTGTCTACCCACCTGTACACACACACACACACACTCGCTCTCTCTTCTCTTTCTTTCTCTTTCTCTCTCTCTCTCTCTCTCTCTCTCTCTCTCTCTCTCTCTCTCTCTCTCTCTCTCTCTCTCTCTCTCTCTCTCTCTCTCTCTCTCTCTCTCTCTCTCTCTCTCTCTCTCTCTCTCTCTCTCTCTCTCTCTCTCTCTCTCTCTCTCTCTCTCTCTCTTTCACACACACACACACACCACACACACACACACACACACACACACACACACACACACACACACACACACTAAAACCACATTAATACAAACATAACTCTAATCAAGGAATAAACGTAACTCTGAAGCCCTAATCAAACCGTTACAATCACGCCTTTTTTACGTTTTCCCGACGTGACCCGCCCCACTGGAGATAACAAAAAAGATAGCACCTGAAAAGTTGTAGGCAATCTAAAAAGCATGACGACTACATACAACTTGAAGTGCATCACCTTTACGTGGCGGTTAAGGCAGCACCGATCACCACCACACACTCCCGCAAGCGACGCGTACGACTTTTTTACGAATGTGATGAAGAAACTGCAAGAAAAAACTCACCGATCTGCTCTGGGCCACTCGGGTCGATGGTGTCAAAGCCGAGGTGGAGGCCGGCGTGCAGGAAAGCCGAGGTGAACTCCAGGTGCTCTCCCATCTTAGGCACCACCGTCAGCGGCCCCGCCCTCCCGTGGAACTCCTCTGCAACATGACACACACTCAGCGCCTCAAGTCATGGTTTGGTTCTTGCCACGCCCAACACTCACCTGCTGCTCGTGATTCAATAATAACACACTGCCAAGAGCAACATTGCGTCAGTAAGAGTTGCATGATAGTCAGCCGTTGAGCCTGGTACACTTTTAAAGGCCCTTGACCTCTAAAAGTGCACCACATCGTGTTTTCTGTATTATCTATATTATGTTTTTTGTATTGTCTAAAGTATGTCTAGATTTCATGTTTCTGGCTCACCTGTTTCTCCACGCTGCGGCCCGCGGTACTGTTCCGCCTTCTTGAAGTAAGGCAGCACGGAGTCGTAGTCCCACCCGGGGTTCCCAAGCGCAGCCCAATTGTCGAAGTCTCTCCTGTTGCCTCGCACGTACAGCATCCCGTTGATAGCTGAGGAGCCCCCCAGCACCTTGCCCTGCGGCACCGGGCTGCTCTGTTGGTGCAGGTGAACAGGTTATTAGGAATGAGAAGGAATGAACCAAGTCGAGCAACACATTATAAAGGCAATGAATGGGAGAAAATTAAAAAGAAGTAGAAACGATATGGAAGTTAGGGATGCAGTGAAGAGATAAGGATTGTATGCACTAAACGGCTTCATCAATAGTGTTATCCACATTTCTATCCACATTGGTATTCTGTACATGATCGAGCCAGCGCCATCCCCTCACCCTGTTGCTGTAGCTGAAGAGGGCGTGGCGCTGCGGGTGAAGGTTCAAGTTCCACGTGTTCCTGGTGGGGAAGTAAAACACGCGACTCAAGCCCGGCAAGGTGCTCTCCACGGGCGCAGGTCCCCCCGCCTCCAGCAGCAGAACTCTCCATTTGTGTACCTCCGCCAGACGGGCCGCCATCACACAGCCCGCTGTGCCTCCACCCACTACGCCAGGGAGGGAGAGGAGGAAGAGAAGAAGGAGGAGGAGAGAGAGGAAGCCACGTTAGAAGAAGGCCAGAAGGGAATGAGGCTTGTCACTGTTTGTGCTTTCTCCGTTTCGTGAGGTTGAAACGCACTTGCCAAGCCACACCTCACTTCTCTTGTCTATATACAAACACAGAGTGCCCATGACATTCTTTCCCGCCAAGAATACGCTAAACGGATGCCAGGGATGCGGCTAGGGTCAGGAGGACCATGCACACACACACTTGTCTGGTACGTGTGTGTGTGTGTGTGTGTGTGTGTGTGTGTGTGTGTGTGTGTATGTGTGTGTGTATGTGTGTGTGTCTGTGTGTGTGTGTGTGTGTGTGTGTGTGTGTGTGTGTG
Organism: Metacarcinus magister; assembly: GCA_029783475.1. Taxonomy (NCBI): domain Eukaryota; kingdom Metazoa; phylum Arthropoda; class Malacostraca; order Decapoda; family Cancridae; genus Metacarcinus; species Metacarcinus magister. The sequence goes on along the minus strand of JAPQNM010000016.1, from coordinate 12,701,580 downwards.
TGTGTGTGTGTGTGTGTGTGTGTGTGTGTGTGTGTGTGTGTGTGTGTGTGTGTGTGTGTGTGTGTGTGTGTATGTGCAGGCGTGTTGTATGCTCGTGTGTTGACGTGTCCTGACATGCTGGCGTGGAGTGTTGACTCATACTAATGTGCTACATGCAGACGTGCAGCCGAATAGTGTTGAGTTGTATACCAAGCGGGGGCAGTGCTCCCCTACCTGCATATATTATGATGAAGCAATATGCTCACTCTTCCTACTTGTTTCAAAGGTGGCCTGGTAGAGTAGGCAGGTCACAGCAGGTCATAACAGGTCACAGCAGGTCATAGCCGGTCACATCAGGTCATAGCCGGTCACAGCAGGTCACAGCAGGTCACAGCAGGTTACAGGTCACAATAGTTGTCTGAGGTCAGTCTTCCGAAGGCCTGCTGGGGGAGCTTACCGATCACGAAATCATAGTCGTGCCTGAGGGTGCCTGGGGAGGGGAAGTGGTCTGCCTGGGGACTCTCAGGGAAGGCGGTGAGCAGGAGGCGGAGGAAGGGAAGAACAGCAGGTACCAGCCACCGCACGGGCAGCGAGGTGAGCATGGTGGTGATGGTGGTGATGGTGATGGTGGTGGTGGTGGTGGTGGTGGTGGTGGTGGTGGTGGTGGTGGTGGTGGTGGTGGTGGTGGTGGTGGTGGTGGTGGTCAGGCTGCAAGGAGGAATGGACGTGGTGGGATGCAAGGGCTAAGTGGAGTACTAAACACACACACACACACACACACACACACACACACACACACACACACACACACACACACACACACACACACACACACACACGCCACCTTCAATGTGGAGCTGCAGTAACACAGATAAGTGACAGGTCTGCAGCAGGCAGGTCAAGTTCAACAAGTGGCAAGACAAGTAATACCAAGGCAGTGAGAGCCGCCGCGTCCTTCTTGCACCCTGAACCTTCCTTACCTCAAGGCCGTCTAGCGCCCGCGCCCCCCCTCACCAAGCTGCCCAGGAAGGGAGGTGGGCGTCTAGGAGCACCCCAGCAGCACCTGAGGCGGCGTGTTGGGCTCCTTCCTGCCATGTGAGTCAATGAGACAAGGGAGGCGCGGCGGGGATCCCTGAGCAAGGCAAGGATCAATGCAGGCCAGGGATGCACGTCACCAAGCAGGGTACAGGACGGCACACGACTCACACCCATGATGTTTGTCTTGTCAATCACCTCACACACACGCACACACACACACACACACACACACACACACACACACACACACACACACACACACACACACACACACACACACACACATGCCCTGATGCTAAGTAGGGCAGCGTCACGTCACATCCTCGTGGTGGCAAAATCCATCCTTCAAAACAACACGCTTCCAGGAGCAAGCCTCACCTCCTCACACGCGGGGAGCCTCGTCAAGACTGGACCAGCGGCGGCTCTTTCCTCCCAGCTGTACTTGACCTCCACGATCCTCCCCGCCGCCCATTGGAAGAAAGCAGCTCCCCAAGGCGGCAAGGATTGGTGGAGAACGTGCGGAGGGAGGAGGAGGAAGCAATCTGGGGCTGCTGTTGACTGCGTTGTGCATCTTTCCATCATGTCAGCCCCTCACCTCACACTCATGTCACTCTCTCCCCACATCTCACACTCTCCCTCATTAA
>JAPQNM010000016.1:12689919-12694919 GCA_029783475.1 Metacarcinus magister | reverse complement strand
ATAACTGTTCATTAGTGCAATAAGCTTACATATTAGCTCCGTCTGCTTTTAAAACTTTCTTCATACACCTGCTGTCTTTCCTGTTTCTAGTACTGTTGCTGCTGTTCCTGTTGTTGCTGTTGCTGCTGGTGCCGTTGGCGTACCTTATGCTGTAATGACTTGCCGTTGTTTTGAAAGGGAAAGTGATGCGTGGTAAAACTTTCTACATGACCGCAAAAAAGAGCACATTTTACTAGTTCGTTGTAACACGTACTTAGTTGTGGAGAGTGAGTGAAGCGCCCCGCGACCACCTGGCCCCTGGCGACCATGGGGAGGATGGGCTAACTCGGAGAGAGAGAGAGAGAGAGAGAGAGAGAGAGAGAGAGAGAGAGAGAGAGAGAGAGAGAGAGAGAGAGAGAGAGAGAGAGAGAGAGAGAGCATGAAACACTCTGCTATGTTAAGAAGTCAAGGTCAATCAAGGTCCCTGATCTCTCTCTATCTCTGTTTTCAGGTCACGACCTTTTTTTTTAAATCCATTCCAGTTCCTCCTCCTCCTCCTCCTCCTCCTCCTCCTCCTCCTCCTCCTCCTCCTCCTCCTCCTCCTCCTCCTCCTCCTCCTCCTCCTCCTCCTCCTCTTCCTGTCTGCCTGATTTATTTCTCCTTCATGACATTTGCCTACTCTCTCTCTCTCTCTCTCTCTCTCTCTCTCTCTCTCTCTCTCTCTCTCTCTCTCTCTCTCTCTCTCTCTCTCTCTCTCTCTCTCTCTCTCTCTCTCTCTCTCTCTCTCTCTCTCTCGCCTCACCACACGCTTGCATTCCAGAGAGTCATTTGAGAGTCAGCCGCTGTTACACGTTTAGTGACTCGTGGGGCTTCGGTCTTGACTTGTGACTAAACAAATGACTCGGTGACTATAGAAGTAAAATAAAAATAAAAATTTATATATTGAGACTAAATAATTCCTCTTTACAATTCAGACTGTGACTCAAAGCGCAGAAATCACCAGTATTGTATTTATGTATGACTCTCAGTGACTCAAGGCGATCAAACCCAATTAGAAGTATAGAAAAAAAAGTATATATATTAAAAAAAACAATTATGAGTCTCCTATTTTCACATTAGTTATTCATGGCCATAATGTGACTCATAACTGACTCACATTAGGGACTATGAGCGGGAAGGAGGAAAGGAAGGAAGGATGGAAGGAAAGAGTGAAGAAGGGAGGGAAGGAGGTATGGAAGGTGAAAGAGGGATGGAAGGAGGGACAGAAGGAGGGAAGGAGGGAGGGAAAGAGAGAAGGAGACTCCACTTCTTACACACTAACCACCACTTGCTGCCTCAATGAGTAAGTGAAAGGGGGGGGGGAGGGGGGGGGGCGTCACTTTTGTAGTCACATCACGCTCCAAATATTTCCCAGGCAAGTTTCCCTATGTGGTGATATACTGCACGCACAATTGTAGGGTAGTGATTGGGTACGCGGGGAAGGGGAACGGATGGGGAAGGATGGGGGTGGGGGGAGGCGAGGTACTAGGAAGGGGAATAGGTGTGGAGGATAAGGTATGGGACGGGAATGAGGTGAGGGGAAGGAAAGGGAGAAAGAAGGGAAGAATGAAAATAATAAAAAGCGAGGAAAGGAAGAGATGGATATAGGAAACGAAAGAGAGAGAGAGAGAGAGAGAGAGAGAGAGAGAGAGAGAGAGAGAGAGAGAGAGAGAGAGAGAGAGAGAGAGAGAGAGAGAGAGAGAGAGAGAGAGAGAGAGAGAGAGAGAGAGAGGTATAGTAACCACAACACCACCACCACCACCACCATCCTAATGTTACGGTAGAATGGTACGTCTAATATTTCCTGAGTCACCGTACGCTCATTGCTGAGAGGCTGGCGGTGGTCAGGGCTGCATCACACCTGGCATTGCTCCAAACCAAGGGAAGGGAGAGGGAAGGGAGAGGGAAGGGAGAGGGAAGGGAGAGAAAGGGGGAAGAAGGTGGAGGGAAGAGGGAAGGGAGAGGGAAGGGGAACAAAGGGTGGAAGGAAGAAGGGGGAGAATTGTGCAGGGTCAATATGATTGACATAGATTTCTACTGGTATGGGTACACCACATTATAACCTCCTCCTCCTTCTCCTTCTCCTTCACACCTCCTCCTCCTCCTCCTCCCTCCTCCTCCTCCTCCTCCTCCTCCTCCTCCTCCTCCTCCTCCTCCTCCTCCTCCTCCTCCTCCTCCTCCTCCTCCTCCTCCTCCTCCTTAAAAAAAATCAATATAATGTTAGGTTAAATTTCAAGATATGTAATTACAGATTGTCACAAGTCACCAGGACTTTATAACAGCATTTACAAGGACACACCTGTAATACGCTGTTCAGGTTTGGTCACAGAATTACATTAAAGACTAGAACTTATACATGATTTCTCTCCACAAACATAATGAAGGAGATTTAACTGGTTTGCAAAATATTTAATAAATTCGACAAAATCGATGCCTAAAAAATAGTTAAGAAATAATAATAATAATAATAATAATAAAAAAAAACATTCGATAAGCAATTTGCATCAGTTCACCAAATCGAGTATTTCATTCCAGCATAAAAACACTACACATATAATAGCAGGAGATTACGCCTGTCTTCTCCTTTTCCTATATAAATTCAAAGCTTCCGGCCAGTTATTGCTGGAGGGAGTGTTGGGTGGGGAGGAGCCTTCTACTGTACTGTCCTTTTGTCTCTATCACGTACCAGATACAAAAGAAGAAGAGTGTAGTCACACGGACAGCCTCGTTAGATCCGGTAGGACTGTTGCTGTCTGTTCTTCCTTTCTACTCCTTTGTACTCCTCCTCGTCCTCCTCCTCCTCCTCCTCCTCCTCCTCCTCCTCCTCCTCCTCCTCCTCCTCCTCCTCCTCCTCCTCCTCCTCCTCCTCCTCCTCCTCCTCCTCCTCCTCCTCATTAATATCTATTTTTATCATTAATATTTATTTTTATCATTATTATTTATTTTTATCATTAATATTTATTTTTATCATTAATATTTATTTTTATCATTAATATTTATTTTTATCATTAATATTTATTTTTATCATTAATATTTATTTTTATCATTAATATTTATTTTTATCATTAATATTTATTTGTATCATTAATATTTATTTTTATCATTAATATTTATATTTATCATTAATATTTATTTTTATCATTAATATTTATTTTTATCATTAATATATATTTTTATAATTATTTATTTTTATCATTATTATTTATTTTTATCATTAATATTTATTTTTATCATTTATATTTATTTTTATCATTAATATTTATTTTTATCATTAATATTTATTTTTATCATTATTATTTATATCTATCATTATTATTTATTTTTATCATTAATATTTATTTTTATCATTAATATTTACTTTTTATCATTAATATTTATTTTTATCATTAATATTTATTTTTATCATTAATATTTATTTTTATCATTAATATTTATTTTTTATCATTAATATATATTTTTATCATTAATATTTATTTTTATCATTAATATTTATTTTTATCATTAATATTTATTTTTGTCATTAAAATTTATTTTTATCATTAATACTTATTTTTATCATTAATATTTATTTTTATCATTATTATTTATTTTTATCATCATTATTTATTTTTATCATCATTATTTATTTTTATCATCATTATTTATTTTTATCATCAATATTTATTTTTATCATCAATATTTATTTTTATCATTAATATTTATTTTTATCATTAATATTTATTTTTATCATTATTATTTATTTTTATCATTATTATTTATTTCTATCATTAATATTTATTTTTATCATTAATATTTATTTTTATCATTAATATTTATTTTTATCATTAATATTTATTCTTATCATTAATATTTTTGTTATCATTATTATTTATTTTTATCATTAATATTTATTTTTTATCATTAATATTTATTTTTATCATTATTATTTATTTTTATCATTAATATTTATTTTTATCATTAATATTTATTTTTATCATTATTATTTATTTTTATCATTAATATTTATTTTTATCATTAATATTTATTTTTTATCATTATTATTTATATTTATCATTAATATTTATTTTTATCATTAATATTTATTTTTATCATTAATATTTATTTTTATCATTAATATTTATTTTTATCATTATTATTTATTTTTATCATCATTATTTATTTTTATCATTAATATTTATTTTTATCATTAATATTTATTTTTATCATTAATATTTATTTTCATCATTAATATTTATTTTTATCATTAATATTTATTTTTATCATTAATATTTATTTTTATCATTAATATTTATTTTTTATCATTATTATTTATTTTTATCATTAATATTTATTTTTATCATTATTATTTATTTTTATCATTAATATTTATTTTTATCATTAATATTTATTTTTATCATTAATATTTATTTTTATCATCAATATTTATTTTTATCATTAATATTTATTTTTATCATTGATATTTATTTTTATCATTAATATTTATTTTTATCATTAATATTTATTTTTATCATTAATATTTATTTTTATCATTAATATTTATTTTTTATCATTAATATTTATTTTTATCATTAATATTTATTTTTATCATTAATATTTATTTTTATCATTAATATTTATTTTTATCATCAATATTTATTTTTATCATTAATATTTATTTTTATCATTGATATTTATTTTTATCATTAATATTTATTTTTATCATTAATATTTATTTTTATCATTAATATTTATTTTTATCATTAATATTTATTTTTTATCATTAATATTTATTTTTATCATTAATATTTATTTTTATCATTAATATTTATTTTTATCATTAATATTTATTTTTATCATCAATATTTATTTTTATCATTATTATTTATTTTTATCATTAATATTTATTTTTTATCATTAATATTTATTTTTATCATTAATATTTATTTTTATCATTAATATTTATTTTTATCATTATCATTTATTTTTATCATTAATATTTATTT
>JAPQNM010000016.1:12686426-12689819 GCA_029783475.1 Metacarcinus magister | reverse complement strand
ATCATTAATATTTATTTTTATCATTAATATTTATTTTTATCATTAATATTTATTTTTATCATTAATATTATTTTTATCATTAATATTTATTTTTATCATTATATTTATTTTTATCATTAATATTTATTTTTATCATTAATATTTATTTTTATCATTAATATTTATTTTTATCATTAATATTATTTTTATCATTATATTTATTTTTATCATTATTATTTATTTTTATCATTAATATTTATTTTTATCATTAATATTTATTTTTATCATTATTATTTATTTTTATCATTAATATTTATTTTTATCATTAATATTTATTTTTATCATTAATATTATTTTTATCATTAATATTTATTTTTATCATTATTATTTATTTTTATCATTAATATTTATTTTTATCATTAATATTTATTTTTATCATTAATATTTATTTTTATCATTAATATTTATTTTTATCATTAATATTTATTTTTATCATTATTATTTATTTTTATCATTAATATTTATTTTTATCATTATTATTTATTTTATCATTAATATTTATTTTTATCATTAATATTTATTTTTATCATTAATATTTATTTTTATCATTAATATTTATTTTTATCATTAATATTTATTTTTATCATTAATATTTATTTTTATCATTATTATTTATTTTTATCATTAATATTTATTTTTATCATTAATATTTATTTTTATCATTAATATTTATTTTTATCATTAATATTTATTTTTATCATTATATTTATTTTTATCATTAATATTTATTTTTATCATTAATATTTATTTTTATCATTAATATTTATTTTTATCATTATTATTTATTTTTATCATTAATATTTATTTTTATCATTAATATTTATTTTTATCATTAATATTTATTTTTATCATTATTATTTATTTTTATCATTATTATTTATTTTTATCATTAATATTTATTTTTATCATTAATATTTATTTTTATCATTAATATTATCATTCTCATTAATATTTATTTTTATCATTAATATTTATTTTTATCATTAATATTTATTTTTATCATTAATATTTATTTTTATCATTAATATTTATTTTTATCATTAATATTTATTTTTATCATTAATATTTATTTTTATCATTAATATTTATTTTTATCATTAATATTTATTTTTATCATTAATATTTATTTTTATCATTAATATTTATTTTTATCATTATATTTATTTTTATCATCATATTTATTTTTATCATTAATATTTATTTTTATCATTAATATTTATTTTTATCATTAATATTTATTTTTATCATTAATATTTATTTTTATCATTAATATTTATTTTTATCATTAATATTTATTTTTATCATTAATATTTATTTTTATCATTAATATTTATTTTTATCATTAATATTTATTTTTATCATTATATTTATTTTTATCATTAATTTATTTTTATCATCATTATTTATTTTTATCATCAATATTTATTTTTATCATTAATATTTATTTTTATCATCAATATTTATTTTTATCATTAATATTTATTTTTATCATTAATATTTATTTTTATCATTAATATTATTTTTATCATTAATATTTATTTTTATCATTAATATTTATTTTTATCATTAATATTTATTTTTATCATTAATATTTATTTTTATCATTAATATTTATTTTTATCATTAATATTTATTTTATCATTATTATTTATTTTATCATTATTATTTATTTTTATCATTATTATTTATTTTTATCATTAATATTTTTTTTTATCATTAATAAGAAAAATTTGAATAAAATCATAATTTTTTTAAAAATCTATAAATCGAACACTTAGAAAAGACCTCGGCAGTGTAAGGGTTAATACTGGCAATAAGTTATGTTTAACCTGCCATTACCACCGAAACGAAGGATGCGAGGGGATTTCATTGAAATGTTCAAGATAATCAAAGGATTCGATAATATCAATACAGAAGATTACATTACTTTTGATTCATCAAATATAACAAGAAGACATCATTCTTTTAAGATTACTGGTAAAAGATTCACATCAAACAAAGCCAAGCACTTCTTTTTCAATCGGATCGTTAACGTTTGGAACTCCCTGCCCGCCAATGTCGTCGACAGTAAAACAATTACTACGTTCAAAAATAGGCTTGACAAATATTTAGAAGCCAATCCACAACTAAAATACTATCCGTTAACGTAGCAAACTTTGAGTAAGTTCATCCTGATGTACCTAACTTACGAAATGTCGATTCAAAAGACGTCGCTAGTGGCCTGACATCGCTTGCCAGGAAGTAGTGGTAGCAGTAGTGGTAGTGACAGTAGTGATAGTCTGGTCTTGGTTGGCCTTCCTTTCCCTGCCAGCCATGGCTGGGGAGAGAAGCCTTCACCCTTACTATCCTGTATCCTTCACTCTAGACTAGATAGTGTACTCACAAACAGCCTCGTAAGGGCCAGCAGGCCTGTTGCTGTTTGTTCTTCCTATGTGTTCCTATGTGTTCCTCCTCCTTGGGCGTGTCAGCAGGAAGGGCACGGCAAGGATCACCACCGGACGTTTGTCAATGAAGCAAGCGAACCCAACAGATTAGGTCGAAGGGCGGGGCGGGGCGGGGCGGGAAAACAGTGCAGGGCGAAGGGAAGGGGAACCGGAAAGATGGAGAGAATGAGGTGAAGGGAGAAAGAGAGAGAGAGATTCAGCCATACATATATCAAAGGTGAGAAGAGAGAGAGAGAGAGAGAGAGAGAGAGAGAGAGAGAGAGAGAGAGAGAGAGAGAGAGAGAGAGAGAGAGAGAGAGAGAGAGAGAAAGCAGATCCATATATTAAAGGTGACCATGTGTAAAAACAGGACCAAACAAACAATAACAATTTTCCTTATACGTTTGTGGTGTGTATAAGTAGACTGGAAGGAGGAAGATGAGGAGGAAGGACACTGAGAACGAGAGAGAGAGAGAGAGAGAGAGAGAGAGAGAGAGAGAGAGAGAGAGAGAGAGAGAGAGAGAGAGAGAGAGAGAGAGAGATGAGGTCATATAACAGGAGTAAGGTTGCTATCATAAACAATGCCATTTGATATATAAAAGCAATGCCTCACCTGCTATATTTCAAGGCATTTTTAAGAACAGTGACGCTGCCAGACGTACAACTCGCCTCACCATAGATAATGACGACATAAGGAAGACGAGTATAGAGTAAATAGAGAGAAAGTGATGATGATGATGATGATGATGTAAAGCCAGTGAACCAATAAACCAGGAAGCAACAAACATCGGTAAACAAACAGACGCAATAAATTGATGGAAGTTACTACATACACGTATAAGGAAAGGCAAACAAACATTAGATGATAAAAGTAAACAAATCTCTCAAGTTAGGAGAGGATGATGAGCAAATTAAATAAAAAAAACAAAGA
>JAPQNM010000016.1:12651426-12683926 GCA_029783475.1 Metacarcinus magister | reverse complement strand
TGGCATATATAATTTTGCTGTGTTGGCAGAGGAAACGTTCTGAGGCCGCAAGGGGTAAAACACACACACACACACACGCACACACACACACACACATACACACACACACACACACACACACACACACACACACAGGTGCTGCAGATTAATCTTAAGTGAAACTGAAATTACTGAGAGATAAAATTACTCAGAGGAGGAGGAGGAGGAGGAGGAGGAGGAGGAGGAGGAGGAGGAGGAGGAGGAGGAGGAGGAGGAGGAGACAAATGAAAGCGTAACTGGAATATAAAACAAAATAAAAATAACGAATATGAAAGGAAAAAAAAATCAGAAAACCAAGAACAGAAAACAAAATATATAGAGAAAATCAAAAATTAAAAAAAAAAATTAAACATTATATAAAAGAGAAAATACAAACGAATAATACTGACAGGAGAAAAAAAAATATACACACACACACACACACACACACACACACACACACACACACACACACACACACACACAATTAATTCCCCACCTTGTCACAACCTCCCAGATAACACACTCCATCCCCACTCCTTCCTCTTCCCCTCCTTCCCCTCTTCTTCCTCCTCTTTACGTAACCTCACACAATTCCCTTTCCTCTTCCTCTTCCCTGCTCCCTTCCCCCCCTAGCACCCCAACCAAGAGGAGGAGGAGGAACACATAGGAACACATAGGAAGAACAAACAGCAACAGGCCTGCTGGCCCTTACGAGGCTGTTTGTGAGTACACTATCTAGTCTAGAGTGAAGGATACAGGATAGTAAGGGTGAAGGCTTCTCTTAGCATAGGTGGAAATTTTGAAAACTTATTAATATTTTGAAACTTATTATTATTTTGAAAACTCGTGAAGGTTATTCTAAGTGTGTTTTTATTGTGTTTTTGTTGTGTTGATCAGGAATCTGGACTCAGTTTTATCATTACTGTCACGGAAATGCATTGTTCAATTTTGGACCGAAATTTTCCACCAGAATTGAGGTCGAAGTCATCTTTGTCATTTTACTACGAAACTATTACTCCTACAGTTTAAATGTTTATATACAAATTTATTAAGCTTGATGAGCTCTATCTAAATATCATATCAGATTTAAAATATATTGAACCGTTTAAGAAAAAAATAATGTTTTGTGTAAGTTTTGTTAAAAACACATATTTAGCATTTTCTCAATAACCAATAGTCCAATTATATTTCTGTATAGCTCATTAGAACGGGCGTCTTATGCTCAATCTTTACTAATATATACAACTTTTACGTAATCCTCATACTTTTCAAGTTATTTCAAAAAACGTAATTTCTTGAAAAAAATCTAAGGGTGTCACCTTGGAAATTTGATGAAAAATTTTCACACCTCAGAATGTGATGAAAATTTCTACAATGATGTTTTGGGTCAAAATGAACACGAATCTGGACTTATTTTTATCATTACTAGAATATCAAACTGTATTTCACCACCTCCGAATGTGAATATTATACACTAACATACACTATCTAATCTAGAGTGATGATAAAAATAAATAATAATGATACAAATAAATAATAATGATAAAAAATAAATATTAATGATAAAAATAAATATTAATGATAAAAATAAATATTAATGATAAAAATAAATAATAATGATAAAAATAAATATCAATGATAAAAATAAATATTAATAATAAAAAAAATAAATATTAATAATAAAGGAGGAGGAGGAGGAGGAGGAGGAGGAGGAGGAGGAGGAGGAGGAGGAGGAGGAGGAGGAGGAGGAGGAGATTGGGGTCATCTATTGATTATTGATAGAAAAGTTACATAACATTACGATTTTCTTTTGTTTTACCATAAGGCATCGCCCCACATCATGAGTTGAGGAAAACTAGTCTCTCTCTCTCTCTCTCTCTCTCTCTCTCTCTCTCTCTCTCTCTCTCTCTCTCTCTCTCTCTCTCTCTCTCTCTCTCTCTCTCTTCATATTTTTTCCTTACTATATTCTACTTATCTCTTTTGTCATTTCCTTTCCTCCACCTACTCTCTATCATGGTCTATCATTAATTTTTCCTCCTTTTCCTCCCAAATGTTTTCCTTCTCCTCCTCCTCCTCCTGTTCCTTTTCCTCTGGCTGCTCCTCAAATGAAACCCGCTTGTAACCTTCACTACGAGACACAATACTACACTATGTACTTTTGAAGGTAACTATTGACGTGTATATATATACTTAATTATTGACTTTATGAAAAAAATACCCGAGTTAGTGTTAAAATTAAAAAAAGTGACGACAGAAAACCATTGAAGAAAACGGAATGTGAGTCAGGGGATCGATCTCTAATGTAAAGAGGAATGATGATAATAATAATAATAATAATAGTAATAATGATGTTTTTTTTGTTTTTGTTTGTGTGTGTGTGTGTGTGTGATTGTTATGTATGAGATGTGGTTGGATGGTAGGGAAGGTGGGGTTGGTGGGGGTGGAAGGTGGGGGCGCTGGTGAATGACCCTCCCCCTCCGATTCCCTCCCCTTCCCATTTCCTTTACCCCTTCCTATCCCCCTCTCATCCCTTCTTCCCTTCGTCTCCTCTCCTTCCCTCGCTTCCTTCTCTCTCCCTTCTATTGTTTGTTTTTTTCATTCCTTTTATTGTCATTTTTATTACAAGTCCAATAATTTCAATGATTAATGTATGCCTTTTAGTAGTAGTAGTAGTAGTAGTAGTAGTAGTAGTAGTAGTAGTAGTAGTAGTAGTAGTAGTAGTAGTAGTAGTAGTAATAATAATAGTAGTAGTAGTAGTAGTAGTAGTAGTATAGTAGAGTTTTAGATGCGTTGAGTCTGCTCACTTTTCAATACAAAGCAATGTTAATATTCGTTCAGTTGTTGAGTTTTTGCGCCAAGTCCTTGACGCTTCCTGTTGATGAGAGTTGGATACAGTTAGCAATGGGTGTTGGGTGACGTCATGCTCGGACCGTTGCGTTGTATGAGTGTGCAGGACTAATGATTGTTTAGAGCCTTGTGTAGGGACGACCAGACGCGAAGAAGAAAAACAACAACAACAACAACAACAACAACAACAACAACAGCAACAACAACAAACACCAAAAATACTACTACTACTACTATTATTACTACTGTTTTTTATATTTGTTTAATAAGAAAACGTGGCTGGTTAAAGGTTAAAAAGTTACAGAAAGAATTCCACGCACAATGCCACTAAACAAAAAATAAATCTTTTAAGAGAAAGAGCCCATGAAGGCTGGCCAAGCTGGCCTTGTTGTGAGAGAGAGAGAGAGAGAGAGAGAGAGAGAGAGAGAGAGAGAGAGAGAGAGAGAGAGAGAGAGAGAGAGAGAGAGAGAGAGAGAGAGAGAGAGAGAGAGAGAGAGAAATTAGAAAGAGAAAAAATACATTGCGAAAGAGAAAAAAATTCATAAAAAAGTAATATTGAGGTGAGATGCTGACGGGTAGGTGTGTGTGTGTGTGTGTGTGTGTGTGTGTGTGTGTGTGTGTGTGTGTGTGTGTGTGTGTGTGTGTGTGTGTGTGTGTGTGTGTGTGTGTGTGTGTGTGTGTCTGTGTGTGGGTGTGTGTGTGGGTGTGCGCGCCACATGTGTACCTCCGTCTAAGGTTACAAAGGCAAGTGTCAGGACATACGAACGCTCCTAAATCAGCACAAACAAAAAATTATACCAGAACTCTCTTCTCTTCTCTTCTCTTCTCTTCTCTTCTCTTCTCTTCTCTTCTCTTCTCTTCTCTTCTCTTCTCTTCTCTCCTCTCCTCTCCTCTCCTCTCCTCTCCTCTGTGGGCAGCTATCTTCACTTAATGTGTGGACATGTGTGACACATCAGGTGTGGCTGCTGTGAACTTGTTACACAGCCGCTATGTTCTGGCTGTGTAGGTGTGTTGGTGGTGCCTCGAGTGTGATTAATCATAGTTTGTCCATACTACATGGTATCACTTCCTCTTCCGGCCAGCTTCGGTTGGAGGGAGGGGTGGGTGGGGAGGAGCCTTTGACTTTGCTGTCCTTTAGTCTCTATCAAGTAGATACTATATCAGTGTAGCCACACGGACAGCCTCGTTAGGTCCAATAAAACTGTTATCTCTGTTGTTCCTTTGTACTCCTTAGAGGCACCTCCACAGGTTCGACACTTGAGTGTTTTTTACTCTGGTGCAGCTCCGGACGGTGCATGAAGGAAGCCTCAGCCAACCAGGGTGGGAGATGCCCTGCACCTGGACTTTGTGGCGCACTACCACCGATGACACCACTCACCGGTGCCACAGCGACTTGACGCAGGCTCATACACACATATATACATATACATACATACATACATACATATATATATATATATATATATATATATATATATATATATATATATATATATTTATATATCTTTGTCTATTTTCTTATGTCTAACATCACAGCCTGAAGCATTCCCGACCACACACACACACACACACACACACACACACACACACACACACACACACACACACACACACACACACACACACATACAAAAAAAAAACATTCAAGACTCACAACCTAGCGTGAAACAACTGTACCCTGTCGTGAATGAGATTACAGGTGCACGAGAACAGGTGTGGCGGCGGATGGAGGAGGAGAGGAGGACGGGGAGGTGTGTGTGTATGTGTGTGTGTGTGTGTGTGTGTGTGTGTGTGTGTGTGTGTGTGTGTGTGTGTGTGTGTGTGTGTGTGTGTGTGTGTGTGTGTGTGTGATGAACTACAGAACCGCACATCAAAATACAGGTGATGATGTGGAATGAACATATATCTCTTTCTATTCTATTCTATATATAATAACAATGTGCGTGCCTAATCACAAGGGGAACGAGAAATGTGAGAAGAGAAAAAAAACAATAATATTAAAACAGTGAAGGAGATATATCAACAGGGTATGACAAGGTGGTTACATTGTATAATTTACGAATACAAATGGAAAGGATGTGGGAAGATAGTTGGAGAAGAGAAGCAGAAGAGTGGGAGGTGCTTTGAAAAGGAAATAAGACTGGGATTGAAAAGTGCGAGAGAGAGGGAGAGAGGACGGAGGAAAATAGGAAGATGTAGGAAACATAACTAATAATAGGAAGTAAGAAGAGAAAATGAAAGGAGATAAAGGAGTAAAAAGTAAGTAAGTACATAGTGTTACGAGCCACCACAAAGCCTCAAATTAACGTGGAGGAAAGTAACTATTACCGTGACGTCACCAACCAAATAACTATTACCGTGACGTCACCAACCAAATAATTATTGGCAAACACACCAAAAATATAAACCCAAGCAGGTTCTTACCTTAATTACTTAACATATATATATATATATATATATATATATATATATATATATATATATATATATATATATATATATATACAATGAAAAGATTGCATTTTGCTAAATGCACTTATCCTTAGGTTCCAGGAATCTCACAGCTCTATTTCAAATACAAAACACAAAACACAATAATAATAAACACAATTAGAAATTGAACAACTAATATGATAAATCTTAAATCCTACCTTAACCAGACGCATTCACTAAGACACAAAATAAATAATTCAGGAATCTAATAGAATGTTAAGTACTCACAAAAAATCAGGAGGGGAAGGGAGCGAGAGTCAGAATGCCTGCCTGGGCTTTTGAAAGGGAAAACTAGGTGCCCCTCGTCACGTGAGGGTATCCCCCTCGCCTTCCCTATCTACAAGATGATAACAAATGGCGAAATACTTCCTCCCTTCGCTTTCTGTCACCTTTCTATCGTATCACGAGGTGATGGGTAGACATAGGGTATTCGGGTCATCCTCGCTTTCTAACTTATAGAAAAACATTAATTATTTAAACTTATCTCCCCTTAGGTGTCGACATTTCACCCTGCCTATTCGTATCTGACAGACGATAAGTATATAGGGGAAGAGGACGATAGAGCGGCCGAGAATAACAACTGATAAGTACATTTCGGCACAACAAAATCATAACAATGTTTTTCGGTGTGAGCAACACATAACAACAGCGTGGGATGAAAAGGGAAAGGAGAATAAAGTAGAAAACATTTAAGAGAAAAAAAAAGACTAGGAAAAGATAAAGGGAGAAACCAGAAGGAAATGGAAGACAAGGGGATAAGAAAAAGAAGAAAAGAAAGGGGAAGAAAATAGATAAGAAGGGGGAAATGAGGAGAGGGGACGAAAGGATGGAATGAAGGAAAAATAGAAAATGGAGAAGAGCAAGGGAGAGGGGAGGGTCAGAGAGGGGAGAGGGGGAGTAGGGGGGACCCAAGCCAGTCATGTATAGAATCACACATGCTACTGTTGATCATTGGACCGGAATACTACTGGTAAAGAGTAGTAATCAGGAGAATATGCAGAACACAGATGTCACCACACACACACAGATTCTCTCTCTCTCTCTCTCTCTCTCTCTCTCTCTCTCTCTCTCTCTCTCTCTCTCTCTCTCTCTCTCTCTCTCTCTCTCTCTCTCTCTCTCTCTCTCTCTCTCTCTCTCAGATGAAAAGTGGATGGTAGGGGGGGAAGGGGGAGGGGAACGATGGGGAAACATGTACACTTGTAGGTTAGATAGAAACGTGATCTCTAGCCCTTCCACCCCCCACCCTCTCTCTCCCTCCTAGGTGATGTGGACAAAAAAATATTCATCGTATCTCACGTTTATATGCGACATGCAAGGCAATAAAATAGGAAAGCTGAAATCTGTCTATTTTTGTCTCCTAGCATGGCATTGGGTGGAAGGGGATCATAGGGTGGGAGGGAAGGAGGGAATGCCGCCCTTTATCCATCAAAGTGGTGCCGGGGTTTATGTGGATGTTATGATTGTAGGTGTTCTCAGCCCTACCTAACTATTTTCATGTTGTGTGAGGCAGCCACTCAGCGCTGCGGTAAGGTAAAGAAAATGTGTGGTGCGTATTGGGGTGGTGTGTGTGTGGGTGTGTGGGTGTGTGTGTGTGTGTGTGTGTGTGTGTGTGTGTGTGTGTGTGTGTGTGTGTGTGTGTGTGTGTGTGTGTGTGTGTGTGTGTGTATGGTAGTTGTATGGATACTTAACCGGTTCGTTCTAGCTACACACTTGCAACAATGGAAGCTGGTGTGGGTGGAATTAGTAAAAAGAAACATACACACACACACACACACACACACACACACACACACACACACACACACACACACACACACACACACACACACACACACACATACACACACACAAAGGGGAGACTTTATAGCAGTGTATAGAGCCTCAAAAGGTTTGAAGAAAATTGACAGAGATCCGTTTGTGTGGGACGACAGAACAACAAGAGGACACGAGAAAAAACTGAAAAGGACTACATGCAAGAGAGACATAAAAAAATACAGCTTCCCATATAGAAGCATAGAAGCCTGGAATAAACTTGATGCAGAAGTGATTAATGAAAGAAAGCTTTATATTCATGATTTCAAAAGCTAATTGGATAATAATAGATTTGGAGACGGGACAATACGAGCATAACCCTTTTCCTGTATATTACAACTAGGTAATACATACACACGACTGTAAGTGAGGTTAGAAAAACTGGAAAAGAATTCTTAAAACTGAAGAAGTCACATTTTTTTGCTAGTCGTAGTAGAACCCAAAACCAAACCAAGGGAGAGAGGTGTGCTCCAAGCCTGCTTTCCCTTGGCTTGGTTTTGAGTTTTACTACGACTAGGTGCCTCTACTTTCTTCCGTGGGTTCGTCTCTAGTGACATGTGGTGAGTGCGTGTACCTTATCTTTCCTGTGTCACGGAGACAGAACGAGGAAGGGTGTTGTGAAGCCTCAGTGGTAGTACTTATTGTGTTGTGTTGTGTTTGTATCACTACAGTTATTTCTGTGTTCGCGGTAAAGGACTCGGTGTAGTAGCATTGAGTCAGCTCGGTGGCCGGTGCTGAAGTTGGGTGGACACAAGACACGTGCTGACGTTGTCACCGTGATGCAGTGCCTTGGACATACAGAAACACACAAACCCAACGTACATTAAAAAAGAACATTATTTTGACGCGTTAGACACAAAGTAACACCGTAACGAAGCCCGTCCAGGGAGAGGGACGTGACGGGTAGTGACAAGGTGGAAGGAAGATGATGGTACCCACGTGAGGCATCAAGGGTGAACACAGGAGTAAGGAAGGATGCTGGGGTGTGCATGTACTCATTTCTGGCCTCGAGGCTAACAATGAAATCACTTCAGAAAAATAAAGATGAAAAAAAGGATGACATGCGTCCAGACGACAGGAAGGAAATACTCGTGAAGCGGGAAAGTAATTGTTTTCCACGACTGTGTAATAGCAATGGCAAGGAAAACATTGATGATGATGATGATGATGACAATATTAACAATAATAACAATAATGATGACAACAATAATAATAATAATAATAATAATAATAATAATAATAATAATAATAATAATGATAATAATAACAACAATAACAATAACAATAATAATAATAATAATAATAATAATAATAACAATAACAATAACAATAATAATAATAACAATTACAATAACAATAGTAATAATAATAATAACAATAACCAAATATAATAGCGTGGGCGTGGGCGTTACATCACGGAATGGGCCAGTGTGCACAGGTAGGGGGCCTGCTTCTATGTGTTCAGTCCACAGGTGCCATGGCCGTCACCGCATGATGGACGAGCCACTTGCTGAGGCCCTTCCCTCCCTCCCACTGGGGTACACAACGGCGCGGCAGTGGGACACGTGAAGCGCCTCACAATAAAACGCGTCTGGCCAGCTACTGTGTCGTTAACAGGTGCTATACATCACCCCAGGCTGGGGACGTGGAGGGTGCGTGCCGAGGGTCTGTGAGCATGGGCCGCCGTGCGTAGTGACTTATGCAGGTGTGCGGCAGGGAGGCTCAGTAGTGGCTTGAGCATCCTCGGAACAACAAGTAAGGAAGGGACCTAAAACAGCCCCAGTCCCAGCCAACCATCACTCTCTCCTCTCCTCTTCACTCCCTACACTCTCTCAGTTACAGCCATCTGCTCTTAGGAACATGTACTCACAGCCTCTCACCTCTTTGCATTTATTGTATACATGTTTAACCTGTGACACATCAGCCAGGTTTAATCATTCTTCTGTTCATGTCGTGTTGCTGTCATATCGTTCATTCACTCGGGAAATAAGTCAACCCTATGCAGTTATAACCTTATTGAGACTCACTCCCCCACACACACACACCATCACACTAATGTGGTTTTTTTCTTCTTCAATATTTCTATTTTATATATATGGCATTTATCAACCTACACCTTACAAACAACATGTGTGTGTGTGTGTGTGTGTGTGTGTGTGTGTGTGTGTGTGTGTGTGTGTGTGTGTGTGTGTGTGTGTGTGTGTGTTTAATCTTTTCCTATGTCCCTGCCCAGTAATCACCCTCCCAGTTTGTGCAGTATATCTTGTCACACGTGCGCTGCCCAGAGTGCCGCTGCCCGTCACATAATGTTGTGTTCCAGTGACTGCTGCCCGGCGCCTCCTGCAACAAGCACCAACCACTGCCCAAGGACCTCTCTGCTGCCTTCCCAAACCTCGACGGGTGAGGGGGGGAGGGGGGAGCGGTAATGGCTGAGGCATAGATGTGCATCCTACAGTGTGCCTCGGGTCACGATAGGTAAGTGTAGACTCGCACGAGTACACCTTAACTGACAGACTTAGGAGGTGACAGACAACAACGTAAATTTAACTGGTCAAGCAGCAGGATCTAGGGGTGTGTAGGGGTTATTTTGTTCTATATGAGCAAAAACTTGAATGAAGTCCATGGTGTTCTGTCTGTTCGGGTGGTCATCGTTTTCATTGACCTCCCCACACACCTACACGCCTACATAACATATCCACACCTCGATACATTTACTGAGAGGCTTAAAATACTTGAATCCTTACAATGCACGTTCTGACCGCCATTCAGCGAGGTGTAGTTCGTTAAAGTTGTCATTCATATTCTTTACATGTAATATACTAAACCGACAAAGCACTTCAGAGTTATTCTAAACTACTTAATATGTTGTTATTTATAAACGTGAATAAAATTCGAGTCATTAAAGTACGGTTACAAATACAATGTTCAATGAAAGACTAACATGGAAATACTCATTACCAGCAAAACAAACTTTAACAATGAACTGAAACCCAGTGAAATAAGTTAGAAATGTGTTCAGAAACAGGATGCCGAAAGGAAAATATGTCACCATACAAATTAAATCATAATGAAATCAAATCTATCTGATATTATTTATGAAATTAAATTTTTTTTAGTTTGTTGCTGGAGGTCTGACGCATCATGTTTCACTGAGTGGGAGTAACAGCAGTGGTACTTGTTATACCGTCCTTATAAAAACTGTATGTATTCATCGACTTTACTCCACGTAGACAGACACACACACCCTCACCCACATACCTTCACCACACACACACACACACACACACACACACACACACACACACACACACACACACACACGTAAGGTATTGCCGAGGTTCAGTACAGTGAGAGTGGTGACAACTTGGTGTTGCACCGCCATCCTGACACATATCAACACTCCTTCATCGCGTCTTCAGTATCTCCCTTTCCTTTCTTATTCTTCCTCCCTGTGTCCCTGCGTGTAAGCACCTTACAGTTGTTTTAGAAAGCGCGGGGCTGGCATGATAAAACAAGATGGCGTCGTGGTACTCCCGCCTTTAGTACCTCAACACTCGACCTTGAGAAAACAATGCACGGTCCCCTTCTGCGTCCATTCCCTCTAAGTGGTTATACAATACTTCGTTCACTCACAACCGTAAAAAATACAGCATTGGTGTTCTCTTGGTGTACATCTGTTCCACGCACCACCACCACCAGCCCGCAGAGTCACCTTGGCGCTGTTCCCTCCGTCTGACACAAGCAAAACTGTCGGCATCTACAAACGTAAAGAACAACTGTTGCTGGCTCGCCAAAGAATGTTTTTTTGTGTAACTTCCTTTTTACTTCTTTATTACTCCTGACACACCTATAAGAATACACAGACGGTGCCGCCTGTCACCTCCATGGAAGCACCAGACATACCAAAGGATGTCAAGGTTCCTGCAACTCAGTCGGAGAACACCAACACTGACACATCAAGGCCACTCTTACCCTCGCATCTCAGTGACCTACAAGTCCTAAAAGCAGAAGACTCACGCACTGCGGCTCATACAAGAAACAGAGGAAGGTCACAAAAGGTCTTCCCTCATGTCTTTATGAGTATACTGAAGGAGAATACTACTAAGTGCTACCCAAACGAATCTCACAACGGTGCGAGGCCTCGAGGTGCATCACGAGCGTCTTCACATCAGTCCCGCACGTCAGATAATCTCCCGAGCCAAGATGAAGGCGGCGTACAGACCTACCATACAGGAAGTAGCCTCGAGATAAATAAAGTTACACAGGCACCAGATGTTATACACACCTGCCTCATATGCATGTCTACGCAATACGTATTATATCATTTTCAGCGGTACCTGCAGGAAGCTGGCAAAACACTTGTCCGTGCATTGTCTTCAGCCGTGAACCATTAACTTTTCCGCCAAGTACCAGGGTGATTGGGTGCTCGATTATCCTACCTCTGTACACTGAGGAAAAGTTATATAAAAACACCACAAGAAACAAATATGAGAATAGTAATATTTACTACCTGAACACACACACACACACACACACTCCCTGTCCACCTTCCTAACAGCAGGCTGGTTAGTGTTCCTCTCCTCCCCTGCAGTAACCACTCTCCTTCCTTCCTTCCTTCCTTCCTTCCTCAGTAACCGGTCACTTCCACCATACGTTAAAAAAAATATAAAAAATTCCCCCAAAACAGTTAATTTCATAGTTTCCAGTTTTCTTTAAAAATATCTAATAAAGTCGATGAACCGCGTAATAGATAAAGTAAATAAAAGGAAGAACAAATAAGAGAAAAATCCCAAAGTCAACACCACTGTAACACGTGTAACAGGTGTGTGTGGGGTAATATATCGCTTAAGCCAGTACACGGGGCACCTCATCGAAACATCGTTAGTTCGGTTCGGTGAGCTGCGAGGGAAACATGCATCCCTAACAACACTGCCAGGCTGCACGAGGAGAGGGGGGCGGGGGTGCACGCGTCGCTGCCTGGTGTGCCGTGCAGGAGGAACAACAAGGCTGGGAATCACTAATAGGATTTTCAGCGAGGACTAAAAAGATATAAAAAACATGATAAATGGATGAACCAAACTACTACTACTACTACTACTACTACTACTACTACTACTACTACTCCTCCTCCTCCTCCTCCTCCTCCTCCTCCTCCTCCTCCTCCTCCTCCTCCTCCTCCTCCTCCTCCTCCTCCTCCTCGGTAAATAAGGGAACATTAAGAGATAATTATGTAGCAACTCTGTAAAAAAAAAAATAATGAACGCTTAGTGAGTTATCTATTAGAGAATATAGAGCGTCACAGATTCAAGTCATCAGGACATGAGTATAGAGGAGGCAGGGAATGAGCTGACAGACAATGGATTACCAACGCAAACATTCAAAACAACTTATACTTTGCAGGAACCAACCATGCACACCAAGCCTTTAGAAGCGGCACCCTTTCCGCCAACTCTGAGGGAACGAGACCATGAGGACGCGAGGCAGAGGGACGCACGGGGGAAGGCAGACAGTCCAGTGGGTGATCAGGAGTCGCTCCGTCCACGCTGGGCCACGCTCCAGACTCGTACACACAGAGCAGTAAAACTAACACATTTTCTCCTTAGTTACAGAACGAACAGCTGGCGAGATGAACAGCTTCGAGATGCAAACACTGCATCATATTTGTTGCCGCACTCTTTCTTCTCTTCACCTTGACACGCCGGGGTCAATTATACCTTGTCAGTCGTAGTTAAGCGATAACTAATGTGGACTTTGGATGGTTATGTAGGGTGTAGGGTATCTTTGTAGTGGAAGCATGTTACCCTTACTACTAACTACACACACACCTTGTTGATGACGTTCCACTCCCATACAGGTGAAGCACCCAAGTGGGGCTACATTGAGGAAAACGGTGAGTGCCACTCCCCCCCCCTACCACGCCCACGCCTCACCCACTGCTGCCCTTGTTTTATGTTTATATAATGACCTCATTGAGTTTGGATAAAGAGTGATATGCGTGAAATTATGACTTGTAATGCAATTGGTTTCCCTCCCCCCCCCCTCCCCACGCCCTGCAGGCCCCGCCACCTGGCCTGCCAATTTCGCCATGTGTGGAGGCAAGCGGCAGTCCCCCGTGGCACTCGTCTCCAAGGAGGCGGAAGGATCCTTCCCATTCATTCCCTTCAAGTTCGAGCATTACCGAGAGATTCCCACCAGCTCACTACTCATAAACAACGGACACACGGGTGAGTGGCGGACAAGTGCACTAAGTCAATAACACTTGACCAAATAAGGAAGCTAAACGATTAATTCATTCATTAAATTACTTAATCAATAAAATAAGTAAGCAAATAATACCATCAGGCGCTTCACGCTCTATTTTTCCGTCAATTAATATTAGCTTGCATTGCAACAATAACGGAGAGGTGTGAAGCAGTGTGGATTGATGTGTGTGTGTCCGTCTTCCCCTCACTCCCACAGCCATGGTGCTCCTGGAGCAGGAGAAGATGCCAGCCTTGCTCGGCGGCGACCTGGAGAGTGAATACACTTTCCTTCAATTCCACTTCCACTGGGGCAAGGACCCTAAGGAAGGCTCAGAGCACACCATCGACGGCAGGAGGTTAGCTGACCAACACACACACACACACACACACACACACACACACACACACACACAGTCCGGTGGCCCCTTTTCACCTAGTTGTTCTTCTGTCCTCCCAGACCGTCATAGTCTTGCATGAGCGAGTCTTCAACACTGCTTCTCCCCTACACTTTGAAGGACAACATTACTATTCTTTGGCTCTTAGAAGAGATCACACTTTACAACCTTTCACAACGAATTGCACCTCTGTTCAAGTAACTGGTAATAGTTTTCAATCGCAATCCGAAACACTACACCACCACCTATACCGTGCAGTTTCCCCGGCGAGATTCACCTGGTGCACTTCAAGACGAGTTACGGCAACGTGGCCGAGGCTGCTAAACACGAGGACGGCATAGCAGTGCTGGGGATCATGCTGGAGATCTCCTACACCGACAACGATGTGCTGAGCCCCATCATCAACGGCCTCGCCAAGATTCACAAAGCTGGTGAGTGTGAACGAGCCATGACGGTAACAACAATGAAGGTGATGATGGTTACGGCCGCTCGTGACCCATTCTTTGTATCCCACAGAGGAGGAGACTGAGATCCCGCCCTTCCCTCTCCAAAACCTTCTGCCGAAAAATGTTAAAGACTTTTTCCGCTACGAAGGTTCTCTCACCACCCCGACCTGCAACGAGATCGTCATATGGACCGTCTTTAAGGACACCATCAAGATATCCCACAAACAGGTGACGCTCCTACTACACAAAGAAGAATCCTTGAGTGCATTTCCCACACACCTCCCACCAACCTATCCTGCTCACTACCACCTCCATCTCTCCCACAGTTGGCGCAGTTCAGGTTCTTGATGGACGACCATGGCAACAAACTGATCGAAAACTTCCGTCCCGTACAACCACTCAACGGCCGCGAGGTGAGTACCCACACCCACACCCACACCCACACCCACACCCACACCTTAGCTATGTGGCCACTGTCTCTACCCCGGAATTCGAATGTACATTAAAATATTATCATACAGACAGGAAAAGAAGTTCCACTGAATTCTTAGGTACACGTGAATCCAACCCTGCGCACACGTTTATGAAAGAGGTGTCTGCAGCTCTTCATGAGACACAACAACCTACAGGTAGTCTTCGTGAACGCTGTATCGTCTGTTCACCAAGCAAAGGAGAGGTGCGGGATGTAAGCCGAGGAGTTGTAACCTTGCAACCCGGCAGGTGAAAAAGGCTAGTAATCCTGCGCTTCTGCCTGCCGGGTTGCAAGGTAAAAACTCGTCAGCTTACATCCCGCACCTATTATATGTTTGGTGAACAGGTGATACAGCGTCATAGGAGACAAGTCCAAATTATTTCCATTGAGGATTCAAAGCTGGGACCTCTTGGATGCAACCCGAACGCACTTACCACTACACCACCGGGACAGATGCTTCATACAGGCGACATCAATCCCATTCTTCTAGTATTTCAATCACATCCCTGACGTTTGAAGGCAGTAGTGGCGCTGCACTATACTTCCTCACAAAGAAGTTGGACTGAGTTCGTCTTCATCTTCTACAATGTCTACGGTATGGTTGATGTATTCTAGTTCCCTGCTAACAGTGCTCTCCGTCCCCAGGTTCTCATGGGTCGCCGTGGGGCCTACTGGAGCTACATTCCTCCTTTCGGTAAGTAGCACGAGTAACAATAGTGTGAATGAGAGCCAGCTTTTCGTCTGCCATTTCCAATAAATACCGTGAGGCAGTAATCCCCTTCACAGTGTTACAGGCAGTGTGGAAGCCAATCATACATAGTCTATACTCCATCCATCTGAGGCTTGTATCTGTAGCCCAGCCAAGTTTTATGATAGGTTACGATAGCTGATTGGCTGTTGATGAGGAAAGTATTCGGATGGCATAAAGGTAAAGTGGTAAAGTGGAGACACGCTGTAGTTCATCTCCCGTCACATCGGCCTTTGAGCCTGTGTTGGAAAGTAATCCGTTACGCCGGGACACAGGGCCACTGTGACATCCGAGTTTCCACAGTTTACCTTCCCCAGGTTTCCCTAGGTACCCATTTATCGACCAACCCTTTAGGAGGATGAACAGCTGAGTGAGCTGTGCGCCGACTGCCCTCGTCCGGAATCAAACTCGGGGCGGCGGATTCGTAGTCAAACGGGCATAAAGACCTTCATTTGTTTCCCTTTAGTTAGGTTAGGTTAGATGTTATAAAGATACAAGTACATTCTTCGCAGCCAAATATTGATATGCAACAACATACTATTCCAAAAGAAGTGCAAATAAAAGACAACAGTTTTCAAAATGAGACTTCATAATGTAATATCATCCTTAGATATATGATGAACAATTAGGTATATTTGAAATCATAATGCTCCCGATTATATAAAAAAAAACTGCATTGTACAAAAGTCTATTAAAGTATGCAACAAAATTAACTTTCTGGGAAATCTAGCATCACTATTAACACGTTTAGATGATCCCACCACAGACCAACAGCCAATGAACAGCGAGAACACATGACACCACAGATCAACAGCCAATGAACAGCGAGAACACATGACACCACAGACCAACAGCCAATGAACAGTGAAAACATCTCCCATGCACTGCGTGTGAGCACGTATCTGCGATAGCACATCACTGCATATCAACATGTACTGCAAATCATATACTGTACTTGCAGAAATGTTAAGGCCTTTATGCAACACCAATTGTTTTACCGACACATAATCACCTGCCTTGATACACTCGGCTACACTCTAGATGCAAGCTACAGACAGTTCCAATATATTATGATACAGCCTGATAATCCTCTCCCAGTGGCAATAAAAAAAAATGTGAGAATAGTATATTCCTCTCCCATTGTCAATAGATGATATGTGGGGCAGTTATTTTTCCACAAACGGTAATAAATAATGTGAGAGGTAGTCAGTCCTCTGTAACTTTACCGCCATGTGACCTTTGATGTCTGGCGCTTACTTTACTCGTATTAACTCACTCGCTCAGTGCCGGTACATACATGACAGTCAGTTCCAAACGTTACACTGCATATCTAGCATCCATTTGAAGGTGTACTTTAAGACAGAGATCATCAGGTGCTGTGTCTTCGCCTTTACAGACCCACCAAACTGGCCCAAGAACTTCCCTACATGTGGCTCCAAGGTTCGCCAGTCTCCCGTTGCACTTGTCTCAGCAGATGCCATTGGAAAATTCCCGAGGCTAACACTTGGCTTCAAGAACTACAACGTCACACCAGAGGGTATGGTCATGATGAACAACGGACATACAGGTGTGTGAGACCCTTGCCTTTCCTCCTTGTCCGGTGCCTAGCTCTTTCTTGCCTTGTAATTCATCTTTGTTGCCTCGTTCTTCTGTTACCCAAGATAAGATGTTAAGGGAGGGAGGGAAGCCAATATTACTATGTTCTTACAGTTGTTATCAATTGTTTTCTTGATTATTTTTTTGGCACTAAGTAAAGTCTTAGGCACAAGGGAAAATATAATAATGGAGCTCACACCACAAAGCGAACTAACCTAACACTACTATTAATACCACTACCATTAGCCGCCTTTTTTTGCAGCACAAATCATATCGAACTTCAACAGCTACATGGAGCCCAGCATCCAAGGCGGTGACCTTGACGGCAAATACATTGTACTACAGTTCCACTTCCACTGGGGCGCCACCGACAAATTGGGCTCAGAACACACCATAGACGGCAAAAAGTACTGAGAGAGAGAGAAAGAGAGAGAGAGAGAGAGAGAGAGAGAGAGAGAGAGAGAGAGAGAGAGAGAGAGAGAGAGAGAGAGAGAGAGAGAGAGAGACGTACTGAACACCTCCTATTCTACCAGGTTTCCCCTTGAGTTGCACATCGTCCACTACAAGGAAATTTATGGCACCGTGGCCGAGGCAGCGAAGTTTGGAGATGGCGTGGCCGTGTTGGGCATCATGTTCACCGTCACCAACGAGGACAACCCCAATTTCGACCCCATTATTGAAAAGCTGTCCGAGATCCACGAGGCCGGTGAGTCTATCTGGCACACTAGGAGGAGGAGGAGGAGGAGGAGGAGGAGGAGGAGGAGGAGGAGGAGGAGGAGGAGGAGGAGGAGGAGGAGGAGGAGGAGGAGGAGGAGGAGGAGGAGAACGCAATAACAAGAAAATAACAGGTATCAGAAGGTATATAGGCATACCTAACCTAACCTAAGCTAACCTAACCCACGCGTCCTTCACCTGCAGAGGAGGAGGCGGAAGTGTCTCCCTTCCCTCTACAGAACCTGCTTCCGGAAGACACCGATGACTTTTTCCGCTACGAAGGTTCCCTCACCACCCCGACCTGCAACGAAATCGTGATCTGGATCGTCTTCAGGAAGACCGTCTATATCTCTCATAAACAGGTGAGGCGCCAACACAACACAACACAACACAACACAACACAACACAACATAACACAACACAACCCTCATTCTTATCATTTGTTTCGTAATTACTGTATGAACTCTGTGTCCAAGAAGTTAATTATATTTTTTTGTGGGTTTAAATCTAGACATTGCATTTATGTATTGCTTTTTGACAACTGGGTATGTATAATTTTCTTTTTCTATTTAATAATCATGACAAACAGGAATTAGATTGGGTTCTGCTACAATACAGTACAATGCAACCTTGAGTTAACGATATAAACCAACTGTATTGTTTTCCTTTTTAGACACTATTACCCACAAATATTAACACTGACTCTTGCTGTTCAAAACTCTTCCTTTCAATCTTAAAAGAGTGACACCTAGCGGGGTTTTTTTTTTCTAGTTTGATTAACAATTTATATCCTGTGACGCATCTCCCACGAGTCTTATAAATACAAGTCAGGCTTAGTAGTCACCCTTAGTAAGACTGTAGTAGGTTGTCACAATATTTCTCAAACATGCCGTCACTGTAATGCCATTTGTGGTGATGAAAAAAATAAAGACATCACCGTTAAAGAGGAAAATGTTACGATGTCTAAAACAAAACAAATAAATCATCCTTGTTTCACCTCCGCGAGGATAAGACAAACTTGGTCTATATATGTTGATGACGAGAGACAAAATTGCTAAACTGCTAGATAGAAAAAGGTTACTTATATCATTGAAAAACTTGAAGATTATCGATTTAAAACTACACAAAAACATGACTGCTATACAAAGGAATCTTGACAACACAATTCAAACAAGCTTCCTTTTCCTTTCCTTCACCGTGGTTCACTTCCCCGCCACCTCACAGCTGGCAGAGTTCCGGAAGCTGATGGACGATGGTGGAATGATCCTACAGAACAACTTCCGCAAGCCGCAGCCACTCAACGGGCGTGAGGTAAGGGAGGGAGTGTGAGTGAAGGCGAGACAGCACCTCACCCAGCGGTATATCAAAGCTGTTATACCAGTAGCGTTTTTCTTATCTTCAATCTCATTAGCTTTCTCCTCCTTTTAGTCCTCTATCTACTACTACTACTACTACTACTACTACTACTACTACTACTACTACTGTCAAAGATAGAATAGGTATGTTATAATCGCTAAATAATACGAATATATATCTTTTGACATCCTGTATTCCCTCACCTGACACACAATCAACAGGTACTACAATCAGGTAACTCTTTCACCCCTCATGGAACACCTGAACAAATTGAACGCGACCCACAGGTGTGCGATATTGTGGCGGGAACGGCTGTGACCTGATATTGATGTTTTTTTTTCTTTTCTCTCTCTCTCTCTCTCTCTCTCTCTCTCTCTCTCTCTCTCTCTCTCTCTCTCTCTCTCTCTCTCTCTCTCTCTCTCTCTCTCTCTCTCTCTCTCTCTCTCTCTCTCTCTTTCCCTTTTTCTGCAGGTTTTGACCGGTTCCCTCAAACCCCACTGGTCCTACAGGGGAGCTACTGGTAAGCACTACTGGTGTTTGTGTGATGTGCTTTGATCAGTCTCACTTCTTTCTTCTTCTTCTATGTTTTTTTTCCCTTGTTGTGATTCTGTTTCTATAAGTCACGTCCTCAGTCCTCTCTCTCTCTTTTTTTTTGTTTTTATTATATATTCTTCCCAACTTGTTCTCTATTCCTACTCATTCTTCTTTCTTATCTCTGGCACGCATCGCCTTGTCCTCTTTCCTCTCACTCCTCTCACTCTTCTTGACCTTTTACATATCTGTTGTCTCCCCTTTTTCCTTCTCATAGTTTCCCTTCCCTTACAATATTGCATGACAGTACGAGGCTTATCACACCCCGGCGCTGCGTCACTTTGCACACACACACACACACACACACACACACACACACACACACACACACACACACACACACACACACACACACACACACACACACATACACACACTACCATTTCGTTCCTCGCAGGGCCGGACAACTGGGCAAGCATCTACCCAGGCTGCAAAGGATATAAACAGTCTCCTATTGCTCTGGAGTCAAGCTCTTCCGTCTCTACTTCATTACCACCATTGATCTTCACCAATTACGAAAAGGTGCCCACCAATATGACCATCATGAACAATGGCCATACAGGTGAGCAGGTCAAGGGCAGTTCAGTGGCATGATACGAAGCTTAACAAAGAACATGAAGGCGTTTGAATGTCGTGTGTGTGGGGTCTTGGTGTGTGTGGCTTCATACGTACGAATACACGCCTCTTGTTGCCACATATAGGAAAGAAGTCAAGGAATCTAACTAATGCTTACAACTCCGTCTTTGCCCTTCCCGTTTCCCTGCGCAGCGCAACTCGTAATGAATTCCAAGTACTTGCCGCAGTTGAGTGGCGGCGACCTGGACGGCTACACCTTCCTGCAGCTCCACTTCCACTGGTGCAACGTCGACGGCATTGGCTCAGAGCACACCATCGACGGGAAGAGGTGCACACACACACACACACACACACACACACACACACACACACACACACACACACACACACACACACACATACACACACACATACACATACACACACACATACACATACACACACACACACACACACACACACACACACACGAAAGAGAAAAAAAAAATAAGGAGGGTAGACATAATAATAAAGACAAATAGAGAGGACAGAGAGAGGAACAGAATTATCAAAACCTGCCCTTCCCTCCCCCGTGCCAGGTTCCCCGCCGAGCTTCACCTGGTGCACTACAAGACGAGTTACGGCAGCGTGGCCGAGGCTGTTAAACACGAGGACGGCATAGCAGTGCTGGGGATCATGCTGGAGTCCACCGACATCGTCAACCCTAACCTGCAGAACATCATCCACGGCCTCCCCAAAATAGAAGAACCCGGTAGGTCTAGGAATGAACGTAAAAGCGGTGATGTATTGGTAATGGTAACTTTCCGATCCTTGTCAGACTCAGCGTGACCTAGAAAGATAGCGAAGGTTGGTGACGGTACACAAGCGGAGACGTTCAAGTCGTTTACATTGATAATTAATTCCAAACCTTTTGAATAATGTTGTCCACAGCGTATCAGACTGATGAAAGCGACGACCAAAGGAGATGACGACCGCGACAAAGACAAAAACTAACTCTATTTTAATGTACAGATACGGAGACTGACATCAAACCCTTCGCCATTAAGGATCTGCTCCCTGACAACACAAAGAACTACTTCCGATACATGGGCTCCCTCACCACCCCGACCTGCAATGAAATCGTCATCTGGACTGTATTCAAGACGCCCATCACGATAGCCCGCGCACAGGTACAAACCATACACTTATTGCAACTCAACCTCCACCTTGAAATACATGGATCAAATTACGTGAGTGTTTGGAGGTGTGTTTGGATGGTGTTTGGAGGTGTGTTTGGATGGTGTTTGAAGGTGTGTTTGGATGGTGTTTGGAGGTGTGTTTGGATGGTGTTTGGAGGTGTGTTTGGATGGTGTTTGAAGGTGTGTTTGGATGGTGTTTGGAGGTGTGTTTGGATGGTGTTTGAAGGTGTGTTTGGATGGTGTTTGGAGGTGTGTTTGGATGGTGTTTGAAGGTGTGTTTGGATGGTGTTTGGAGGTGTGTTTGGATGGTGTTTGAAGGTGTGTTGTGTTTCTAGCAACTGGAGATATTCCGCAAACTGATGGACGAGTCTGGTCTGCCGCTGGGGGGCAACTTCCGCCCTCTGCAGGAGCTTAATGGCAGGAAGGTAAGGTGGAGGACAGGCAGGGTGGGTGTCAGGGAGGGAGAGTGAGTGTGAGGTGTGAGGAGACGGTGTGATGTAAAGGATGAAACAAAGGAAGCAAGTCAGGGATACAATGTAGAAGGTGTTTGTCTAAGCCTGACACATGTAATGCCAAAACAATACATTACATTGATCTCGCGTGGGTACTTATTTCACCAGTAATGATACATATAGTACTAATAGTCTAGGGTTCAAGTAAATAAACACTTATAAAATCCAATCCACAGAGATAAGAGTATGAGAAAATATGAAGAATGAAGCAGATTTTAATATCAAAGATCATCAGGTGTTGAACAATGACCATGAAGCTAACCACTAATTACTTTTCCGTCACCACCACTCAGGTGTATATGACCTAAGTGTCTATGTGTGTCCACGACGGCGGTGGCGGCGGCGGCGGCGGCGGCGACGGCGACGGCGACGGCGCCAGGTTATCAAGATTGGGTAGAAAAAGATTCCCCTTTCCACGTGCGGCTGTACTTTTACCTGCAGCCACCACCACCACCAGCACCAGCACTCCCGCCCCCCGCCCTGCCCCGCCCCACTATCGTCACCACCGTTACCACCACCCTCCCCAACCCCCCCACGAGGCCCACCATTGCAACACTCGGGGGAACCAACACAACTTACGCAGCACGAGTGTGATGTGCGCACCTTGTTTTTTTTAATAAGTTAATTAAAGAGAGAGAAGCAACAATAACACACACACACACACACACACACACACACACACACACACACACACACACACACACACACACACACACACACACACACCCAAAATGGCATGCATTCTCACAAGGTGCATGTCTTCTCTAAGCTTCTTACACATAACACTATCATAACGGCCACCTACCTAACTAACCTATCTACCTATTTACCTGTTTACTTCTATTCTCACCTGTGTGTCTCCATCACCTGCCTCTCCTGGTTATGAATAAAGTCAGAAAGTGTTGTACTATTACTGCATCATTCACCTTTAACATGTGCATAACTAACTACTTATACACAAGTTACGGGAAGAGGTATGAAGAGGTAAACTGCAAGGAAAGATTGCCAATACTTTCCACCACATCGTTCAAACATTGTGTCAAACCTGGTCACCTTTCAGGGATACAATTACATGTGTCAATGGCATCACTTGAACTACCTAGTCAGGCTGATGCTTAGTGCGCCCTTCATTCAGTTAGACTTACTGGCCTGGACCAAACTAATGTACCAGTCCTTCTTAAAGTATTTATGAAATTATCAAACCGTTTCTTATTGGTATATATCCCTTTCCATATTTCTAAAACTCAGTTGTTGTTGGCAGCCATAATTTAAGGCCTTTTTTATATGGTTACTTATAAGATTGATGTACGTACGTATGTCCTCCACAATGATATAGCAAACGTCAAGGTGAGTTTATCTTAGTCATGGAACACCAGTGACTGTCTCTTACTGGGAGCGGCAACACACACTGGTCAAATATTGCCTTCTGGATTGCTAAACACCAAACTCAACTCAACCCGATGCTCATCTGTCACAAAAAAAGAAATCATAGGTGTTGGATTGATGACATTGTTAAAAAGCGTAGCGACCACGGTGCGTGCATACCACCACTTACTAAAGGAACCAACACTGGATGAGGAACAGCTTGTGTATTACTTCAAATTGACAGAAGAAGGAACAGACACGGACCGGACACGGATACCGAACGGATCAATGGATTTTTTTTTATCTTTTCCAATATAGTCGATTTTTACTTACAACGGATACGGATACTGATACGGATGCGGACGTAGACACAAGTAAGTTTTTACGATTCCTTTCCGTTCACTGTTCAACAATGACGTCACAAAAACGTCGTCCGCTTCAAACGGATGAGTTCGGTGTCGTCTTCCCTGGTCCGTTGTTTCAGTAAATATGACTGCGTGGGCGAGACAACGACGGTGAGGTGTTTGTGTTGCATGTTTGCAGCTGCGTCTCAAGATATCATAGCACTGTGCTCGAAATGAGTTATATTCTTTTCATCTAACAATATACATCGTGCAATGATATCCACAGGGATCAAGGAGTTACATCGCCGGTTTTAGAGGGGGGGGGAGGGGGACACAGTGGAGGGGGCGATGCTATACCACTATTTTTTTATTGCCAACCTAGAAGCAAATGATCATTATATGACCATTCTGATTTTTTTTTTTCCCTGGGAGAGACAGACTCGTTACAAGAAACGGAATAGAGTTATCAATGTCCTATTTCCATGATGTACCTACTATGTCATTACCACACCTGATAACTGCAGTAAAGTGTGCTGCGTGGGTGCACATTGTTGGGCTGGAATGTGCGAGGCGTGCGACCACTGCAATACACTGTTCATGTGCTTGTGTTTGTTTACATAGTTATACAGTGTTGACGCACCTCACGTTGAGACCAAAATTACTCCTTATTTTCCATGAACAGTGAAATAAATGTATTATTTGCATTATAATATTGTTAGAATGCAAAGGTGTAACTCATCATATTTTTCATGTACTTGAATATCACATTTAGAATATTCAAAATATCAATACGTGCAACATTGCCACCGTCTCTCCGTACAAAGATAATCTCTGGTCATTTCTTGTGCTCAACACGTGTGCTCCACCACAGGTGAACATGGTGCCCGGTGCCCGGTGCCCATTACAGCCACCCCAACGGGGATGATGGTGACAACATTGTTACATGGTGAACGGAAATGGAATCGGTACAGACGGACTATACGTGACGTGCAGTTATACATTTATGTTGCAACTCATTATAGCATTCCATGAAAGTATGCACGTGTGTGTGTGTGTGTGTGTGTGTGTGTGTGT
Source organism: Metacarcinus magister (assembly GCA_029783475.1). Lineage (NCBI taxonomy): Eukaryota > Metazoa > Arthropoda > Malacostraca > Decapoda > Cancridae > Metacarcinus > Metacarcinus magister. Next base: position 12,659,144 of record JAPQNM010000016.1, on the reverse strand, counting down.
GTGTGTGTTTGTGTTTCATGGGAACATTATCAGCGGTGTTCCATTCTTTCTTTATCGTCTTTACATTTTCCGAGAACTCGTTTAATCTTCGGGGGGCGCACGCACGCGCGCGCGCGCACATACACACACACACACACACACACACACACACACACACACACACACACACACACACACACACACACACACACTGATTAAGGGCATGAGGCCGCTTATCAGTGCGTTGTAAATGTGTATTACATTAACTTTGATATCCTGGTGCTGCCGAGACCGCCAGGCGAATGGGAAGGGACAGATGGTCTTGAAATTGACAAACACAGCCACAGAATGTCTCAAAAACTGTATAATTCCACAAGAGGTTATTCTACTTTAACCCGCCTTCATATATAGTAATACTAATAATCACTGGCCTTAGTGGCAGTAATGTGCATTCAGTGATTTAAATGTCAATAGTTCGTTATATAGTGTTTAGGGACTCATGAAAAGGTAAACTACGACTACGCCCAAACGTGCTTCAACAACCTTGTTCTTACTTCTTTTTTTTGTTCTTTTTTTTACATTAAAACTGTGCTGGCTAAGGGAAAACAAAAAATAAGTAAAACAATTTTTTTATATAAATCCCGCTTGTTTCTTGCTTGTTTTGTAGTGACAACACACATACAACACACCTACATACCAGGTGCACACACACCCAGAGCCTATAATTTCCTCCCTCGAGACCTCGGCTGAGGTCGACATTAACGTGACCTCACCTCACCTGACCACCAGGTCCTCGACGCCCAATATAAGCTACCCACACACACACACACAGTCGGTCAGTCAGTCAACCACCAGTCTACCACCACACACAGTCCAGGCAACACCTCCAGAGTAGCGTCTGGGGAGCCCCACGTCGGGGCTCCCCAGACAACAACACATGCTCACCTTCCCTGGGCTCTGTCTACTTGTGTACACCCAACGCTGCAGAAATAAACCAACTAAGCCACATTCGTCTGGTGTCCAACCTTTGTGTGTACGTAACCCCCAAACCTCAACAAAGTAAACAAAAACAAAAAAATCCCGCTTGTCGTCAGACCCTGTACTGCTAGTCATAAACACTTCGGTCAACACACCGTGCATTCACATAAATATTCAGACGTTTGTTATGATACACGAGCATGGTATCATTCACTACGTTGCTTTCACCACAGGATGTACTACTGTACGTACGTATGTACATACGTACATACACCCAGCCAACACAACACTATTGCCTGGTCTGACCCACTGACCGTCACCTGCTGCCCCAAGGCCAGCCACTTGATGTGGTTTGTAGACAATTACTAGACCACAATGAATTAGAGAACACCTTGTTACGCCACCCTCGTTTTGGTGGGTGGAAATAGATTATCGAGAGCTGCGTGGCATGTGCCTTTTTTGTGTGATTCTGTGTTCTGCTGTTTGATATGTTTATGTTTGTGTTTGTGTTTGTGTGTGTGTGTGTGTGTGTGTGTGTGTGTGTGTGTGTGTGTGTGTGTGTGTGTGTGTGTGTGTGTGTGTGTGTGTGTGGTCATTATTGTATTTTCAGTTTATATACTTACGTCCTTAAAGTTAACCTGTTGTCTGGGGCTTTAGCGCAATAAATTTAACAAATCAAAATCAACCGTCTCACTGAGTTGGCTCCGCTCTGTTTCATCGCAATAAATAATTACCTTTGAATTTTCTATTAACTATCAAATTATCATATTTATAATAATGTAAATAATAGCAGTGAATTGAGAAACAATTATCTATGAAAAACTGCGAAAGATTATCAGTTTTATTTTTTTTTATTTATATCATTAACCGTTGGCGCCAGTAGGCTTATTGAGGCACAGATGGACTTGCCTCGCCTGTTATTTGGCGTAAGTTTCAGATTTTTATAGCGACGCCTCAAATGTCTCGTCTGAGGACAGTATGGCAGCAATTTGGGTAGTCTTTGGCCACTCGGCGGTGATATCAAAGAAGGAAAAATGTGACGAGCGTATAACAGGGATTTGAACCAAGGACCCTAGGCTGGCATACCAGAGCGTGTTGCACTTAAATCAGTACGAGATGGGATGACCTCGTTTGCAAGGAAACCTGGTCCGAAGCAAAAGGTCAGGTCCGAAGCAAAAGGATATTATAGGAGCAGCGCAAGGTAATCATTTGTTGTGTCTCGAAGCAAAGCAGGGCGCCAAACACATATAAAAACAGGCTCGTTCAAAACTCGGGCACAGACCACTCTGCCACCGTGACAGACGGAGGCAATCCTCACGCACGCCATGAAGACCCTACTGCTGCTGCTGGTGCTGGTGCTGATGGCGACAACGGCTCAAGCACGCATCGGGAGTTACGGTGAGGAAAGAGGGGAGGGATAAGATGTTGGGGTGGTGGTGGTTGTGGTGGTGTGGCGATGATGGGGATTTGAATCTGTGTAATGCATGGAAAGGGTTGGCTTCATAACTCACCCTGCCTCGTCTGGTGCTTGAATCATTACACTTTTCTGTTACAAAGGTGTCTGATGTATCATACTGTCGGCAGCATCCACCTCGCTATCAGAGGAATTAGCACCAGACACTCTACAGACTTGCTGCTTTAACGTGCATAATCCTCGAGTTAATTTTGATTCTGGACGAGGAACCAAGGTGAAGGAAGCCAAAATTTGTGCTCTGCTGGAACGGTGAATAAAGTGTGTCCATACTGCACCACTGACCACTAAAGAGTACATTATTCAGCCCCATTGTTGCTTTGCATTACCAACCAGTATCTGTTTAATAGGTCCACATGTAAACGCCGCCTTGCACTCCATTTCAATACACACTGTACACTTTTAGTACGTCTACTGTATATTTCCCTTCCATTGGGCCGTAAGCTATTTGAATAGATAACATGAGCAAAGGAGAGGAAACAGCTGTTGGGACAGTTTAAGTCTTGTTCACTATTCCTTGATATGATGTAAATTGTATGAAACTTTTAAACTTCTAACTTTCCAACCGTGTTCATTTATGTGTGTAGTAACTTGAATGTTTGTCAGAAGAGTTATCGATCATCTTGTTGCATTAGCACAAACCAGCACCAGATAAGGCATAAGTATGAGTGTGTGGTTTACATGCGTCACTCTTTTGTACCTAATGAATCTTTCCACCAACAGAGAGACAAACTGAATGGGGTTACGGCGATGATAATGGTGAGTGGCAGCGTTCACGTGTTTTTTCCTGTCGAGTAGGTTTGTTTATCATATGTTCAATACGACTGAATCACTTAAATGACATCATTATTATGTTCTGCCTTTATTTTAGACGTGCGTAGCGTCTATCACATTGTTAGAGGTGCTCCTTCATAGTGATCCAATGATGCTTACCTTTGTAGAATTGTAACGTCATCTATATAACATCATTAGTGACTGATACATTATTTTTCAGATGACACGCAACATCCATCAGAGTTAAACACACCAAAGGATCACTATAGCAGCATACAACTAGCCATCTATATTTATCCACCTATTTATTTATCTCACATGTTCCAAGGGGATGGCCACGACAACAGTCTCTCTTATTCCTGTCCTTACACGGCCTCTTAGTATGCTCTAATCCTTTCTCCATTCTCCCTTACTCTACTCCTTACCTTGTCCTTGCATTTCATTGCACCTACCATACTCTTCTACACTATCAATCGCCTCGCTTTCTCCTATTCTTTCTATGTGGCCAAACCATATTAAAGTAGTGCGTTTAATCCCCTCAACTATTCCTCCTTGCCTTCCTGCACCTTTTAATATACACCTAACACAGCGCTGGCACAGTTCCGATGCTTTAAGTAACACTCGCTCCCGCAGGACCCAATACTTGGCCAAACGACTACTCCACGTGCGGCGGCGCCAGTCAGTCCCCCGTGGAGCTAACCACCAGTGAGGCTGACACATCCTTCCCCTTGAAGACCCTTCTCTTCAATGGTTACGACGATGTGCCCGAGAGTGTGAAGCTCATCAACACGGGACACTCAGGTGGGTGGCGGTGTGCCGTGACCACTACGTAAGTACAATGGTGCGGCCACACAATAGTGACTACATTCCACATCTGCACTAAGCCTTGTCCGCATGTTCACATTTCATTATGTTGTAGTTGAGATCAGGATGGACGTGGATGCCTCGGTGACGGGCGGCATCCTCACCGGTGAATACACCTTCCTTCAGTTCCACTTCCACTGGGGCGCTGTGGACACCCGCGGTTCCGAGCATACCATAGATGAATTCAGGTAGGACAGGACGTGACAACAATAATTAAGTTAGTACTGAAGAAAACCTTGAGTAACCCTCACACTATTTCATTTAATTTTATTTATTTATTTATTTTATTTTTTTGCACATTTCCCCATCTTATCAACTCACCCACTTTATCTCTTCTTTCATATTCAATCTCGCCCACAATCTACCCAACGTATATATTTTTTTTCCCCTCGTCTCGCACTGTACATCTGTCTGACACGCATTCTCTGCACCCCACCAGGTATGCAGGGGAGCTTCACCTGGTACACTACAAGAAAATATACGACAGTTGGACCGAGGCACTCAAGCACGATGACGGCGTGGCTGTGCTGAGTGTCCTGCTGGAGTTGTCCCCCACAGACAACCCGAATCTCCAGCCAATTGTCAACGGCCTCATGGATATAATCACGCCTGGTAAGTAACAGCAGCCCGACAACACACTACCAAGAGAAACTGTAATGATCGTGGAGGAGTTTGCAGCCGTATTTACGAACCATTATAGGACTAGACCTCCATTAATGTCTACATGATTTGCAGAGAAGGAAACTTGCATCGATCCTGTCGTTCTACAAAACCTCTTGCCGAACAACCTGGATGACTTCTTCAGTTACCAAGGTTCTCTCACCACCCCAGAGTGCAACGAGGTGGTAACTTGGACGGTCTTCAGGGACACTATACCCATATCCAACAACCAGGTAACCTTTTTTTTTTTTTATTGCGGTTTGCTATCGCTTGAATTAAGGAGTCTGGTTGAAATTTATTTGTCCTCAAAAAATATAACTCAAAAAATACACCGACTTCACCACGCACACTTAACTGATCACAACAATACCCAAACATCCTCCCCTATGGTGTCTCCCCACTCACAAAGACTCTCCCCGCAGCTAACACAGTTCAGAATGCTGATGGGTGAAGATGGCAGGAGTCTAAAGGACAATTTCCGAAACCTGCAGCCACTCAACAATCGCAAGGTGAGTGTTAAAGAGAGGCGAGGAGTTATTTAAATACAAGGAGGGCGAGAGGGATGAAGGAAACCGGTGACAGTCACACCAAGGGAACCTAAATAAGCACGGGTGTGACACGGGTTGGCAATAATTATGTGAAGTGTGTTGAATGATTTAACTTAATATCACTAATCTGCCCAAGTCATTCTATATTCTGATATATATATATATATATATATATATATATATATATATATATATATATATATATATATATATATATACACACACACACACTCAGATGTACAGTACAATACACCACCACTCTTTTTTGTTTCCTATGGGACTGGATAGGTGGCGCCCTGATGATTTATCTACCTATCTTTGCAGGTGTATCGTTCGGGGTCCGGACAAAACCCCCACGGACAAAAACCCCAGTTCATTCAGAAGATTCCTATATGGTTGGCTCCCCACGGACAAAAACCCGTTCTGGTTTATTCGGAAGATTACAATATGTTGGCTCCCCTCGGACAAAACTAGCCCAGCTAGCATACCCATACTAAACCGGGGGTTTTGTCCTACACCCGTATCGTTCCTGGGAGTAAACCTGTTACTTGCCTCACATCACTACCTCCGTGTTTGTATCACCCCACTTCTTATTAAACTATGAATTTTACAACCGAAGTTTTGTTTGCATTAGAGATAAAAATACCCAAATAAACAGACCCGAACACGCATTGAGGATTATAACATGCTAGGCTCTGTTTGCCACTGTAAGGGGTACATGAGCCTGACACTCCGTGGAGGTGCAGAGGTTAGATTCAATGGGCTTTCATTATTTTGGTTCATTTTCACAAATCGGGCTGAACTGGTAAGGGTACAATACTATCAGGAAAACTAGATTAAAGACTGCGTGTGTTAGGAATACCATAGGCAAGGTTATCATTGTTAGTGTGTGTGTGTGTGTGTGTGTGTGTGTGTGTGTGTGTGTGTGTGTGTGTGTTTTCTATATCATTAACCGTTGGCACCAGTAGGCTTATGTGTGTTATTACCCACATTAAAGTTATTTACCCCTAGTTTAGAATCTCTGCTCTACGCCCGTAATACAAAGTCACTAAACACACATGAAAAACAGTCTTCCAATAATACAATAACAACCATATTCACTTACCTAACTCCATCACCCAGCCTTCCCTCCATCTTGAAAGCTCCTTCACTCTACACGATCTTGGGTATGTGTTGAAAGGCTAGTTATAGCTCCTCGTTGGACTGCATTAGGCGTTTCCACAGCTTATAATACACCACCACTGAGGCATCTTGTCAAAGTTTTGTTTCGATTAATCAGATCACCACACACGACACTTTCTTTACAGATACAATGTGTTTCGTGCCTCCATATCTCCCTTCTCCGTGTCTCCATCTTTCCCTTCAAAAGTCCTCCCTGTCTCCATCGCTCCCTTCTCTTCTCCTCTCCATGGCCTGACCCAGACTAGTGAATCAGGTGTCTTATAAGATGTAGTAAAGACCCTTTTCACACCACAAATAACAATGTTTTTGGCAATGTTTAAAAGGATTTCTTGGGATGCAGAAAGTAGTGAGAGGAAACACACATTACCACGCCGAACACTCGAGTGGGTGGTGTTGTCGGGGGTGTTGCTGTACATAATACCAAGGACTCTATACTAGAAGTCCTTGATAGTACACGTTACAAACTAGATGAATTATGCAATGCAAAGGACACTGGATGGTGGAAGGGAGAATGTGATGTACTCCTTCCCTTGAACAGCGATGCGATGCACTGAAAAGCCACCGATGTCAACAAAACAATCGTCGACCTTGTCCCTCTAAAATAATCCTTTAAATCAGCGAAGTTTAACTAACTACCACTTATTCGGTTAAAGACTGGGCATTATTCACTAAATACGCTTTTATTCATGTGTAATTCATATTTGAGAGAAATGGAAGTTTCCTTTGTTTGTTTTGTTAGTACGCTCAGCTCACAACCAAGATGTTCTGGGTTTGAATCCCAGGTCGAGTGAAGACCAAATAGATTTGTCAGTATAAATGCTGTAACCCCTGCTCACCTGACAGTGAAATAGGCACGGGAGTAAGCCGAGGGTTTGTGACTTTGCAATCCTGGCAGGAGCGGAAGGCTGGAAATCCTACCCTCCTGTGTGTGTGATGCGCATTAATTTAAATAAGATTTTTAAAAAATTAAAAATAAAAATAGTCATTTTGTGGATGCAAATTGGAGAAATGAGTTTAGGGTCAAAGATAAAATCTAACGTGGTGGTTGCAGTATAGGAAATATTATTATAAGGTGGAAAAGGATCAAAAGGTGATCAAATAATCCATCCCAACTGCAATATTTTTGTTTTATAGGTAGCTAGACCATATAGCTCTGCTAGGGTTAACAAGAGAGCGCAACTTCTCTCACCAAGAAGCGGCCGTGAGCTAGGATCGAACTCCCAAACTATTTTGCCACGAGCCGTAGATGGATGAGGAATTCT
>JAPQNM010000016.1:12619937-12651326 GCA_029783475.1 Metacarcinus magister | reverse complement strand
AGAATTCCTCATCCATCTACGGCTCGTGGCAAAATAGTTTGGGAGTTCGATCCTAGCTCACGGCCGCTTCTTGGTGAGAGAAGTTGCGCTCTCTTGTTAACCCTAGCAGAGCTATATGGTCTAGCTACCTATAAAACAAAAATATTGCAGTTGGGATGGATTATTTGATCACCTTTTGATCCTTTTCCACCTTATAATAATATTTCCTATACTGCAACCACCACGTTAGATTTTATCTTTGACCCTAAACTCATTTCTCCAATTTGCATCCACAAAATGACTATTTTTATTTTTAATTTTTTAAAAATCTTATTTAAATTAATGCGCATCACACACACAGGAGGGTAGGATTTCCAGCCTTCCGCTCCTGCCAGGATTGCAAAGTCACAAACCCTCGGCTTACTCCCGTGCCTATTTCACTGTCAGGTGAGCAGGGGTTACAGCATTTATACTGACAAATCTATTTGGTCTTCACTCGACCTGGGATTCAAACCCAGAACATCTTGGTTGTGAGCTGAGCGTACTAACAAAACAAACAAAGGAAACTTCCATTTCTCTCAAATATGAATTACACATGAATAAAAGCGTATTTAGTGAATAATGCCCAGTCTTTAACCGAATAAGTGGTAGTTAGTTAAACTTCGCTGATTTAAAGGATTATTTTAGAGGGACAAAGTCGACGATTGTTTTGTTGACATCGGTGGCTTTTCAGTGCATCGCATCGCTGTTCAAGGGAAGGAGTACATCACATTCTCCCTTCCACCATCCAGTGTCCTTTGCATTGCATAATTCATCTAGTTTGTAACGTGTACTATCAAGGACTTCTAGTATAGAGTCCTTGGTATTATGTACAACAACACCACCCACTCGAGTGTTCGGCGTGGTAATGTGTGTTTCCTCTCACTACTTTCTGCATCCCAAGAAATCCTTTTAAACATTGCCAAAAACATTGTTATTTGTGGTGTGAAAAGGGTCTTTACTACATCTTATAAGACACCTGATTCACTAGTCTGGGTCAGGCCATGGAGAGGAGAAGAGAAGGGAGCGATGGAGACAGGGAGGACTTTTGAAGGGAAAGATGGAGACACGGAGAAGGGAGATATGGAGGCACGAAACACATTGTATCTGTAAAGAAAGTGTCGTGTGTGGTGATCTGATTAATCGAAACAAAACTTTGACAAGATGCCTCAGTGGTGGTGTATTATAAGCTGTGGAAACGCCTAATGCAGTCCAACGAGGAGCTATAACTAGCCTTTCAACACATACCCAAGATCGTGTAGAGTGAAGGAGCTTTCAAGATGGAGGGAAGGCTGGGTGATGGAGTTAGGTAAGTGAATATGGTTGTTATTGTATTATTGGAAGACTGTTTTTCATGTGTGTTTAGTGACTTTGTATTACGGGCGTAGAGCAGAGATTCTAAACTATGGGGTAAATAACTTTAATGTGGGTAATAACACACATAAGCCTACTGGTGCCAACGGTTAATGATATAGAAAACACACACACACACACACACACACACACACACACACACACACACACACACACTAACAATGATAACCTTGCCTATGGTATTCCTAACACACGCAGTCTTTAATCTAGTTTTCCTGATAGTATTGTACCCTTACCAGTTCAGCCCGATTTGTGAAAATGAACCAAAATAATGAAAGCCCATTGAATCTAACCTCTGCACCTCCACGGAGTGTCAGGCTCATGTACCCCTTACAGTGGCAAACAGAGCCTAGCATGTTATAATCCTCAATGCGTGTTCGGGTCTGTTTATTTGGGTATTTTTATCTCTAATGCAAACAAAACTTCGGTTGTAAAATTCATAGTTTAATAAGAAGTGGGGTGATACAAACACGGAGGTAGTGATGTGAGGCAAGTAACAGGTTTACTCCCAGGAACGATACGGGTGTAGGACAAAACCCCCGGTTTAGTATGGGTATGCTAGCTGGGCTAGTTTTGTCCGAGGGGAGCCAACATATTGTAATCTTCCGAATAAACCAGAACGGGTTTTTGTCCGTGGGGAGCCAACCATATAGGAATCTTCTGAATGAACTGGGGTTTTTGTCCGTGGGGGTTTTGTCCGGACCCCGAACGATACACCTGCAAAGATAGGTAGATAAATCATCAGGGCGCCACCTATCCAGTCCCATAGGAAACAAAAAAGAGTGGTGGTGTATTGTACTGTACATCTGAGTGTGTGTGTGTATATATATATATATATATATATATATATATATATATATATATATATATATATATATATATATATATCAGAATATAGAATGACTTGGGCAGATTAGTGATATTAAGTTAAATCATTCAACACACTTCACATAATTATTGCCAACCCGTGTCACACCCGTGCTTATTTAGGTTCCCTTGGTGTGACTGTCACCGGTTTCCTTCATCCCTCTCGCCCTCCTTGTATTTAAATAACTCCTCGCCTCTCTTTAACACTCACCTTGCGATTGTTGAGTGGCTGCAGGTTTCGGAAATTGTCCTTTAGACTCCTGCCATCTTCACCCATCAGCATTCTGAACTGTGTTAGCTGCGGGGAGAGTCTTTGTGAGTGGGGAGACACCATAGGGGAGGATGTTTGGGTATTGTTGTGATCAGTTAAGTGTGCGTGGTGAAGTCGGTGTATTTTTTGAGTTATATTTTTTGAGGACAAATAAATTTCAACCAGACTCCTTAATTCAAGCGATAGCAAACCGCAATAAAAAAAAAAAAAGGTTACCTGGTTGTTGGATATGGGTATAGTGTCCCTGAAGACCGTCCAAGTTACCACCTCGTTGCACTCTGGGGTGGTGAGAGAACCTTGGTAACTGAAGAAGTCATCCAGGTTGTTCGGCAAGAGGTTTTGTAGAACGACAGGATCGATGCAAGTTTCCTTCTCTGCAAATCATGTAGACATTAATGGAGGTCTAGTCCTATAATGGTTCGTAAATACGGCTGCAAACTCCTCCACGATCATTACAGTTTCTCTTGGTAGTGTGTTGTCGGGCTGCTGTTACTTACCAGGCGTGATTATATCCATGAGGCCGTTGACAATTGGCTGGAGATTCGGGTTGTCTGTGGGGGACAACTCCAGCAGGACACTCAGCACAGCCACGCCGTCATCGTGCTTGAGTGCCTCGGTCCAACTGTCGTATATTTTCTTGTAGTGTACCAGGTGAAGCTCCCCTGCATACCTGGTGGGGTGCAGAGAATGCGTGTCAGACAGATGTACAGTGCGAGACGAGGGGAAAAAAAATATATACGTTGGGTAGATTGTGGGCGAGATTGAATATGAAAGAAGAGATAAAGTGGGTGAGTTGATAAGATGGGGAAATGTGCAAAAAAATAAAATAAATAAATAAATAAAATTAAATGAAATAGTGTGAGGGTTACTCAAGGTTTTCTTCAGTACTAACTTAATTATTGTTGTCACGTCCTGTCCTACCTGAATTCATCTATGGTATGCTCGGAACCGCGGGTGTCCACAGCGCCCCAGTGGAAGTGGAACTGAAGGAAGGTGTATTCACCGGTGAGGATGCCGCCCGTCACCGAGGCATCCACGTCCATCCTGATCTCAACTACAACATAATGAAATGTGAACATGCGGACAAGGCTTAGTGCAGATGTGGAATGTAGTCACTATTGTGTGGCCGCACCATTGTACTTACGTAGTGGTCACGGCACACCGCCACCCACCTGAGTGTCCCGTGTTGATGAGCTTCACACTCTCGGGCACATCGTCGTAACCATTGAAGAGAAGGGTCTTCAAGGGGAAGGATGTGTCAGCCTCACTGGTGGTTAGCTCCACGGGGGACTGACTGGCGCCGCCGCACGTGGAGTAGTCGTTTGGCCAAGTATTGGGTCCTGCGGGAGCGAGTGTTACTTAAAGCATCGGAACTGTGCCAGCGCTGTGTTAGGTGTATATTAAAAGGTGCAGGAAGGCAAGGAGGAATAGTTGAGGGGATTAAACGCACTACTTTAATATGGTTTGGCCACATAGAAAGAATAGGAAAAAGCGAGGCGATTGATAGTGTAGAAGAGTATGGTAGGTGCAATGAAATGCAAGGACAAGGTAAGGAGTAGAGTAAGGGAGAATGGAGAAAGGATTAGAGCATACTAAGAGGCCGTGTAAGGACAGGAATAAGAGAGACTGTTGTCGTGGCCATCCCCTTGGAACATGTGAGATAAATAAATAGGTGGATAAATATAGATGGCTAGTTGTATGCTGCTATAGTGATCCTTTGGTGTGTTTAACTCTGATGGATGTTGCGTGTCATCTGAAAAATAATGTATCAGTCACTAATGATGTTATATAGATGACGTTACAATTCTACAAAGGTAAGCATCATTGGATCACTATGAAGGAGCACCTCTAACAATGTGATAGACGCTACGCACGTCTAAAATAAAGGCAGAACATAATAATGATGTCATTTAAGTGATTCAGTCGTATTGAACATATGATAAACAAACCTACTCGACAGGAAAAAACACGTGAACGCTGCCACTCACCATTATCATCGCCGTAACCCCATTCAGTTTGTCTCTCTGTTGGTGGAAAGATTCATTAGGTACAAAAGAGTGACGCATGTAAACCACACACTCATACTTATGCCTTATCTGGTGCTGGTTTGTGCTAATGCAACAAGATGATCGATAACTCTTCTGACAAACATTCAAGTTACTACACACATAAATGAACACGGTTGGAAAGTTAGAAGTTTAAAAGTTTCATACAATTTACATCATATCAAGGAATAGTGAACAAGACTTAAACTGTCCCAACAGCTGTTTCCTCTCCTTTGCTCATGTTATCTATTCAAATAGCTTACGGCCCAATGGAAGGGAAATATACAGTAGACGTACTAAAAGTGTACAGTGTGTATTGAAATGGAGTGCAAGGCGGCGTTTACATGTGGACCTATTAAACAGATACTGGTTGGTAATGCAAAGCAACAATGGGGCTGAATAATGTACTCTTTAGTGGTCAGTGGTGCAGTATGGACACACTTTATTCACCGTTCCAGCAGAGCACAAATTTTGGCTTCCTTCACCTTGGTTCCTCGTCCAGAATCAAAATTAACTCGAGGATTATGCACGTTAAAGCAGCAAGTCTGTAGAGTGTCTGGTGCTAATTCCTCTGATAGCGAGGTGGATGCTGCCGACAGTATGATACATCAGACACCTTTGTAACAGAAAAGTGTAATGATTCAAGCACCAGACGAGGCAGGGTGAGTTATGAAGCCAACCCTTTCCATGCATTACACAGATTCAAATCCCCATCATCGCCACACCACCACAACCACCACCACCCCAACATCTTATCCCTCCCCTCTTTCCTCACCGTAACTCCCGATGCGTGCTTGAGCCGTTGTCGCCATCAGCACCAGCACCAGCAGCAGCAGTAGGGTCTTCATGGCGTGCGTGAGGATTGCCTCCGTCTGTCACGGTGGCAGAGTGGTCTGTGCCCGAGTTTTGAACGAGCCTGTTTTTATATGTGTTTGGCGCCCTGCTTTGCTTCGAGACACAACAAATGATTACCTTGCGCTGCTCCTATAATATCCTTTTGCTTCGGACCTGACCTTTTGCTTCGGACCAGGTTTCCTTGCAAACGAGGTCATCCCATCTCGTACTGATTTAAGTGCAACACGCTCTGGTATGCCAGCCTAGGGTCCTTGGTTCAAATCCCTGTTATACGCTCGTCACATTTTTCCTTCTTTGATATCACCGCCGAGTGGCCAAAGACTACCCAAATTGCTGCCATACTGTCCTCAGACGAGACATTTGAGGCGTCGCTATAAAAATCTGAAACTTACGCCAAATAACAGGCGAGGCAAGTCCATCTGTGCCTCAATAAGCCTACTGGCGCCAACGGTTAATGATATAAATAAAAAAAAAAAAAAAAAAAAAAAAAAAAAAAAAAACTGATAATCTTTCGCAGTTTTTCATAGATAATTGTTTCTCAATTCACTGCTATTATTTACATTATTATAAATATGATAATTTGATAGTTAATAGAAAATTCAAAGGTAATTATTTATTGCGATGAAACAGAGCGGAGCCAACTCAGTGAGACGGTTGATTTTGATTTGTTAAATTTATTGCGCTAAAGCCCCAGACAACAGGTTAACTTTAAGGACGTAAGTATATAAACTGAAAATACAATAATGACCACACACACACACACACACACACACACACACAACACACACACACACACACACACACACACACACACACACACACACACAAACACAAACACAAACATAAACATATCAAACAGCAGAACACAGAATCACACAAAAAAGGCACATGCCACGCAGCTCTCGATAATCTATTTCCACCCACCAAAACGAGGGTGGCGTAACAAGGTGTTCTCTAATTCATTGTGGTCTAGTAATTGTCTACAAACCACATCAAGTGGCTGGCCTTGGGGCAGCAGGTGACGGTCAGTGGGTCAGACCAGGCAATAGTGTTGTGTTGGCTGGGTGTATGTACGTATGTACATACGTACGTACAGTAGTACATCCTGTGGTGAAAGCAACGTAGTGAATGATACCATGCTCGTGTATCATAACAAACGTCTGAATATTTATGTGAATGCACGGTGTGTTGACCGAAGTGTTTATGACTAGCAGTACAGGGTCTGACGACAAGCGGGATTTTTTTGTTTTTGTTTACTTTGTTGAGGTTTGGGGGTTACGTACACACAAAGGTTGGACACCAGACGAATGTGGCTTAGTTGGTTTATTTCTGCAGCGTTGGGTGTACACAAGTAGACAGAGCCCAGGGAAGGTGAGCATGTGTTGTTGTCTGGGGAGCCCCGACGTGGGGCTCCCCAGACGCTACTCTGGAGGTGTTGCCTGGACTGTGTGTGGTGGTAGACTGGTGGTTGACTGACTGACCGACTGTGTGTGTGTGTGTGGGTAGCTTATATTGGGCGTCGAGGACCTGGTGGTCAGGTGAGGTGAGGTCACGTTAATGTCGACCTCAGCCGAGGTCTCGAGGGAGGAAATTATAGGCTCTGGGTGTGTGTGCACCTGGTATGTAGGTGTGTTGTATGTGTGTTGTCACTACAAAACAAGCAAGAAACAAGCGGGATTTATATAAAAAAATTGTTTTACTTATTTTTTGTTTTCCCTTAGCCAGCACAGTTTTAATGTAAAAAAAAGAACAAAAAAAAGAAGTAAGAACAAGGTTGTTGAAGCACGTTTGGGCGTAGTCGTAGTTTACCTTTTCATGAGTCCCTAAACACTATATAACGAACTATTGACATTTAAATCACTGAATGCACATTACTGCCACTAAGGCCAGTGATTATTAGTATTACTATATATGAAGGCGGGTTAAAGTAGAATAACCTCTTGTGGAATTATACAGTTTTTGAGACATTCTGTGGCTGTGTTTGTCAATTTCAAGACCATCTGTCCCTTCCCATTCGCCTGGCGGTCTCGGCAGCACCAGGATATCAAAGTTAATGTAATACACATTTACAACGCACTGATAAGCGGCCTCATGCCCTTAATCAGTGTGTGTGTGTGTGTGTGTGTGTGTGTGTGTGTGTGTGTGTGTGTGTGTGTGTGTGTGTGTGTATGTGCGCGCGCGCGCGTGCGTGCGCCCCCCGAAGATTAAACGAGTTCTCGGAAAATGTAAAGACGATAAAGAAAGAATGGAACACCGCTGATAATGTTCCCATGAAACACAAACACACACACACACACACACACACACACACACACACACACACACACACACACGTGCATACTTTCATGGAATGCTATAATGAGTTGCAACATAAATGTATAACTGCACGTCACGTATAGTCCGTCTGTACCGATTCCATTTCCGTTCACCATGTAACAATGTTGTCACCATCATCCCCGTTGGGGTGGCTGTAATGGGCACCGGGCACCGGGCACCATGTTCACCTGTGGTGGAGCACACGTGTTGAGCACAAGAAATGACCAGAGATTATCTTTGTACGGAGAGACGGTGGCAATGTTGCACGTATTGATATTTTGAATATTCTAAATGTGATATTCAAGTACATGAAAAATATGATGAGTTACACCTTTGCATTCTAACAATATTATAATGCAAATAATACATTTATTTCACAGTTCATGGAAAATAAGGAGTAATTTTGGTCTCAACGTGAGGTGCGTCAACACTGTATAACTATGTAAACAAACACAAGCACATGAACAGTGTATTGCAGTGGTCGCACGCCTCGCACATTCCAGCCCAACAATGTGCACCCACGCAGCACACTTTACTGCAGTTATCAGGTGTGGTAATGACATAGTAGGTACATCATGGAAATAGGACATTGATAACTCTATTCCGTTTCTTGTAACGAGTCTGTCTCTCCCAGGGAAAAAAAAAAATCAGAATGGTCATATAATGATCATTTGCTTCTAGGTTGGCAATAAAAAAATAGTGGTATAGCATCGCCCCCTCCACTGTGTCCCCCTCCCCCCCCTCTAAAACCGGCGATGTAACTCCTTGATCCCTGTGGATATCATTGCACGATGTATATTGTTAGATGAAAAGAATATAACTCATTTCGAGCACAGTGCTATGATATCTTGAGACGCAGCTGCAAACATGCAACACAAACACCTCACCGTCGTTGTCTCGCCCACGCAGTCATATTTACTGAAACAACGGACCAGGGAAGACGACACCGAACTCATCCGTTTGAAGCGGACGACGTTTTTGTGACGTCATTGTTGAACAGTGAACGGAAAGGAATCGTAAAAACTTACTTGTGTCTACGTCCGCATCCGTATCAGTATCCGTATCCGTTGTAAGTAAAAATCGACTATATTGGAAAAGATAAAAAAAAATCCATTGATCCGTTCGGTATCCGTGTCCGGTCCGTGTCTGTTCCTTCTTCTGTCAATTTGAAGTAATACACAAGCTGTTCCTCATCCAGTGTTGGTTCCTTTAGTAAGTGGTGGTATGCACGCACCGTGGTCGCTACGCTTTTTAACAATGTCATCAATCCAACACCTATGATTTCTTTTTTTGTGACAGATGAGCATCGGGTTGAGTTGAGTTTGGTGTTTAGCAATCCAGAAGGCAATATTTGACCAGTGTGTGTTGCCGCTCCCAGTAAGAGACAGTCACTGGTGTTCCATGACTAAGATAAACTCACCTTGACGTTTGCTATATCATTGTGGAGGACATACGTACGTACATCAATCTTATAAGTAACCATATAAAAAAGGCCTTAAATTATGGCTGCCAACAACAACTGAGTTTTAGAAATATGGAAAGGGATATATACCAATAAGAAACGGTTTGATAATTTCATAAATACTTTAAGAAGGACTGGTACATTAGTTTGGTCCAGGCCAGTAAGTCTAACTGAATGAAGGGCGCACTAAGCATCAGCCTGACTAGGTAGTTCAAGTGATGCCATTGACACATGTAATTGTATCCCTGAAAGGTGACCAGGTTTGACACAATGTTTGAACGATGTGGTGGAAAGTATTGGCAATCTTTCCTTGCAGTTTACCTCTTCATACCTCTTCCCGTAACTTGTGTATAAGTAGTTAGTTATGCACATGTTAAAGGTGAATGATGCAGTAATAGTACAACACTTTCTGACTTTATTCATAACCAGGAGAGGCAGGTGATGGAGACACACAGGTGAGAATAGAAGTAAACAGGTAAATAGGTAGATAGGTTAGTTAGGTAGGTGGCCGTTATGATAGTGTTATGTGTAAGAAGCTTAGAGAAGACATGCACCTTGTGAGAATGCATGCCATTTTGGGTGTGTGTGTGTGTGTGTGTGTGTGTGTGTGTGTGTGTGTGTGTGTGTGTGTGTGTGTGTGTGTGTGTGTTATTGTTGCTTCTTTCTCTTTAATTAACTTATTAAAAAAAACAAGGTGCGCACATCACACTCGTGCTGCGTAAGTTGTGTTGGTTCCCCCGAGTGTTGCAATGGTGGGCCTCGTGGGGGGGTTGGGGAGGGTGGTGGTAACGGTGGTGACGATAGTGGGGCGGGGCAGGGCGGGGGGCGGGAGTGCTGGTGCTGGTGGTGGTGGTGGCTGCAGGTAAAAGTACAGACGCACGTGGAAAGGGGAATCTTTTTCTACCCAATCTTGATAACCTGGCGCCGTCGCCGTCGCCGTCGCCGCCGCCGCCGCCGCCGCCGCCGCCACCGCCGTCGTGGACACACATAGACACTTAGGTCATATACACCTGAGTGGTGGTGACGGAAAAGTAATTAGTGGTTAGCTTCATGGTCATTGTTCAACACCTGATGATCTTTGATATTAAAATCTGCTTCATTCTTCATATTTTCTCATACTCTTATCTTTGTGGATTGGATTTTATAAGTGTTTATTTACTTGAACCCTAGACTATTAGTACTATATGTATCATTACTGGTGAAATAAGTACCCACGCGAGATCAATGTAATGTATTGTTTTGGCATTACATGTGTCAGGCTTAGACAAACACCTTCTACATTGTATCCCTGACTTGCTTCCTTTGTTTCATCCTTTACATCACACCGTCTCCTCACACCTCACACTCACTCTCCCTCTCTGACACCCACCCTGCCTGTCCTCCACCTTACCTTCCTGCCATTAAGCTCCTGCAGAGGGCGGAAGTTGCCCCCCAGCGGCAGACCAGACTCGTCCATCAGTTTGCGGAATATCTCCAGTTGCTAGAAACACAACACACCTTCAAACACCATCCAAACACACCTCCAAACACCATCCAAACACACCTTCAAACACCATCCAAACACACCTCCAAACACCATCCAAACACACCTTCAAACACCATCCAAACACACCTCCAAACACCATCCAAACACACCTTCAAACACCATCCAAACACACCTCCAAACACCATCCAAACACACCTCCAAACACCATCCAAACACACCTCCAAACACCATCCAAACACACCTTCAAACACCATCCAAACACACCTCCAAACCATCCAAACACACCTCCAAACACTCACGTAATTTGATCCATGTATTTCAAGGTGGAGGTTGAGTTGCAATAAGTGTATGGTTTGTACCTGTGCGCGGGCTATCGTGATGGGCGTCTTGAATACAGTCCAGATGACGATTTCATTGCAGGTCGGGGTGGTGAGGGAGCCCATGTATCGGAAGTAGTTCTTTGTGTTGTCAGGGAGCAGATCCTTAATGGCGAAGGGTTTGATGTCAGTCTCCGTATCTGTACATTAAAATAGAGTTAGTTTTTGTCTTTGTCGCGGTCGTCATCTCCTTTGGTCGTCGCTTTCATCAGTCTGATACGCTGTGGACAACATTATTCAAAAGGTTTGGAATCAATTATCAATGTAAACGACTTGAACGTCTCCGCTTGTGTACCGTCACCAACCTTCGCTATCTTTCTAGGTCACGCTGAGTCTGACAAGGATCGGAAAGTTACCATTACCAATACATCACCGCTTTTACGTTCATTCCTAGACCTACCGGGTTCTTCTATTTTGGGGAGGCCGTGGATGATGTTCTGCAGGTTAGGGTTGACGATGTCGGTGGACTCCAGCATGATCCCCAGCACTGCTATGCCGTCCTCGTGTTTAACAGCCTCGGCCACGCTGCCGTAACTCGTCTTGTAGTGCACCAGGTGAAGCTCGGCGGGGAACCTGGCACGGGGAGGGAAGGGCAGGTTTTGATAATTCTGTTCCTCTCTCTGTCCTCTCTATTTGTCTTTATTATTATGTCTACCCTCCTTATTTTTTTTTCTCTTTCGTGTGTGTGTGTGTGTGGTGTGTGTGGTGGTGTGTATGTGTATGTGTGTGTGTATGTGTATGTGTGTGTGTATGTGTGTGTGTGTGTGTGTGTGTGTGTGTGTGTGTGTGTGTGGTGTGTGTGTGTGTGGTGTGTGTGCACCTCTTCCCGTCGATGGTGTGCTCTGAGCAATGCCGTCGACGTTGCACCAGTGGAAGTGGAGCTGCAGAAGGTGTAGCCGTCCAGGTCGCCGCACTCAACTGCGGCAAGTACTTGGAATTCATTACGAGTTGCGCTGCGCAGGAAACGGGAAGGGCAAAGACGGAGTTGTAAGCATTAGTTAGATTCCTTGATCTTCTTCCTATATGTGGACAAGCAAGAGCGTGTGTATCGTACGTATGAAGCCACCCACACACACACCAAGACCCCACACACACGACATCAAACGCCTCATGTCTCGTGTAAGCTTCGTATTCATGCCACTGAACTGCCCTGACCTGCTCACCTGTAGGCGCATTGTCATGATGGTCATATGGTGGGCACATTTCGTAATTGGTGAAGATCAATGCGTGGTAATGAAGTAGAGGTACGGAAGAGCTGACTCCAGCGCAATAGAGACTGTTTATATCCTTGCAGCCTGGGTAGCATGCTTGCCCAGTTGGCGGCCACTGCGAGAACGAAATGGTAGTGTGTGTATGTAGGTGTGTGTGGTGTAGTGTGTGTGTGTGTGTGTGTGAGATGTCGTGTGTGGTGTGGTGTGTGTGTCGTGTGTGTGTGTGTGTGCAAAGTGGTACGCAGCGCCGCGAGTGTGATAAGACCCGTACTGTCATGCAATATTGTAAGGAAGAGAAACATATGAGAAGGAAAAAAGGGAGACACAGAGTATGTAAAGGTCAAGAGAGTGAGAGAGTGAGAGGAAAGAGGACAAGGCGATGGCGGCAGAGATAAGAAAGAAGAATGAGTAGGAATAGCGAACAAGTTGGGAAGAATATATAATAAAAAACAAAAACAAAGCGAGGAGCGAGGGACTGAGGACTGGGACTTATAGAAACAGAATCACAACAAGGGAAAAAAACATAGAAGAAGAAGAAGAGTGAGACTGATCAAAGCATCATCACACAAACACCAGTAGTGACTTACCAGTAGCTCCCTGTAGGACAGTGGGGTCGGAGGGATGACCGGTCAAAACCTGCAGAAAAAGGGTAGAGAGAGAGAGAGAGAGAGAGAGAGAGTGAGAGAGAGAGAGAGAGGAGAGAGGAGAGAGAGAGAGCAGAGAGAGAGAGAGAGAGCAGAGAGAGAGAGACGAGAGAGAGAGAGAGAGAAGAGACGAGCGAGAGAAAAGAAAAAACAAAACATCAATAATCAGGTCACAGCCGTTCCCGCCACAATATCGACACCTGTGGGTCGCGTTCAATTTGTTCAGCGTGTCCATGAGGGTGAAAGAGAGTTTACCTGCTTGTAGTGACTGTGATTGTGTGTACGCGCTGAGGGATACAGGATGTCAAAGAGATACATATTCGTATGATTTAGCGAATACTAACATACCTATCTATCTTGGACAGTTAGTAGTAGTAGTCGTAGTAGTAGTAGTAGTAGTAGAGTAGTAGCGATAGAGGACTACACAACGCGAGGAGAACAGCTACATGAGAGTGAGCTAAGAAACGCTACAGTATACAGCGTGATATACCGTGGGTGAGGTGCTGTCTCGCCTTCACTCTACACTCCCTCCCTTACCTCACGCCCGTTGAGTTTTTTTTGGGCTTTTTTTCTGGTTGGGTGGATTTTTTCCCTTTTTTGTGGTGGGGTGGGGGGGGTGGGCTTGCGAAGGTTGTCTGAGGATCATTCCACCATCTGTCCATTCAGCTTCCGAACTCTGCAGCTGTGAGGTGGCGGGGAAGTGAACCACGGTGAAGGAAAGAAAAGAGAAGCTGTGTTGAATTGTGTTGTCAAAAACCAGATTCCTTTGTATAGCAGTCATGTTTTAGCGCAGACGCATGTACATTAAATCGATAATCTCAAGTCTTTTCAATGTGATATAGTACACTTTTTTCTATCTAGCAGTTTAGCAATTTTGTCTACACACGTCATCAACATATGATAGATCCAAGTTTGTCTATCGTCGCGGAGGTGAACACCAAGTATGATTTATTTGTTTGTTTAGACATCCGTAACATTTTCCATCACGTAACGGTGATGGCTTGATCATCACCACAACTGGCACAGACTACAGTGACGCATGTTGAGAAAAATAGTGTGACAACTACTACAGTCGTACTAGACAGGGTGACTACTAAGCCTGACTTGTATTGATAAGACTCGTGGGAGATGCGTCACAGGATATAATTGTATCAATCAAAACTAGATCCCGCTAGGTGTCACGTCTATTAAGATTGAAAGGAAGAGTTTTGAACAGCAAGAGTCAGCGTTAAATGGTGGGTCACAACACGCTGTCTAAAAACGCGCAAACAATACAGTGGTGCTTATATCGTAACTCAAGGTTGCATTGTACTGTATGCAGCAAGCAGCACACCACATCTACCACCTTCTGTTGTCACGCACAGTATAATATAGAAAAAGAAAATCTATCCATACCAGTGTCAACACACAGACAATACAGAAATGCAATGTCTAGAATTAACCCACACAAAAATATAATTCAAAGCTTCGTTGGACACAGAGTGTCATACAGTAATCGAAACAAATGATAAGAATGAGGTTGTGTGTGTGTTATGTATGTGTTGTGTTGTGTGTGTTGTGTGTGTGTTGGCGCCTCACTGTTTATGAGAGATGATAGACGTCTTCTGAAGACGATCCAGATCACGATTTCGTTGCAGGTCGGGGTGGGAGGACGTCGTAGCGGAAAAGTCATCGTGTCTTCCGGAAGCAGGTTCTGTAGAGGTGAAGGGAGACACTTCCGCCTCTCCTCTGCAGGTGAAGACGCGTGGGTTAGCGTTAGCGTCTAGGTTAGGTAGGTATGCCTATATACCTTCTGAGACTGTATATTTCTTGCTTATGCGTCTCCTCCTCTCCTCCTCCTCCTCCGCCTCCTCCTCCTCCTCCTCTCCTCCTCCTCCTCCTCCTCCTCCTACTCCTCCGCTCTCCTCCTCCTCTAGTGTGCAGAGTAGACTCACCGGCTCGTGGATCTTCGGACAGCTTTCAATAATGGGTCGAAAGTGGGTTGTCTCGTTGGTGACGTGAAACATGATGCCACGGCCACGCATCTCCCAACTCGCTGCCTCGCCACAGTGCCTATGAAATCACCTTCAGTAGTCGCGCACGGACGTGCAACTCAAGGGGAACCTGGTAGAAGAGGAGGTGTTCCGGTACGTCTCTCTCTCTCTCTCTCTCACGCTCTCTCTCTCACACTGCTCCGTCTTCTCTCTCACACATCTCTCTCGATGCGCGCATCTCTCAACGACACACATCTCCTCTCTGCTCAGTACTTTTTGCGTCTGTGGTGTGTCTGAGTCACAATTGTGCGGTGGCGCCCAGTGAAGTGGAACTGTAGTACAAGGTATTTGCCGTCAACGGTCACCGCCTGGATGCTGGGCATCCATGTAGCTGTGAAGTTCGATATGATTTGTGCTGCAACAAAAGGCGGCTAATGGTAGTGAGTATTAATAGTAGTGTTAGGTTAGTTCGCTTTGTGGTGTGAGCTCCATAGTATGATATTCACTTGCTGCCTAAGACTTACTAGTGCCAGAATCAAGAAAACAATTGATAACAACTGTACGAAACATAGTAAATATTGGCGTCCCTCCCTCCACCTTACATCATTATCTGGGTAACAGTAAGGACGAGGCAACAAGATGGAATTAACATAGGCAGAAAGAGCTAGGCACGGACAAGGAGGAAAGGCAAGGGTCTCACACACATGTCATAGTCACGTGGTTCATCATGACCACAGCACAACACTCTGGTGTGACGTGTGTAGTCTGTGAAGCCAAGTGTAGCCTACGGAATTTCAATGCATCTGCTGAGACAAGTGCAACGGGAGACTGGCGAACCTGGATGACACATGTAGGAGTTTTGGGCCAGTTGGTGGGTCTGTAAAGGCGAAGACACACGCACACCACGCAGCGCCTATCTGTCTTAAAGACACTTCAAATGGCGAAGCTAGCATATGCAGTGTACCACGTTTGGAACTGACTGTCATGTAATGTACCGGCACTGAGCGAGTGAGTTAATACGAGTAAAGTAGCGCGAGACATCAAAGGTCACATGGCGGATAAAGTTACAGAGAGACTGACGTACGCTCACATTATTTATTACAGTTTGTGGAAAAAATAACGGCCCCACCATATCATCTATGACAATGGAGAGGAATATAACTATCTCACATTTTTTTCTATATGCACTGGAGAGGATTATCATGCTGTATTCATAAGATATGGAAACGGTCGTGAGCTTGCATCTAGAGTGTAGCCGAGTGTATCAAGCAGGTGATTATGTGTCGGTAAACCAATTGGTGTGCATAAAGGCTTAACATTTCTGCAAGTACAGTATATTTTAGTGATTGCAGTACATCGTTGATATGCAGTGATGTGGTATCGCAGATACGTGCTCACACTGCAGTGATGGGAGATGTTCTCACGCGATGCACACAAGCGAGCAGCTAGTTGGTTCCTCGGTGGTGTCATGTGCACACACGCGTGTTCATGCGGCCAGACTGATCTGTGGTGTCATGTGTTCTCGCTGTTCATGGTGTTAGGTCTGTGCTAATCTAAACGGTAATAGTGATGCCGACGAGTTCAGAAAGTTAATTGTGTGGACATACTTTAATAGACTTGTGTACAGGCAGTTTTGTTTTTATATAATCGGGAGCATTATGATTTCAATATACTAATTGTTCATCATATATCTACGATGATATTACAGTATGAGGTCTCATTTTGAAAACTGTTGTCTTTTATTTAGCACTGCTTTCGGAATAGTATGTTGTTGCATATCAATATTGGCTGCGAAGAATGAGAATGTTACTTGTATCTTATAACATCTAACCTAACTAACTAAAGGGAAACAAATGAAGGTCTTATGCCCGTTTGACTACGATCGACGCCCGAGTTGATTCCGGACGAGGGCAAGTCGGCGCACAGCTCACTCAGTGTTCATCCTCTAAAGGGTATGGTCGATAAATGGTACCTAGGGAAACCTGGGGAAGTAAACTGTGGAAACTCGGATGTCACAGTGGCCCGTGTCCCGGCGTAACGGATTACTTTCCAACCAGGCTCAAAGGCGATGTGACGGGAGATGAACTACAGACGTGTCTCCACTTTACCACTTTACCTTCTGCCATCCGAATACTTCATCATCAACAGCCAATCAGCTATCGTAGACCTATCATAAAAACTTGGCTGGGCTACAGATACAAGCCTCAGATGGATTGGAGTATAGACGATGTACGATTGGCTCCACACTGCCTGTGACACTGTGAAGGGGATTACTGCCTCCGGTATTTATTGGAAATGGCAGACGAAAAGCTGGCTCTCATTCACACTATGGTACTAGTGCTACTACCGAAGGAGGATATTGTAGCTCCAGTAGTGGCCCCACGCGACATGAGAACCTGGAGGACGGAGAGGACTGTTAGCAGGGAACTAGAATACATCAACCATACGTAGACATTGTAGAAGAGTGAAGACGAACGCTAGTCAAACATCTTTGTGAGGAAGTATAGTGCAGCGCCACTGACTGCCTTCAAACGTCAGGAGATGTGATGAACTACTAGAAGCATGGGATTGATGTCGCCTGTATGAAGCATCTGTCCCGGTGTGTGTAGTGGTAAGTGCGTTGCGGTTGCATCAAGAGGTCCAGCTCTTGAATCCTCAATGGAAATAATTGGATTGTACTCTATGACGCTGTATCGCTGTTCACAAAACATATAATAGGAGCGGTGATGTAAGCTGACGAGTTTGGGTACCTTGTCAACCAGGCAGGCAGAAGCGCAGGATTACTAGCCTTTTTCACCCGCCGGGTTGCAAGGTTACAACTCCTCGGCTTACATCCCGACGACCTCTCTTTGCTTGGTGAACAGACGAGACAGCGTTCACGAAGACTACCTGTAGGTGTTGTGTCTCATGAAGAGCTGCAGACACCTCTTTCAGACAACGTAGTGTCGCAGGTTGATTCACGTGTACACTAGAAATTCAGTGGAACTTCTTTTCCTGTCTGTATGATAATATTTTAATGTACATTCGATTCGGGGTCGAGACAGTCGGCCACATAGCTAAGGTGTGGGTGTGGGTGTGGGTAGTGGGTGGGGTGCGGGTACTCACTCGCGGCCGTGAGTGGTTGTACGGGACGGAAGTTTCGATCAGTTTGTTGCCATGTCGTTCATCAAGACCTGACTGCGACCAACTGTGGGAGAGATGGAGGTGGTCAGTGAGCAGGATAGGTGGTGGGAGGTGGTGTGTGGGAATGCACTCAAGGATTCTTCTTTGTGTAGTAGGAGCGGCAACTGTTTGGGGATATCTTGATGGTTGTCCTTAAAGACGGTTCCATATGACGATCTCGTGCAGGTCGGGGTGGTGAGAGAACCTTCGTAGCGGAAAAAGTCTTTAAACAATTTTTCGGCAGAAGGTTTTGGAGAGGGAAGGCGGGATCTCAGTCTCCTCCTCTGTGGGATACAAAGAATGGGTCACGAGCGGCCGTAACCATCATCACCTTCATGTCATGTTACCGTCCATGCTCGTCTCACACTCCCCAGCTTTGTGAATCTATGGCGAGGCTGCGTTGATGATGGTGCTCGAGCCACATCGTTGTCGGTGTAGGAGATCTCCAGCATGATCCCAGCACTGCTATGCCGTCTCGTGTTAGCAGCTCGGCCACGCTGCCGTAACTCGTCTTGAGTGCAACCAGGTGAATCTCGCCGGGAAACTGCACGGTATAGGTGGTGGTGTAGTGTTTCGGATGCGATTGAAAACTATTACCAGTTTACTTGAACAGAGGTGCAATTCGTTGTGAAAGGTTGTAAAGTGTGATCTCATTCTAAGAGCAAAGAATAGTAATGTTGTCCTTCAAAGTGTAGGGGAGAAGCAGTGTTGAAGACTCGCTCATGCAAGACTATGACGGTCTGGGAGGACAGAAGAACAACTAGGTGAAAAGGGGCACCGGACTGTGTGTGTGTGTGTGTGTGGGTGTGTGTGTGTGTGTTGTGTGGTGCAGCTAACCTCCTGCGTCGATGGTGTGCTCTGAGCCTTCCTTAGGGTCCTTGCCCCAGTGGAAGTGGAATTGAAGGAAAGTGTATTCACTCTCCAGGTCGCCGCCGAGCAAGGCGGCATCTTCTCCTGCTCCAGGAGCACCATGGCTGTGGAGTGAGGGGAAGGGGACGGACACACACACATCAATCCACACTGCTTCACCTCTCCGTTATTGTTGCAATGCAAGCTAATATTAATTGACGGAAAAATAGAGCGTGAGCGCTGATGGTATTATTTGTTACTTATTTTATGATTAAGTATTTATGAAATGAATAATCGTTTAGCTTCCTATGGTCAAGTGTTATTGACTAGTGCACTTGTCCGCACTCACCCGTGTGTCCGTTGTTTATGAGTAGTGAGCTGGTGGGAATCTCTCGGTAATGCTCGACTTGAAGGAATGAGGGAAGGATCCTTCCGCCTCCTTGGAGACGCGTGCCACGGGGACTGCCGCTTGCCTCCACACATGGCGAATTGGCAGGCCAGGTGGCGGGGCTGCAGGCGTGGGGAGGTGAGGAAAACCATTGCATTACAAGTCATAGCACACGTCAGCATATCACTCTTTATCCAAACTCAATGAGGTCATTATATAAACATAAAAACAAGGGCAGCAGTGGGGAGGCGTGGCGTGGTAGAGTGGCACTCACCGTTTTCCTCAATGTAGCCCACTTGGGTGCTTCAACCTGTATGGGAGTGGAACGTCATCAACAAGGTGTGTGTGTAGTTAGTAGTAAGGGTAACATGCTGCCACTACAAAGATTTACCCTACACCCTACATAACCATCCAAGTCCAATTAGTTATCGCTTAACTACGACTGACAAGGTATAATTGACCCGCGTGTCAAGGTAGAGCAGAAGAAGAGTGCGGAACAATAATATGATGCAGTGTTGCATCTCGACGCTGTTCATCTCGCCATGTGAACTGTCGTCTGTAACTAAGGAGAAATGTGCTAGTTTTATGCTCTGTGCCGCCCACCACAGAGCTTCTGGAGCGTGGCCAGGCGTGGACGAGTCGACTCTGATCACCACACTGACTGTCTGCCTTCACCCACCGTGCGTCCCTCTGCCTCGACCGTCCTCATGGTCTCGTTCCCTCAGAGTTGGCGGAAAGGGTGCCGCTTCATATAAGCGTGGTGTGCATGGTTGGTTCCCGCACACACGCCTATAAGTGTTGCTGACATGTTTGCGTGGTAATCCATGTCTGTCAGCTCATTCCTGCACCTCCTCTATACTCATGTCACTGATGACTTGTTGAATGCTGTGACGCTCTATATTCTCTAATAGATAACTCACATAAGCGTTCAGTATACAGAGTTGCACTACATAATGATCTCTTATGTTCCTTATTTACCGAGGACGCGACGGGGAGGAGGAGGAGGAGGCGGCACGCGCAGGAGGAGGAGGAGGAGGAGAGGAGGAGGAGGAGGAGGAGGACGGAGGAGGAGTAGTAGGAGTAGTAGTGAAGCAAGTAGTAGTAGTAGTTGGCGCGCATCCATTATCATGTTTTTTCATCTTTCTTAGTCCTCGCTGAAAATCACTATTAGTGATTCCAGCACTGTTGTTACACGACACGTGCACACGCACGACAGGCAGCGACGCGGCACGCCCCCTCTCCCCGTGACAGCCTGGCAGTGTTGGAGGGATGCATGTTGTCCCTCGCAGCTCACGAAACGAACTAACGATGTGCGAGGAGGTGCCCGTGTACGCTAAGCGATATATTACCCACACACACCTGTACAAGTGTTACAGTGGCTTGATTGATCTGCTTTGTTTCGTGATTTGTTGACTGGGATTTTTCTTTATTTGTCTTCTTTAGTTACTTTACTATTACGCGGTCATCGACTTATTAGATATTTTTAAAGAAAACTGGAAACTATGAAATTAACTGTTTTGTTTGGAGAATTTTTATATTTTTTTTAACGCTATGGTGGAAGTGACGGTTACGGAGAAGGAAGGAGGAAGGAAATGGAAGGGAAGGAGAGTGGTTACGGCAGGGGAGGAGAGAACACTAACCAGTCTGCTGTTAGGACGTGGACAGGGAGTGTGTGTGTGATGTGTGTCGTGTTCAGGTAGTAAATATTACTCTTCTCATATTTGTTTCTTGTGCGTGTTTTTCAACACAAACTTTTCCTCAGTGTACAGAGGTAGGATCATCGAGCACCAATCACCCTGGTACGTGGCGGAAAAGTTAATGTTCACTGGCTGAAGACAATGCACACGGACAGTGTGTTTAGCAGTCTCCGCAGGTCCGACGCTAGAACAATGATCTAATACGTATGACAGCGATAGACATGCATATGAGGCAGGTGTGATAAACATCTGGTGCCTGTAGTAACTTTATTATCTCGAGGCTACTTCGTATGTAGTCTGTTACGCCGCCATCATCTTGGCTCGGGAGATATACTGATCGTGCGGGACTGATGTGAAGACGTCTCTGATGCACCTCTGAGGCCTCGCACCACGTTGTGAGATTCGTTGTGGTAGCACTTAGTAGTATGTCTCCTTCAGTATACTCATAAAGACATGAGGGAAGACCTTTGTGAACCTTCACTCTGTGTTTCTTGCGCGCATGAGCCGCAGTGGCGTGAGTCTGCTCTGCTTAGACTGTAGGTCACTGAGAGGCGAGGGTAAGAGTCGGCCTGATGTGTCCGTGTTGGTGTGTCTATCCGACTGAGTGCAGGAACCTTGACATCCTTTGGACATGTCTGGTGCTTCCATGGACGGTGACAGGCGTGCACCGTCTGTGTATCTTATAGGTGTGGTCAGGAGTAATAAAGAAGTAAAAAGGAAGCCCAGTACACAAAAAAACATTCTTTGGCGAGCCAGCAACAGTTGTCTTTACGTTGTATGAGGCGACCGTTTTGCTTGTGTCAGACGAGAGAACATTAACCGGAGGAAACAGCGCCAAGGTGACACTGCGGAGCTGAGTGGTGGTGTGTGCGTGGAACAGATGTACACCAGAGAACACCAATGCTCGTATTTTTACGGTTGTGAGTGAACGAATAGTATTGTATAACCACTAGAGGGAGATGGACGCAGAAGGGGACCGTGCCTTGGTTTCTCACGGCTTCGAGTGTTGAAATCGGTACTATAAGGCGGGAGTACACGACGCATCTTGTTAATCATGCAGCCCGCGCTTCTAAAATACACACTGTATAGGTGCTACACAGCAGGGACCCAGGGAGGAGAATAGAAAGGAAAGGGAGATACTGAGACGCGATGTAAGAGTGGTGATATGTGTCAGGACACGAGCGCGCACGCACACCAAGTTGCCACCACACTCACTGTACTGAATCCTCGGCAATACCTTACGTGTGTGTGTGTGTGTGTGTGTGTGTGTGTGCTGTGTGTGTGTGTGTGTGTGATGTGTGTGTGGTGAAGTATGTGGGTGACCGGGTGTCGCGTGTCGGTCTACGTGGAGTAAAGTCACGATGAATACATACAGTTTTTATAAGGACGTATAACAAGTACCCACTGCTGTACTCCACTCAGTGAACCATGATGCGTCAGACCTCAACACGCACACACAACTAAAAAATATTAAGTTTCATAAATAATATCTAGCGATAGATGATTTCCTCATATGATTAAATTGTACGCGAGATACATATTTTCCTTCGGCATCCTGTACACTGAACCCATTTCTACTTATTTCACATGGGTATCACGATCATATGTTAAAGTTGTTAGCGGTAATGAGTATTCTCCATGTTAGTCTTTCGCACGCACATTGCACTGCGTACACACGCACGTATGTAATGACACAGAATTTATCACACGTATATAAAACCTAACAACACCCATTAAGTGTAGTGTAGATAACTCTGAGTGCTTGTCGGCTGTAGTCATATCCATGTCACAGAATATGAATGACACTTTACGAACTACACCTCGCTGTGAATGGCGCCGCCACGGCACACGTGCATGCACAGCGGATTCAAGTATTGTAAGCCTCTCAGTAATGTATCGAGGTGTGATATGTCTGTAGGCGTTGGCAGGTGCTGTGTGGGGAGGTCAATGAAAACGAGGACCACCGAACAGACAGAACACCATGGACTTCATTCAGTTTTTGTCTCATATAGAACAAAATAACCCCTACCACCCAGATCCTGCTGCTTGACCAGTAAATTTACGTGTGTCTGCCACTCAAACCCTAAGTCGTCAGTTAGGTTACTCGTGCGAGTCTACACTTACCTATCGTGACCGAGGCACACTGTAGGATGCACATCTATGCCTCAGCCATTACCGCTCCCCCCTCCCACCCTCACCCGTCGAGGTTTGGGAAGGCAGCAGAGAGGTCCTTGGCAGTGGTTGGTGCTTGTTGCAGGAGGCGCGGGCGCAGACAAATGCAGCTGGAACACAACAGTAGTGACGGCAGCGGCACTCTGGGCAGCGCCACGTGTGACAAGATATACTGCACAAACTGGAGGGTGATACTGGGCCAGGGACATAGGAAAGATTAAACACACACACACACACACACACACACACACACACACACACACACACACACACACACACACACACACACACACACACACACACATGTTGTTTGTAAGGTGTAGGTTGATAAATGCCATATATATAAAATAGAAATATTGAAGAAGAAAAAACCACATATGTGATGGTGTGTGTGTTGGGGAGTGAGTCTCAATAGGTTATACTGCATAGGGTTGACTTATTTCCCGAGTGAATGAACGATATGACAGCAACACGACATGAACAGAAGAATGATTAAACCTGGCTGATGTGTCAACAGGTTAAACATGTATACACATAAATGCAAAGAGGTGAGAGGCTGTGAGTACATGTTCCTAAGAGCAGATGGCTGTAACTGAGAGAGTGTAGGAGTGAAGAGGAGAGTGAGAGTGATGGTTGGCTGGGACTGGGGGCTGTTTTAGGTCCCTTCCTTACTTGTTGTTCCGAGGATGCTCAGCCACTACTGAGCCTCCCTGCCGCACACCTGCATAAGTCACTACGCACGGCGGCCCATGCTCACAGACCCTCGGCACGCACCCTCCACGTCCCCAGCCTGGGGTGATGTATAGCACCTGTTAACGACACAGTAGCTGGCCAGACGCGTGTTTATTGTGAGGCGCTTCACGTGTCCCACTGCCGCGCCGTTGTGTACCCCAGTGGGGAGGGAGGAAGGGCCTCAGCAAGTGGCTCGTCCATCATGCGGTGACGGCCATGGCACCTGTGGACTGAACACATAGAAGCAGGCCCCCTACCTGTGCACACTGGCCCATTCCGTGATGTAACGCCCACGCCCACGCTATTATATTTGGTTATTGTTATTATTATTATTACTATTGTTATTGTAATTGTTATTATTATTATTGTTATGTTATTGTTATTATTATTATTATTATTATTATTATTATTGTTATTGTTATGTTGTTATTATTATCATTATTATTATTATTATTTTTATCATTATTATTATTATTATATTATTATTGTTGTCATCATTATTGTTATTATTGTTAATATTGTCATCATCATCATGTTTTCCTTGCCATTGCTATTACACAGTCGTGGAAAACAATTACTTTCCCGCTTCACGAGTATTTCCTTCCTGTCGTCTGGACGCATGTCATCCTTTTTTTCATCTTTATTTTTCGAAGTGATTTCATGTTAGCCTCGAGGCCAGAAATGGGTACATGCACACCCCAGCATCCTTCCTTGCTCCTTTGTTCACCCTTGATGCCTCACGTGGGTACCATCATCTTCCTTCCACCTTGTCACTACCCGTCACGTCCCTCTCCCTGGACGGGCTTCGTTACGGTGTTACTTTGTGTCTAACGCGTCAAAATAATGTTCTTTTTAATGTACGTTGGGTTTGTGTGTTTCTGTATGTCCAAGGCACTGCATCACGGTGACAACGTCAGCACGTGTCTTGTGTCCACCCAACTTCAGCACCGGCCACCGAGCTGACTCAATGCTACTACACCGAGTCCTTTACCGCGAACACAGAAATAACTGTAGTGATACAAACACAACACAACACAATAAGTACTACCACTGAGGCTTCACAACACCCTTCCTCGTTCTGTCTCCGTGACACAGGAAAGATAAGGTACACGCACTCACCACATGTCACTAGAGACGAACCCACGGAAGAAAGTAGAGGCACCTAGTCGTAGTAAAACTCAAAACCAAGCCAAGGGAAAGCAGGCTTGGAGCACACCTCTCTCCCTTGGTTTGGTTTTGGGTTCTACTACGACTAGCAAAAAAATGTGACTTCTTCAGTTTTAAGAATTCTTTTCCAGTTTTATAACCTCACTTACAGTCGTGTGTATGTATTACCTAGTTGTAATATACAGGAAAAGGGTATGCTCGTATTGTCCCGTCTCCAAATCTATTATTATCCAATTAGCTTTTGAAATCATGAATATAAAGCTTTCTTTCATTAATCACTTCTGCATCAAGTTTATTCCAGGCTTCTATGCTTCTATATGGGAAGCTGTATTCTTTTATGTCTCTCTTGCATGTAGTCCTTTTCAGTTTTTTCTCGTGTCCTCTTGTTGTTCTGTCGTCCACACACAACGGATCTCTGTCAATTTTCTTCAAACCTTTTGAGGCTCTATACACTGCTATAAAGTCTCCCCTTTGTGTGTGTGTATGTGTGTGTGTGTGTGTGTGTGGTGTGTGTGTGTGTGTGTGTGTGTGTGTGTGTGTGTGTGTGTGTGTGTGTGTGTGTGTGTATGTTTCTTTTACTAATTCCACCACACCAGCTTCCATTGTTGCAAGTGTGTAGCTAGAACGAACCGGTTAAGTATCCATACAACTACCATACACACACACACACACACACACACACACACACACACACACACACACACACACACACACACACACACACACACACACACACACACACACCCACACACCCACACACACACCACCCCAATACGCACCACACATCTTTCTTTACCTTACCGCAGCGCTGAGTGGCTGCCTCACACAACATGAAAATAGTTAGGTAGGGCTGAGAACACCTACAATCATAACATCCACATAAACCCCGGCACCTCTTTAATGGATAAAGGGCGGCATTCCCTCCTTCCCTCCCACCCTATGATCCCCTTCCACCCAATGCCATGCTAGGAGACAAAAATAGACAGATTTCAGCTTTCCTATTTTATTGCCTTGCATGTCGCATATAAACGTGAGATACGATGAATATTTTTTTGTCCACATCACCTAGGAGGGAGAGAGAGGGTGGGGGGTGGAAGGGCTAGAGATCACGTTTCTATCTAACCTACAAGTGTACATGTTTCCCCATCGTTCCCCTCCCCCTTCCCCCCCTACCATCCACTTTCATCTGAGAGAGAGAGAGAGAGAGAGAGAGAGAGAGAGAGAGAGAGAGAGAGAGAGAGAGGAGAGAGAGAGAGAGAGA
This sequence comes from Metacarcinus magister, assembly GCA_029783475.1. NCBI lineage: Eukaryota > Metazoa > Arthropoda > Malacostraca > Decapoda > Cancridae > Metacarcinus > Metacarcinus magister. The sequence continues at coordinate 12,624,999 of JAPQNM010000016.1, read as the reverse complement.
GAGAGAGAGAGAGAGAGAGAGAATCTGTGTGTGTGTGGTGACATCTGTGTTCTGCATATTCTCCTGATTACTACTCTTTACCAGTAGCATTCCGGTCCAATGATCAACAGTAGCATGTGTGATTCTATACATGACTGGCTTGGGTCCCCCCTACTCCCCCTCTCCCCTCTCTGACCCTCCCCTCTCCCTTGCTCTTCTCCATTTTCTATTTTTCCTTCATTCCATCCTTTCGTCCCCTCTCCTCATTTCCCCCTTCTTATCTATTTTCTTCCCCTTTCTTTTCTTCTTTTTCTTATCCCCCTTGTCTTCCATTTCCTTCTGGTTTCTCCCTTTATCTTTTCCTAGTCTTTTTTTTTCTCTTAAATGTTTTCTACTTTATTCTCCTTTCCCTTTTCATCCCACGCTGTTGTTATGTGTTGCTCACACCGAAAAACATTGTTATGATTTTGTTGTGCCGAAATGTACTTATCAGTTGTTATTCTCGGCCGCTCTATCGTCCTCTTCCCCTATATACTTATCGTCTGTCAGATACGAATAGGCAGGGTGAAATGTCGACACCTAAGGGGAGATAAGTTTAAATAATTAATGTTTTTCTATAAGTTAGAAAGCGAGGATGACCCGAATACCCTATGTCTACCCATCACCTCGTGATACGATAGAAAGGTGACAGAAAGCGAAGGGAGAAGTATTTCGCCATTTGTTATCATCTTGTAGATAGGGAAGGCGAGGGGGATACCCTCACGTGACGAGGGGCACCTAGTTTTCCCTTTCAAAAGCCCAGGCAGGCATTCTGACTCTCGCTCCCTTCCCCTCCTGATTTTTTGTGAGTACTTAACATTCTATTAGATTCCTGAATTATTTATTTTGTGTCTTAGTGAATGCGTCTGGTTAAGGTAGGATTTAAGATTTATCATATTAGTTGTTCAATTTCTAATTGTGTTTATTATTATTGTGTTTTGTGTTTTGTATTTGAAATAGAGCTGTGAGATTCCTGGAACCTAAGGATAAGTGCATTTAGCAAAATGCAATCTTTTCATTGTATATATATATATATATATATATATATATATATATATATAATATATATATATATATATATATATATATATGTTAAGTAATTAAGGTAAGAACCTGCTTGGGTTTATATTTTTGGTGTGTTTGCCAATAATTATTTGGTTGGTGACGTCACGGTAATAGTTATTTGGTTGGTGACGTCACGGTAATAGTTATTTGGTTGGTGACGTCACGGTAATAGTTACTTTCCTCCACGTTAATTTGAGGCTTTGTGGTGGCTCGTAACACTATGTACTTACTTACTTTTTACTCCTTTATCTCCTTTCATTTTCTCTTCTTACTTCCTATTATTAGTTATGTTTCCTACATCTTCCTATTTTCCTCCGTCCTCTCTCCCTCTCTCTCGCACTTTTCAATCCCAGTCTCATTTCCTTTTCAAAGCACCTCCCACTCTTCTGCTTCTCTTCTCCAACTATCTTCCCACATCCTTTCCATTTGTATTCGTAAATTATACAATGTAACCACCTTGTCATACCCTGTTGATATATCTCCTTCACTGTTTTAATATTATTGTTTTTTTTCTCTTCTCACATTTCTCGTTCCCCTTGTGATTAGGCACGCACATTGTTATTATATATAGAATAGAATAGAAAGAGATATATGTTCATTCCACATCATCACCTGTATTTTGATGTGCGGTTCTGTAGTTCATCACACACACACAACACACACACACACACACACACACACACACACACACACACACACACACACACACACACATACACACACACCTCCCCGTCCTCCTCTCCTCCTCCATCCGCCGCCACACCTGTTCTCGTGCACCTGTAATCTCATTCACGACAGGGTACAGTTGTTTCACGCTAGGTTGTGAGTCTTGAATGTTTTTTTTTTGTATGTGTGTGTGTGTGTGTGTGTGTGTGTGTGTGTGTGTGTGTGTGTGTGTGTGTGTGTGTGTGTGTGTGTGTGTGGTCGGGAATGCTTCAGGCTGTGATGTTAGACTTAAGAAAATAGACAAAGATATATAAATATATATATATATATATATATATATATATATATATATATATATATATATATATATATGTATGTATGTATGTATGTATATGTATATATGTGTGTATGAGCCTGCGTCAAGTCGCTGTGGCACCGGTGAGTGGTGTCATCGGTGGTAGTGCGCCACAAAGTCCAGGTGCAGGGCATCTCCCACCCTGGTTGGCTGAGGCTTCCTTCATGCACCGTCCGGAGCTGCACCAGAGTAAAAAACACTCAAGTGTCGAACCTGTGGAGGTGCCTCTAAGGAGTACAAAGGAACAACAGAGATAACAGTTTTATTGGACCTAACGAGGCTGTCCGTGTGGCTACACTGATATAGTATCTACTTGATAGAGACTAAAGGACAGCAAAGTCAAAGGCTCCTCCCCACCCACCCCTCCCTCCAACCGAAGCTGGCCGGAAGAGGAAGTGATACCATGTAGTATGGACAAACTATGATTAATCACACTCGAGGCACCACCAACACACCTACACAGCCAGAACATAGCGGCTGTGTAACAAGTTCACAGCAGCCACACCTGATGTGTCACACATGTCCACACATTAAGTGAAGATAGCTGCCCACAGAGGAGAGGAGAGGAGAGGAGAGGAGAGGAGAGAAGAGAAGAGAAGAGAAGAGAAGAGAAGAGAAGAGAAGAGAGTTCTGGTATAATTTTTTGTTTGTGCTGATTTAGGAGCGTTCGTATGTCCTGACACTTGCCTTTGTAACCTTAGACGGAGGTACACATGTGGCGCGCACACCCACACACACACCCACACACAGACACACACACACACACACACACACACACACACACACACACACACACACACACACACACACACACACACACACACACACACACACACACACACACACACACACACACACACACACCACACACACCACACACACACACACACACACACACCTACCCGTCAGCATCTCACCTCAATATTACTTTTTTATGAATTTTTTTCTCTTTCGCAATGTATTTTTTCTCTTTCTAATTTCTCTCTCTCTCTCTCCTCTCTCTCTCTCTCTCTCTCTCTCTCTCTCTCTCTCTCTCTCTCTCTCTCTCTCTCTCTCCTCTCTCTCTCTCTCTCTCACAACAAGGCCAGCTTGGCCAGCCTTCATGGGCTCTTTCTCTTAAAAGATTTATTTTTTGTTTAGTGGCATTGTGCGTGGAATTCTTTCTGTAACTTTTTAACCTTTAACCAGCCACGCTTTCTTATTAAACAAATATAAAAAACAGTAGTAATAATAGTAGTAGTAGTAGTATTTTTGGTGTTTGTTGTTGTTGCTGTTGTTGTTGTTGTTGTTGTTGTTGTTGTTGTTGTTGTTTTTCTTCTTCGCGTCTGGTTGTCCCTACACAAGGCTCTAAACAATCATTAGTCCTGCACACTCATACAACGCAACGGTCCGAGCATGACGTCACCCAACACCCATTGCTAACTGTATCCAACTCTCATCAACAGGAAGCGTCAAGGACTTGGCGCAAAAACTCAACAACTGAACGAATATTAACATTGCTTTGTATTGAAAAGTGAGCAGACTCAACGCATCTAAAACTCTACTATACTACTACTACTACTACTACTACTATTATTATTACTACTACTACTACTACTACTACTACTACTACTACTACTACTACTACTACTACTACTACTACTACTACTACTACTACTAAAAGGCATACATTAATCATTGAAATTATTGGACTTGTAATAAAAATGACAATAAAAGGAATGAAAAAAACAAACAATAGAAGGGAGAGAGAAGGAAGCGAGGGAAGGAGAGGAGACGAAGGGAAGAAGGGATGAGAGGGGGATAGGAAGGGGTAAAGGAAATGGGAAGGGGAGGGAATCGGAGGGGGAGGGTCATTCACCAGCGCCCCCACCTTCCACCCCCACCAACCCCACCTTCCCTACCATCCAACCACATCTCATACATAACAATCACACACACACACACACAAACAAAAACAAAAAAAACATCATTATTACTATTATTATTATTATTATTATCATCATTCCTCTTTACATTAGAGATCGATCCCCTGACTCACATTCCGTTTTCTTCAATGGTTTTCTGTCGTCACTTTTTTTAATTTTAACACTAACTCGGGTATTTTTTTCATAAAGTCAATAATTAAGTATATATATACACGTCAATAGTTACCTTCAAAAGTACATAGTGTAGTATTGTGTCTCGTAGTCAAGGTTACAAGCGGGTTTCATTTGAGGAGCAGCCAGAGGAAAAGGAACAGGAGGAGGAGGAGGAGGAGAAGGAAAACATTTGGGAGGAAAAGGAGGAAAAATTAATGATAGACCATGATAGAGAGTAGGTGGAGGAAAGGAAATGACAAAAGAGATAAGTAGAATATAGTAAGGAAAAAATATGAAGAGAGAGAGAGAGAGAGAGAGAGAGAGAGAGAGAGAGAGAGAGAGAGAGAGAGAGAGAGAGAGAGAGAGAGAGAGAGAGAGAGAGAGAGAGAGAGAGAGAGAGACTAGTTTTCCTCAACTCATGATGTGGGGCGTTGCCTTATGGTAAAACAAAAGAAAATCGTAATGTTATGTAACTTTTCTATCAATAATCAATAGATGACCCCAATCTCCTCCTCCTCCTCCTCCTCCTCCTCCTCCTCCTCCTCCTCCTCCTCCTCCTCCTCCTCCTCCTCCTCCTTTATTATTAATATTTATTTTTTTTATTATTAATATTTATTTTTATCATTGATATTTATTTTTATCATTATTATTTATTTTTATCATTAATATTTATTTTTATCATTAATATTTATTTTTATCATTAATATTTATTTTTTATCATTATTATTTATTTGTATCATTATTATTTATTTTTATCATCACTCTAGATTAGATAGTGTATGTTAGTGTATAATATTCACATTCGGAGGTGGTGAAATACAGTTTGATATTCTAGTAATGATAAAAATAAGTCCAGATTCGTGTTCATTTTGACCCAAAA